>JAAFCE010009058.1:6428256-6513546 GCA_013389805.1 Trigoniulus corallinus
GTGGAGAAAGGCCTCACGTACTGCTGTCTCCAGTGAGATCAAATGATCCACCGGAGACCTGCCTGCACAGAAGCCACATTGGGCATTGGAGAGGAAGTTGTGCCATTCCAGATACCACACCAAGCGCCAGTTAACCATGCGTTCCATGGTTTTACACAGACAGCTCGTCAAAGATATGGGCCTGTAATTCGTGGGTAGGGTACTATCTTTTCCAGGTTTTGGGAGGGGAATGATGATAGCCTCCCACCAGCCTACAGGGATGTTGTGCTGCTGCCAAATATATTTAAAAACCTCAAGGAGGTAGGAAAGACCATTCTCAGGTAGATGCCGTAGCAATTGGTAATGGATGATATCAGGACCGGGGGCAGTATCCTGGGCCCGTGCTAGAGCTGCTCACAGCTCCCAAGGGGTAAATGGGTCGTTATACCCCTCAGCAACACCACCAGAGAAGTTAATTGGAAGGCGTTCTGCCGCTTCTTTCTGTTTGATGAAAGCTGCAGTGTAGTGCTCAGAACTGAAGATGGCTGCAAATGTCCTTGCCAGCTCCTCAGCCACCTCACAAGGCAGCATGTCTCCCTTGCACAAGGAGACCAGAGCCACAGGATTGTAAGTACCTTCCCTGGATTTTTCTCAGCTTTTCCAGACATTCTTGGATGGCGTGTGGTGGGTAAGCGAGGAGACATACTCACTCCATGAAGGCGTTTGGCCTCCTTGATTACCCGTCGTGCATATGCCCGGGCTCTGAGGTAGTTGACACGATTGGCATCAGTTGGATGAGACTATAAGAGGCGAAGGGAGCCTCTGCGGGCCCGAATCACACTCCGACAGTCCTCTGTCCACCATGGCACCTGTGCTCGTGGAAGGTTACACGAGCTCTGGGGGACAGATGCCAATGCTGCCCTGATCACCACCTCTGTGATGTGGCTCACTAGATCATTGACTCCATCAAAATCACTCAGTGGGTGAAAGTGGATTTGACGAGCAAACTCTTCCCAGTGTGCCTGACGCAAACACCATCGTGGTGATTGTTGGGGCAATGCCCCACTTCCACTGCTAATCCTGATGGGGAAGTGGTCACTTCCCCCAGGGTCAGACAGAACCTCCCATTGCAGACCTGGCGCCAACCCAGGAGAGCAGATGGAGAGGTCGATACAGGAAAGACCACCAGTGGCAGTCATCACATGTTTGGGGGCACCAGTGTTGAGGACAATGAGGCCATTGTGTGACACCCATTGTTCCACCAGGAGCCCTCGGGTGTTGCGACTGTCCAAGCCACATTGGGGGTTATGGGCATTAAAATCTCCCAAAATCAGAAAGGGTCTGGGAAGCTGGGCTGTGAGAGAGTCAAGGTCTGCCCATGGGATAACAATCCCAGGAGGCAGGTAGAGGGAACATAGAGTGGTGGGCACTTCAGTTGCAGTGAATCTGCCACGGCTTGGAGAGGCGTCTGCAAAATAACTGGGGTGTGCATGCAGGATACCCACCCCTCCCACAGGGTGGTTTCCCTGCTGCCGGGTGTCTGCATACATCTTGTAGCCCTGTAACGAAAGTGGGGTATCACTACGGCAGAGGATCTCCTGGAGGGAGATGCAGATGGGGTTGTGCCGTGAGATCAGCATTGTGATCTCGTCCCTCTTGTGGGAAAAACCTCGACAGTTCCATTGAAGGAGATTTACCATTAGGTGGGCTTTGGAGGTTTATTTCTATTCCTCCCTTTTTTCCGTCCTACTGCAGACAAGGGAGGGGTGCCTACAATTGGGTCTTCCTCCTCCATCTCAAAGGAGGAATCTCCACAATGTCCCAGTTGGGGCATGCTGCCACTCAGTGCCTTCTGCTGTTGGCCGAAGAGCTTGGGTGGACGAACCAAAGACACGCGCCCCACTGCGGGGGCGGGAGGTGTCCCTGGTTTCTTCCCTCCTCTCTCACCCATCACCACTGCTATGGAGGGGGCCAGCTGGGCTGAGCCAGGAATGGGGCTGCTCAAAGCAGATGCCTCTGTTTGATGGGAGGCATCTGTGCCAGAGGCAGTGATGGAACCAGAAGAAACCTCTGGCATGGGATCGGGATCCTGCAGGCCTGAGAGGGCAAAAAACGGATGAGTGGGGGGAGTTGTGGAAGTATGTCCATCTGGGTGCAGACAGATGACACAGCAGCCACCTTTGCAGCACCTACATAGGACAAGCCATGACCTGGCGTCCCTGGCAAGTCTAGCAGCTGCCACGCATCTTGAAAACTGATACCCTTTTTAACACACAATTCCTGGATGGCACGTTCCTGTAACCAGGTGGGGCAATCTCGAGAAGAGGCGGGGTGGTTTCCCTTACAGTTGGTGCAATAAGGTGCAGTCTTACAAGGCTGGGGGGAATGGTCTCCCTGCCCACAAGTGCCACACATGGCCCTGGCAGAACAGGAATTCTGGCCATGACCACACCTTTGGCACTTGAAGGGGCGAAGGGGGCTCGGAATGAAAGGCCGTACAGGCAAGCGGAGGTAGCCGGCCCTTATGTATTCTGGCAACTTGGGCCTAACAAAGGTCAGCACCAAGGTGTCAGAGGGGTGGGATTCCCCATCCCTTCGAACCAATGTGCGGCGGACAGCCACCACACCCTCTATGTTCTCCTCTGACTCCCCACGTAGGTCGGGGCACCGCACCACACCTCTACTGGTGTTAAGGGTGCGATGGGGTTCGACCACAATGGGGAAATCACCGAGTTTCTGCATTTTAAGCAATGCCTCAATTTGGTGAGGGGCAGATGCCTCAACCAACAATGTGCCATTGTGAAGCTTCTTGACCAAAGTCATGTCACCAGCAACGCCCTAAATGGCTTTGGCAATAAGGAAGGGCGACGCCTTCCCCAAAGCTGCACCATTCTCCCCAGATATGGAAAGAAACCAGATAGGATAGGAAGAAGGTGTGGAAGGGGATTTAACTGCACCTAAGGCCTCCTTAGATGCAGGTACATGCTTTGCATCGGCGGTGGAGCCCTGCACCTTAAGGCTGAGAGGTCGTTGCCTCTTGTTAAGGGCAGGTGCCGATGCAGAAGAAGGCACAGAATTGTTCTGGGATCCAGACGGCTTACTGGGGGAACGTGGCCTCTTGCTTGGAGCACTACTCGTCTCCACAGGCTTAGCGGCAGTCGGCCCACTCAGTTGGGTGGAACCGAGGCCATTGTCTACAGGCTCAACACAAGAACAGGTCCCAGACAGAAAAGTAGAAGAAGAAGACAAAGGAGTGGGGTTATTTGATGAGGCCCCCAGCTTCTGTTTTTGAGTTGCCATAATTTGATTAAATTATGAAATTCACTGCCCGCAGGCCTCACCCACCACAGAGCCCAACAAGGGGACGCCCATTCGGGTCGCCAAGGGTGCTCGGGCAGTATACCATCAGGGTGGCATAATCCCCAAGTACCGGACCATTGGCATCGGGGTTGACTGCCGGTCCACTTACAGTAACCCTAGGAGGCATAACCACTTATGCGCCCCCGGCTGATTGACCAAGACCGAGCTTGCCTTGGCCTCCTGTTTTCCCTGGAAGCTGTGGCCAAAGTGATGTTCTGGAGACTGTGGGTCGCAACCCTAGTCCCTGATGTCTGTCAGCCAAAACACAAGTGTGAGGTGGCTCAAAGACATCGCAGGGCATACGCCTCCTCAACCACCAGGATCCACTTTAACCAGGGGCACGGGTCTCCGCGCACGGCGTGTAGGCGTTTGTTTATGGTCACCTCAGGAAGGAACCTACATCGACCGCAAACAAGTCAGACAGTTATCAAGTAACTGATACAGCTAGGACACGAACAACCACAATGATGGTATCGTCACGTCCAGAACACAAGTCATGGGCAAAGACAATAGTGGTGTTGTCCAGTCAGGGGCAAGAAAAGGTCACCCCCTTTAGTCGCCTCTTACGACATGCAGGTATGCAGTGTGCCTATTCTACCCCGGGCACACACGGGGGTTGAAAATTGGTACCACATTAGCCTGTTTCCATGATGATGGAACAATACCCATGTCTAATGACTTTCTAAATATTTCCACCAGGTAATAGCTAAGTATCCCTGAAAGTCGCTGCATAATATATGGAGAAATGCCATCAGGACCTGCAGCCTTATGAACCACTGATTTGCTTAGTAGTTGCTCAATTCCCACCCTAGTTATAGCAATCTCATCCATTCCCCATGGAGAATCACTATCAAGTACTAGCTGGAAGTTCTGCCTACTGGTTGCAAAGCTTTTTGCAAATGCAACATTGAAGACATTTTGCAATCATAAGACTATCCTTAACTACATTTCCTGAATTATCTTTAACCACTGTATCCCTATAACCCTCTTTCCTACACCTCTTCAGATACCCCCAGAACGCCTTTGGATTTTTCTTAAGCCTGTCTCCCAAAATGTTTTCGTGAAAATTCTTATAAGCCTTCTTCATATACACTTTAACCATTTTCCATGCCTCCTTATAAACAAACTCACTATTGGCATCCCTCCCTCTCCTAAGTGCATTCCTAGCCTTTCACTGGTTCCGCAAAGCTACCTTCAAATTGTTCAGCCTTTGCCTGGAGCATGGGCCCACTCACTGGTACATTATTTCCACGTTGTTGCTTGAACCATTCTAGCAAAGCATTTTCAATGTCAGTGTGATTAGATGAGCGAATTCGTTTTACCTTACCACACTTAAGAAATTGGGCTTTAATTTTTTCCTGGCATTTAATCATTCCAGCAATTGTTAAGTGTGATGTATGAAATTCATAGGCAAGCCTGCTTGCAGACTCTCCCAACTCAACTCTGGCAATTATGTGAAACTGTTTCTCAATGGAGAACTGCTGCCGTGGCACGTTGTCATTTAGAAAGACAGAACTCAACTGAAAAGCCGTTTGTCAAATATGTTTAGAGGCTATGGTCATAGGTTTACAGTTCATAGAAAGACAGGATGTGAACTGGATGCAGTAGCCAATATTTCAAAAGGCACTGTGAATAGAAATGTGTTTGCTTTAGCCGATTTGTATGTTATAAGCAACATTAGTGCTTTTTTCCCATAGGCTTTCATGGTACCAACTATTTTGTTCTTTAAATCCGATTGTACATTATATCCAGTGTCGTTGTAAACGATTTTGACTGTATTTAGGCCTTGTCATCTCTAAGGGTACCATTTCTCCCCTGAAATTCCCAATTCCACAAAACATGAAGCAAATTCAATCTTTTCTTGGAATGGTAGGATACTACAGATGCCATATGCTGGACTATGGTAAATCACAAAACGAATGTGATCTGACCAGAAAAGATGCCAAGTTCATGTCGACACCTGCCTACTGACAATCTTTTGAAGAACTTAAAAATAAATAACCTAGTTATCCTGTGTTTCAATTAGGGAAATGGAAAAAATAGTTTTTCTTAACCACAGATGCTAGAGGATAAGCCATTGGTGCAGTATTAGAGCAGCTGGAGAAAGGACAATGCCACCAGTAGCCCTTCCCAGCAGAAAATTAAAACCCTCAGAAGTAAACTATTCCACCACATAAAAGGAAGCCCTTGCTAGTGTTTTTGGAATTTTGCATTTTAAATACTACTTAATTGGGAGATACTTTGCCCTCATTCTTGACCATGCACCCTAGCAGTACTTAATGACTATGAGGCATCGCAATGGAATGGTGGCAAGATTGGTACTACAACTCCAAACCTTAGAATTCCATGTCATCTACAAGCGTTGTACAATAATAGAGCAGATGCATTGTCAACATGCCTCATGAAAAAAGTGTGGAGGAAGAAAACTTCACCATTAGAATTGTTGCTAAAAATAAACTACAGTATTATATTGCATATAATATGCAGTTTTCTCCCAAAAATTTGGAGAAAGTCTGGGTGCATATTATGCATAGGAATAAAAATTTCAGCAATTTCAGCGGAACACTAACCACACATAAAGAATGCTGGATTATCCATTGAAAGCAACAAAAGAGTCGTTTGCTTATTAACCTCATTTAATTTCTATTAGGTGCTCTTTTGAGTTATTTTTATAAATAGCATTTTTATCTATAAATTTAACATAACATTCGATTTTAGCCATAGATATGTATATTAATACAAGCATAACCATGGATATAATAATATTAGAGTACTGCTAAAAGAAATTAAGAAGTAATGTAAAAAAAAGAGTATGTCCAGTTATGTCCAACAATACCAATATTAAAACCTTAAAAATTCTTCAGAATCATCCTCTAAGATAACTGGCAAACTTAGCTTGTGTATTATACATGGGTATTGATATTTTTACATTAACATAAATCTTGAAACTTGGGGTGTGTATTATGTACTGTTGTATATTGTACATGAGATAATATGGTATCTAGATTATGTTTGATAATGGAGAAAGACCAAATGATAAATTCAAAATCTGATATAACTACTAATGATTTACCTGCTGTAGTAGATTTGGAAGTCATAAAGATGCACCAGTTGAAGTCTCTGCAGATACAAAAATTATTGAAGATTAGTAGATCGAAAGCTCAGCAACATTGGACTGAGGTTATGTCAGGATTCCTACTTATTGACTGAAGGAGGGGTTATGAAAATGGAGAACTCAAGATTAAGGGATGGAGGAAAATGAAAAGGAAAAGTAGAGACAGAAACCATATATATTCTAATTAACAGTGCCCTCTAATAAATGGCGCCCTCCAATAATAAATAGCACACCATTCATTTCAAAACTGTCTGGAGGTGATCGTGAAAGTTAACTTGAATTTTTTTAATGATTAACTCTTTAATGCTACACAGGAGTACTGGTTTCGTCATCATCACACCCTTATCCAGCCTGTGGCAGGGTTGGGTTCATGGTCCATTGACCATGCTATGAGGGTACAGCCCAGTCGAGCGGCTAATTGCGTTGGACACACCAGTTCTCGTCTGATCACTGAAGTTAAGCAACGCAAGCCCAGTTAGTACTGACATGGGTGGTCGCTCGGGAAAGCTGGGTACTGCTAATACCCAATAATCGTCGCATTAGTGTAGTGTCTGTGCAGTCTATGCATTAGAACTATACAGTGGCGGGTCTCTAATGACCTCTAATGACCTCATAGTTGACGGGACCTTAAACTCCAACAAACAACAACAACAACAGCCCAGTCAGGGGTCTGGAACCTGTAGGAATATTGGCTGGTTGTCTGTGGGGGATGCCGGCCTACCCTACTGTTCCAACACCACATGTTACAAAGAAAATATAAATTCTGGCAGATAAATTAATGCTTTGTCAGTTTTTATTTATTTATTTATTTTCCACACATATACAAGATCATGCATAACCGGGCTGCTACACCTAAAGCAGCAACACAATGCACAAGAAAGAGGAATAAATCAAGTGATCGGGTGATCACATAGGTAATGACAGTTCATGACAGGAAATGACAGTTCATGATGCATCAGAATTGGGTGCAGTCAAAGAGTTTGGCGCATACCTGAAACGGGAGAGTGTTCCACTTCCTGAGGGTGGCCCAAGGGAACAGTTTCTCTCTGCAATCCCTATGGGGTACTGCTGGTTCAAACTTGATGCCAAGTGTATGGTGAACAGTTACACCTGAGCAAAAATACATGGAAAGATGGTGCAAGGGGTGTTTATTGTATCTCAAGGCAGAAGCAATATTCAAGAAGTGATAGAAGGACAGATAGAAGATTAACGACATGATGCAGAACCTATTGCACAGATGGGTAACTGAACACCATGGGGGAGACGAAAAATGGTGTGGAGTATTCTGTTGAATGGTATGAATACTGGATGGAGTTGTGAGTTATTCAGCCCTGCTAAAAATGGGGCAGCAAAGCTCACCACGGGGAGGACCTTTGTACGGAAAATAATACAAAGACTGTTACAGGCAACTACTACTACTGGTCTAAGACGTAGAAAGAGATAAACTAGGGAATTTAGTGTTGCCAAAAGGCAATCTTGATGTTGTAAGAATTTCAAATGGGAATTAAAAACGATACCAAGCAAAGACAAGGAGTAGAGAGTGTCCCAATCAGGTTTAGGGAGGTCCCTTGAGGAGAACACTATCACTTTTGTCTTCTCCACGTTCAGGTGCATGCCCACTACAGAATACCATAGGGAAACAGAGGAGAGTAGGTTTGTGATGAAGTGAAACTGGGTATCCAAAGTTGTTATCGTCCGCAAAGAACCAAAGCCGCCACCCTTCACAACATATCAGAAGATTGGAGGGAGCCAGGTTAAATAGGAGTGGTCTCAGGATGGAGCCCTGAGGGACTCTTTGATTGAGTGGAAAAACCCCATTTTAATATTGCAAGGCGTTTGACCTATTGCACAACAGCTATAATGCAATAAGGAATAAGGCTCATGCCCAAACATAGGTACTGGTTAACCCCAGGATTCCTTGCATTCCTGGAATGCACCTAACCAGCTCCTCTTCCCCTCTTCTCATAACGTGTCCATACCACCTGAGCCTATTTTCTCTCATCTTTTCGGCGATGTCCACCACCCCCAAGCAACCTCGAATATGTGCATTCCTAATTCTATCTGCCCTTGAGACACCACACGTGTACTGCAGCATTCGCATCTCGGCTACTTGCATTCTATTTACATGGCTTTTCTTCACTGCCCAACACTCTGATCCATACAGCATAGCTGGCCTAACCACTGTCCTGTAACACTTCCCTTTCAGCTTGATTGGGACCCTCCTATCACAAAGGACTCCACTTGCCTGTTTCCATTTCAACCACCCCCCATTGATTCTATGGGTCACATCCGAGTCAATCTCCCCATTGCTGTGAAACGTTGATCCTAAGTACTTTGCCTCCTGCACCTTTTTCACCAGTTCACCCCTCGAGCATATGTCCCTGTTGTTTTCCTGGCCAACCCAATTGAAAGCTAAATATTCTGTCTTCTTCATGTTAATCTTTAACCCTCTCTTTTCCATTGCTCCTCTTATATCGTTTAGTCCCTTCTCTATCTGCTCTTTGCAGTCACTAATTTTCCCTAAATCATTGGCGAATGCCAGGCACTGGGGGGCCCATTCTCCTACACCTGTCAGCAGTTCATCCAAAACTAGGATGAAAAGATAAGGGCTAAGTGCTGAACCTTGGTGCACCCCAACTTTCACTGGAAACCCCCCAGTGTTTCCCCAAGGTGTCCTTACCCTGGCTGTTGAGCCATCATACATATCCTTGATTATTCTAATAAACCCTTCATCTACCCCCCCTTTTCCGTAATACTTCCCAAACTACCTGTCGTTGAACACTATCAAAGGCCTTCTCAAGGTCGATAAAAATGGCATGGAGGTCCTTCTTTGCTGCACTATACTTTTCTACCATCTGCCTCAGAATGAAGATCGGCCTTGGACCTACCTGGCATAAACCCAAACTGATTACTGCGGACACTAGTTCGACCCCCGGAGGCGACATTCCATTACTCTCTCCCAGAGCTTCATGGAGTGGCTCATTAGCTTTATTCCTCTATAGTTGCTACAGTCTTGGATATCCCCTTTACCCTTGTAGAGTGGTACTATCCAACTCTCTTGCCATGCAGATGGCATTCTATCACCACTGGCTATCTTATTGAAAAGTTTCCCCAGCCACTTGGTACCTGTCCTCCCCAAACTATGCCATACTTGAATGGGGATTCTGTCTGGGCCTACAGCTTTACCACCTTTCATCTTCTTGAGTGCTCTGGCTACTTCCTCTTCTGTTACAAAGTCTACAGCCCCTGCTGGTGCAGGATTGGTGGTTTTGTCCTCGTCTCCCCCTGCTTCATTCAAGAGGTTCTGGAAGTACTCCTCCCACCTCCTCTTTACCTTCGTTGGAGAGAACAGGATCTCACCTATGCCATCCTTCACTGTTATGGCTTGGGGTAAATCTTTTGCTGCCCTATCTCTAGCCTTGGCCAGTTTGAAAACTTCTTTCTCCCCTTCCTTTGTTCCTAACTGTTCATAGAGAACTTCATACTTCTGGTGCTTGGCCAGTGCAATCTTCCTCCTAGCAGTGGTCTTGGCCTGCCTGTACTGAGTCTTTGACTCCTAGTCCCCTATCTCCTGCCACCTGTGGAAAGCAGCCTTCTTTTGTTTGACGGCTACTTCTACCTCCTCATTCCACCACCATGTCTGCCTGTTACTTTGAACCATGCCTCCCACTCGCCCCTGCCCCAAGATGGTTTTCCCACAGGCTCTAATTTTCTGGCCAACCCTGTCCCACATGGCATCAGTTGTCCCTTCCCAATCCCAGTCTACCTGCCTGTGTACTTCTTGTATGAATTCTTCTGTTTTGGTTGGTAGTTTCCACCACCTGATGACCTGCTCTCCTTTCCAGAAATGTGCCTTGCCTGCTGCTTTCACTAATAGTTCCAGCATAAGTAGCCTATGCCCACTTTCCTTTTGAAAATTTTCACTGGGAAGTGCCCAGCAATCCCGAACCTCTGATCGATGCCGCCCTCTAACCATGAAGAAATCTATCTGTGACATCCCTTGAGGTGACTGATATGTAATTAGGTGCTTGTCCCTCTTCCTAAACCATGTATTTGCCAATGCAAGGCCAAGTGCATTTGCTGTGTCAAGGATATGCAGCCCATCACCCCCATCCCCCATGGACCTCCCCATAACCCTGGTTGTCTTTGCTTACATGGCCATTGAATTCCCCCTCCCAATAACTAAGCGTTCATTCCCTTGGCATTGCACTACCTGAGCCTCCAATGAGTGCACCAAGTCCTCAAACTCTGTCCTAAAGCTGTCCTTTGTGGGTTCATCCAGACCCACCTGGGGGGCATACGCACTGATGAGGTGAACAATTACTCCTCTCCAAACCACTGAAACTAGCAGGAGCCTACTATTGACTCGTTTAACCTGGGTGACCCCATTTTGCAGCTCACTGTCCAATACGATGCCCACCCCATTTTGCCCCCCTTCACTTGCTGCATAAATGAGTTTGTAACCCTCGCCTAGGGCCCTTGATCTACTCCCCTTTCACCGGGTTTCTTGGAGAAAGGCTACCTGAATTCTTCTTTGCTTTAGGGTGTTGACTATTTCCCCTGTTCTGCCTGTGAGGGTCCCCACGTTCCATGTGCCTAATCTAAGTCTTGGCCCTGTGTTGTCTGAATGCACCCTGGCTGGGGCCACCCCAGCCAGGCATCTAAAACCCGCGGGAGAGTTGGTGCTGCTTGCTGTGGGGAGATGCCAGCCTACCCCACAGAGGACACTCGGTGGGCTATCTGTCACAGGGACTGAGGTCCCAACCCCCATGACATTGAGAGCTACTGATGACAGCAGCCAAGGGCCAGCTCGTGCACCCCCAATGGCTGCCGGGACTGGGGTTCTGATACTTAACATATCAAATGGTAATATGGATTAGTGGGTTAGCATTAAAATACTGCAGAAACGTGAAAATAATACTAATAATAATAATTATAAATAAACCTATAATGTTAGTCAACAATATTAACTTAATATTAAACAATATTAACTAAGATAAAATAGTATCAACTAATGGTATTAGTAGTGTTAACTAAATTGAGGGTAAGGTATATTATATATCAAAGTCACCACAGGTATTTGTGACTTGCCCACCGAGCTGCGTCAGTAGGAGATGCCACGACGTTAGGCTTAAGCCAAACCTCGCACAAGTTCCCACTGCTGTACGTCAGCCCCCAAAACCTGCGGTCCTACCTTTCTTTCTGCAACTGTAGGGGTTTACGCCTTGAAAAAGGCGGGTTGACCCCAAAAAAATGGCTGGAAATATTGTTGAATGAAACAAATTCGGTCACACACGTAAACAACGCAGGCACAAAGCACATGCACCACCTATCGACTCTGATATCTAAATCTAGGGTATGGATTTAAATTTTAAATAAGCCATTATTTTTCTCAATTTCATTTTCCAATAAATTCAGATGTGAGAGTGGCATTAACAAAATTGAAAATTAATGGAATCAACTTGTCTGGCTAAAAAGTTGGCATTTATAAATGGAAAAAAGTAATAAACAGTGCCCTGCAATAAACGGTGCAATAAAAAAGCCTTTGAAAAAAAAATAAACGGTGCGCCGTTTATTAGAATAAATATGGTAGTTTAAAGGGTTTAATTCTGCACCACATGGCATTTAGGATTACAGAAAGCTCTTGACAAAAGTTTACCTCCCTTTTATTGGGAAAAACCAATCCCAAGAAATGAAAAGGGTATTGTGATGCATGTATCTCATGAATTGAAAAAAAAAAACACAAAAAATGACCCAAATCCAAGGCGTTTGCCTGGTGAATAAAGACGTTCGTGTAAACAGGCTGAGGAAAGTAGGAATAAACCATATTTTCCCCAGTCTGGGTAATAAGAATAATAAAGAAAAAGAAAGTAATTTGACCCAGAGAAGTGGTGATATCTGGGAGACAAAATTATGTAGAAGGATTTAGAACGTTCTTGTTATGGAAAACCCCAAGATGGTGCAAACATCAACTTTAGAGACATCTAAAAGCATCTATTCAGAAAGTGGAAGTGACTGTATCCCAGACTCATGACCTGAGGAATTAGTCTTACCACCTAGTAAAAGTGCTTGAAGAACACAACTTGACATTGACACCAACCTTGAAAACTTATCTGATTTACTTGGTCACTGGAACATCACTTTACATTGTGACCCTTATGCATTGTTATAAATGAAAGGTCCCAAGCCCATTTTCCTGAAACAAAGACTGACCTCATCAAGGGCAAAAGACAGAATAATGAAGAAATATGGACGTGAAATAGATTTGAAGTATATGTTATTTGCTATTGGTCACTCAGATTTGTAATCTTCTTAAAATTCACCTGTAAAATAAAGTTGGACACTTTTTTGCTTTTTTCTTTCTTGGTAAAAGCATAGTAAAGCTTTCCTGTTGTGTTGTCTATATCACGTTATTGTTCAGGGAATTCATCAATCTCAGTCTCAGAGAATAAAATCCCAGGAAAGAATTGCTTACAGAATTATTAATGGGCAAAGATTGGCAAAGAATTCCTCCAATCAGTAACGTCTTTGGAAAGAGAATGGAGGAGAGACCTGATGGAGAAAGCAAGAAATTAAGTGATGCATCAAAAGAAAAGGAGCAACAGAGTAGAAACAAAATTTGAATAGAGTGCAGGATGCTGAAGAAGATTGAGAGAAAGAAATGCAAGAACCATGACAAATTGAATTCCCCAAATTTAAAGAAGAAAATGAAGAAATAGAAGCCACCAAAAGTTTACCCACAAATGACCCCTAAACATTCATAGGGGAGACACGTCCTCGCTTTCCAACAGAACAATCTATTTTAGATAAAATGTTTAATTTACTGTCAATACCATCAAAGGGATTGACCAAAACTCTTTTGTTATCTTGTGGGCATATCCACGGGTGTCCATGGGTGTAATGCACAGGCAGGAGGAAAACACAAAACCAACATAAAAATTCCTACTTACCCTTAATTCCCTTATGTACATCCCTTTTAAGTTCTTTGGGAGAACAGGGTGAAATAAAGTATACTGAGAGCACCCTGAGTATTACTCACTTTTAACCTAGAATAAGAGAAGGAAATAAAAAATTAAATTCCAAAAGAAATAACAAAAAATAAAAAGACGAATTGAGCATGCTCCTTAAAATGATGTAATTACAAATGGTCCCTCAACATGTCCACCTTGTCCCTACAATCCTTTTCAGATTCCAGGACTTGTCACCTGGAAAGTGATGAATTATTAAAAAAAAATGACATTTAAAATAAGGAAAGGCATTGAGAAAGAAATTTTATGAGAATTTTAAGACTCTCTTGAGAGTCAAGAGAATCAACCAAAAAGTAACCCTTTTGCATTTTCTTCAAAATAAACAAAACATAAAACATGCACATGCACACTATCAAATATTAAAAAAAGGAACTAAAATTAAGCAAACTCAGGGTTTGAAACACCCAAAAAAGGTTATTTAGGAATGTCTAAGATCATATGAAGATGTCTGGCCATGATATTAAGAAGAAGTCTGGACAAAGGAAAAGATCAGATCAAGAACCAAAACGAAACAGGCAACATCTATTAAGATCTTGTAATAAATCGAAGGACTATCTCATCAAACAAAAACTATTGTGAACTTCTTGTGAATTGGAAGTATTGCGAACCGAAATTATTGTGACATTGAAGACTTACCTTTTCATCTAGAGTGAATGGAAACGCGAATAACGCAAAAGACAATCACAACTCTAAAAAGAAAAACCAAACATTGGATATCTTATCTCTTATTCTTATCTTATCTGCTGGAAATAACTAGTTGAAATAACAATTAAAAACGGACTTACTCAAGAACATTGAAAAACTTACCACTCATGAACTGAGGTGCAACAGCCATCTTTCAAAAAACGTAAAGAAGTTCAGCAGTGATGCCAGACAACCGATGCAACCATGTAGCAGGAAAGGTAGGAAAAACGTATGGTTTCTTCAAGGAGTCTAATACAAGGAGTGATAGCTCCACCCTTTTCGTGTCCTCATACCGAAAGAGCGCCACCTAGTAGATGGTTTGCTGAAACTACTTCTTTACATGTATCAGCTTGCATATTTACAACTATATAAATAATAATTAGAATGATTTAAAAGTAGTTATCAAGTGCCAGGTGTATTTATATCACCTTCATCATCCTCTCACCCTCCTCACGCCTGCACGTTCTTATCCTCCACTCTCGCCTATCCCCCACCAAGTCCCTCTCCATGCTGCACGTCTCCATGCCCCTCTGCACCACCTGCTCCCACGTCCGTTTTGGTCTTCCCCTACCCCAGGTGCCCCCAATCACATGGAGACACATAATGGACCTAATGCATTCCTCCTCTTCTCTCCTCATCTACCATCCTACCATCTATCCATCCATCCTACCATCTCAACCGCTTCTCCCTAATCTTTTCCGCGATGTCTCCCACCTCCAAGCTACCTCTAACGGAAACATTTCGGAAATATATATCACCTTAGGATATATCACTGGGATGGAGCAAAGGAGTAGTAGTAGTGTGTGCTGCTGTAAATTGCTCAAGCTCCATGAAATCCACTCCAGCACTCCATATCATCATCCCACCCTTCTCCCACCTGAGGCAGGGTCACATCTGCAGGTTCTAATCCTCCACTACCACCTATCCCCCACCAAGTCCCCCTCCACCCCGCACACTTCTGTCTCCCTTTCCACCACCAGCTCCCACGTCCGTTTTGGCCTTCCTCTATTTCTGGTGCCCCCAATTACCAATGCCCCCCAAGTCCTACAATGGACCTAATATGCCCCTCATCAAATGCCCTCATTAAATGCCCGACTTTATTGGGACCCAGTGGTCGCACAGGACCCCACTTGCCTGTCTCCACTTCAGCTATCCTGCATTAATCCTATGGGTCACGTCAGAATCTATTTCTGCATTACTCTGGAAAACTGATCATATATAAAGACACTCTTGCACCACTGGAATTCCCTTTCCCCCACAATGAATCTCACCTCCTTGCCCCTGGCTACTAAAATTCAAAGCTAGGTGCTCAGTCTTCTTCATGTTCACCTTAAGACCCCCTCTTTCCATTGTTGTTTTAATGTCTTGTAGTAAGTGTATATATAAAGAAATTATTTTTTCCATTAAAAACACGTGAAACTGAGCAATTTATTTATATGTTCAAATTAGCAGCAAGCAGTTGACATTATTTATTAAGAACAATCAAAGAAAGTGCATAATTGCATGTTTAAGATGCTTGAAATACATGTAGCATCTGTGTTGTAGCAAACCATCCACTTGGGGCGCCACCATATAAAACTATGACACAAAAGTCAATGGGAAAGGGGCGGAGCTGGTACTCCTTATAGACTCCTTGGTTTCTTTTTAACTATTTCAAAGAAAATCCCCATGTCTCGAAAGAAAAAGAAGATAGTATTTATTCGGATGAGAAGAAAAAGAAGAAGAAGAAGAAAGAAAAAGATTAACTTTCAATAACAATAAAAATTGCTAAGAAAAATTGCAAATAAAGGTTGAATATTATAATGATTTTTTCTTGTAGCTAATCCTATCAAAGGAAAGGAAACTAGTATAAGGAATCCTCCTGTTCAGTTACCTGACTATTTTTCTTAAATGTCACAAACTACATGTAGCCTTATTGGTATAATTTTTTGTATCGATAAACAGAATTTGATTTTAACCAATCTATAATTTGTATAACCGAAGTATTGATAAACTGAATTTGATTTTAACCGATCTATTATTTGTATAACCAAAGTATTAATAGTTTGAATTTAATTATAAGAAATTCGTAATTTTGTATGACCACATATCGCTTGCATCCAAGAATATGAATTGTGAATTATAAAAGAAGCTTTGTTTTTTTGCTCCTATAAAATTTACTTTGTTAAAAGAAAGAATTTGCCTTCAAGAATATGTAGCGTTGGAAATAAAAAGTCAACATATTCATTTTTATTCCTAAATAACCGACTTTTGATCTTGGATGTAGATAAAACACAAATTCACAAAGACTAGTTTTAAAATTATAATATTTTGAATGTTACTAATTTTATTTACATATACTATAACCAGGTACAACCCCACATGAACCTTTAAATAATTATCGTTATCCCCAGGGAATTGTATAATAGTTACAATTAAGGAAAACCCACACTAACCCAAAGATAACATTTTTCCTCTTGCTGGTCCACGATATTGATCATCCATATTCTGCCCTTACTAACACTCACCCAAGAAGTCACCAGCAGAGACATCAATGGAATGAAAGTATGTGGGTAATTAAAAAATGGCTGAGTGTTTTGCATGATCATCAATGAGATATTAACAATGGCCCATCCAACTGACTTCCATCACAATTGGGAAGATAACTGTTTTACATATGGCATTCTCCCTCTCACTGCTAGTGATTCTAACATGCCCAGTGACCGACATAAAATGCAGTACTGAAAATGCAGAAGCTTGGTGACTTCCCTGTGATGGTCAAAGCCCATTGCTCACTAAACACCAGTAAAGGTGTGGTGTGGTGTCCTAACCTAAGTTGGAGCCCAAGGACAAAATAGTGGATGAGGCACACCACAGGTCAACAGGATTGAAAATCCTGCCCTTCTGACACCTTGGTGCTGACCTTTGGTAGGCCCAAGGTCACAGAGTACATTATGACTAGCTACCTTTGCTTACCTGTATATGCCTTCATACTGAGCTTGCTTTGGTGCTTCAAGTGCCAGTGATATGGCCATGGCCAGAATTCCTGTTCTGCCAAGGCCATGTGTGCACTTGTGGGCAGGGCGACCACTCCCCTAAGTCATGTAAGACTGCACTCGTTGTATCAACTGTAAGGCAACCACCCTGCCTCCTCTTGGGATTGCCCCACTTGGTTGACAGAATGTGCAATCCAGTAGGTGCATGTCCAAATAGGTATCAGCTTTCAGGATGCATGGCAGCTGCTAGCCTTTCCAGGGATCTCCAGGTGCTGGTGCTGCAAAGGCAGCTGCTGTGTCATGTGTCTGCAACCAGACAGACATATTACCCCCAACTCCCCCCTCTCATTCGTTTGTTGCCCACTCAGGCCTGAGGGGTCCATCAGGTGCTGGTCTGTGCTAGCATTGGCTAACAGACAAAACTCAAGAAGTATCATTCCCTCACATTTCCCAGCAAAGTCGTTGGGCTTCTTCTGGCTCCACCACCACCTCTGGCCCATGCATTGGCCCCAAATAATAGTGGTTCCAGCTTCTATGGTGGCCATAGATGCCTCTCATCAAAGAGAGGCGTCTCCTTGTTGTTGTTGTTTGTTGGAGTTTAAGATCCCATCAACTACGAGGTCATTAGAGACCCGTCCACTGTATAGTTCTAATGCATATACTGCACAGACACTACATTAATGCGATGATTATTTGGTATTAGCAGTACCCAGCTTTCCCGAGCTACCACCCATGTCAGTACTAACTGGGCTTGCATTGCTTAACTTAAGTGATCAGACGAGAACTGGTGTGTCCAATGCAACTCGCTGCTCCCAGAGGCATCTCCCTTGAAGGCCTCCATTCCTGGCTCAGCCCAGTCAGCCCCCTCCATGAAGTGGGTGGTTAGTGCCACAGGAAGAAAGAAACTAGGGACACCCCCCACTCCTGCAGAAAGGCACATGTCCTTGGATTGTCCACCCAGGGTCTGGGCAATGGCAGAAAGAATTCCTCCTTCAAGTTGGAGGAGGATGACCCAATTGTAGACACCCCTTCCTTTCCTCCAGTGAGATGGAGAAAAGGGAGGAATAGAATTACACCCCCTAAGCCCACTTGATGGTAAATCTCCTACATTGGAACTGTTAAGGGTTTGCCCACAAGAGGAATGAGATCACAATGATTATCTCATGGCACAATGCTGGCTGCATCTCACCCAGGAGATCCTGTGTCATAGTGATACCCCCATTTTGTTATGAGGGACACACCATATATGCTATCCTTAACCAGAAAGGGTGCATGTACATGCAAGTGGCGTTGCAGATGCCTCTGCAGTCAGTGGCAGTCTCACTGCAATGGGATGTGCCCACCATTCTACGTTCCATCTACATGCCTCCTGGGATTTATTTCCCATGGGTGGACCTCAACTCTCTCACAGCCCAACTTCCAAGACCCTTCATGACTGTGGGTAAATTTGATGTCCATAATCCTCAATGGGGCTCACACAATCACAATCCCTGAGGGCTCCTTGTGGAACAATGGGTGTCACATAATTGTTTCCCCATGTGTGCCCAGGGTAGAATATGCACACTGCATACCTGCGTGTTGTAAGAGGTGACTAAAAGGGATGACTTTCTTGTGCCCCTCACTGCCCAAAACCACCATTGTCGTTGCCCATGATTTGTGTAATGCACTGCAGAAAACCATCATCATGGTTGTTGATGACATTCTTGTGACCTTTACTGGATGACCCCTCTATTACAGTTTGACTTTTCCTCCGTTGATGTAGGTTCCTCACTAAGGTGACTGTAAAATATGCCTCCCCATGCGTTAGCCATGCGTGGAGATCCATACCCCTGCAAAAAGTGGATCCCCACGCTAGTGAGGTGGCTGACAGACATGGAAGACTAAGGTTGTGACCTACAGTCTCCAAAACATCACCCACGGGCAAAGTAAACTGCTATGTTGGCATGTCCCCGGGTGGCAGATAGGGGAACTCCTGCAGTGCATCTGCAGAATGGCGATTTAGTCAGCCCCTGGATGTTTTGAGGGAAGGAGTGAAATAAAATAGCTCCCATGGAGCAAATCCACCATGTGTCAGGGGTAGAATAGGCACATGACGTTCTGGAGATGTAGACTGCACGAAACCACCATCGTGGATTCACACGACCGTCTTGTCTTCACCTGGATTGACAGTTGTGGTTTGACATGTTTGCAGTTGGTGTAGGCTCCTCACAGAGGTGACCATAAAAAAACGCCTACCCATGTTGACCATGCGTGGAGACCCATACCCCTGGGAAAAGTGGATCCTGTGATGTCTCTGGGCCATTTCACACTTGTAACTTGGCTCACAGACATCGAGGGCTTAGGTTGTGGCCTATAGTCTCCAATACTTCACTTTGGCCACAGCTTCCAGGGAAAACGGGAGGCCAAGGCGGATACCCCATCTTGGTCAAGAGCCAGGGGTGCATGTATTTGTGCCCTTGGTCACATGACAGGTGGTCAGGCGGTGGGCTTAGTCAACCCCGATGCCTTTGGTCTGGTACTCGGGGATTATGCCACTCTTATGGTATCCTGTCTGAGCACCCTTGGCGACCCGAATGGGCGTCCCCTTGTTGGGCTCTGTGGTGGGTGGGTGAGGTTCACATAATTTAATCACATTATGGCAACTCAAAAACAGAGGCTGGGGGCCTAATCAAATAACCCCACCCTTTGTCTTCTTCTTCTTCTTTTCTGTATGGGACTTGTTCTTGTGTTGAGCCTGTAGATAATGGCCTCGGTTCCACCCAACTGAGTGGGCCGACTGCCGCAGAGCCTGTGGAGACGAGTAGTGCTCCAATCAAGAGGCCACATTCCCCCAGTAAGCCGTCTCGACCCCAGAACGATTCTGTGCCTTCTACTGCATTGGCACCTGCCCTTAACAAGAGGCAACGACCTCTCAGCCTTAAGGTGCAGGGCTCCACCACCGATGCGAAGCATGTTCCTGCACCTAAGGAGGTCTTAGGTGAAGCTAAATCCCCTTCCACCCCCTTCTTCCTATCCTATCCGGTTTCTTTCCATATCTGGAGAGAAATGATGGCTTTGGCGATAAGGAAGGTCGACGCCTTCCCCAAGGCTGCTCCATCCTCCCCAGAGATGGAAATAAAACGGGGAGAATAGGAAGAAGGTAAGGATGGTGGTTTGACTGCGCCTAAATTCTTAGATGCAGGAACATGCTGTGCATCGGCTTTGGAACCCTGCACCTTAAGGCTAAGAGGTCGTTGCCTCTTGTTAAGGGCAGGTGCTGATGCCATAGACGCCAGAGGTTCATTCCCTGATCCAGTTGGCTTACTGGGGGAACGCAGCCTCTTTGTTGGAGCAGTACAGGTCTCCATCAGCTCAATGGCAGCTGGCCCACTCAATTGGGTGGGACAGAGCCCGCCATCTTCCGGCTCAAAACAAGTCAGTAAAGAAGAAGGGGAGGGGTGGGGTTATTTGATGAGGCCCTCAGCCTCGGTTTTAGAGTTGCCATAATTTTTAATAATTATGCTTTCACTGCCCGCAGGTCTTACCCACCACACGGAGCCCAACGAAGGGACGGCTATTCGGGTCGCCGAGATTCCTCGGCCAGTATACCATTAGGGTGGCATAATCCCCGAGTACTGGACCATTGGCTTTGGGGTTGACTGCCGGTCCACTTACAGTCACCCTAGGAGGCATTACCACTTATGTGCCCCCGGCTGATTGACCAAGACCGGGCTACTGCCTTGGCCTCCCGTTTTCCCTGGAAGCTGTGGCCAAAGTGATGTTTTGGAGACTGTGGGTTGCAACCCTAGTCCCCGATGTCTGTCAGCCAAGCCACAAGTGTGAGGTGGCTCAGAGACATCGCAAGACATGCACATCCTCAATCACCAGGATCCGCTTTTCCCAGGCCACGGCAAACACACGAGTAGGCGTTTGTTTACGGTCACCTTAGTGAGGAGCCTACATCAGCTGAGATCAAGTCAGTCATCCAGTAAAGGATGCAAGGACAATGACAACCACCATGATGGTATCCTCCTGTCCAGGCCACAAGTAATGGCCAATGACGATAGTAGTGTCATCCAATCAGGGGCAAGAAAAAGTCACCCCTTTTAGTCGCCTCTTACGACATGGAGGTATGCAGTGTGCCTATTCTACCCCAGGAACACACGGGTATTTTATAAGAAATGAATGGGAGTTAAGGTAATATTAACACACTGTATACAGCAAAATGTGTTAAAGCTCTAACTTCCTGGATCCTAATTCTTTCAAAACTATTTCTAGCAACGTTTCTAATAACTGGTGTTACTTTAATTAAATCCTAAAAAAATGTATGTAACGAGTTTCTGCTTCAGTGAAACGATAACATTCTCAATGTCCTAAGCGAAATATGAATGCAATGCATACAGTGAAATTCGTTTAACACGAAATGGAAGGGACCAAAATATTTTTTCGTGTTAAAAGAATTTTGTGTTAAATGATGCGTGTAAAAATCATCCTTGTTTTCAAAGTCATCATATTTCATTACTTTCATTTATAACCAACAAGTCATTAATTTACCTGCCAAAGTTTCAATTTTATTTGTACTCATATAATGTATTGCTGGAACAAGTGGGGTAGGCCAGCATCCCCCTCATAGACAACCCTATGAATTTCCTGTGGTTTCCAGGTGCCTGTTCAGTAGACCCACAGACCAGACCGTGCTTGCTAGAGATGAGGAGGTAGGTGTAAAGAATGCAGAGAGGAGTTTTGTTTCTAAAACAAACGTTATTGAACTTTGTTGTCACATTGTATTCATTGGTTATCTTCCTGTTTTATTATCACTCTAATAAATACCAAATTTCAACACCGATAATATGCCCACGTATGTAACACACAAACATAATGCACATGAATTTCAGTAGATATGTAAAAGATATCTTGGGTTGCACAATCACACATATACCTCTCAGGTAACAAACACAAGACTGTCAGAGGTGCTGAGGCTTGGATGGAGCCACCGGGAAAATGGTAAAAGCCATAGAATAGAAAATTTTTCGTAATCATCAAAAAGTTACAATATACAGTCGAACTCGGTTATGAAGTAATTCAAGGCACCACCAATAAAATTGCTTAATAACCAAGGTTGCTTAATAACAGGGTTCAAGAAAAGTACACCAAACAACACCATCATTCAAAATACTTTTTTACATACTAGTATTTACATTTCAAAAGAAATTCATGGTATTCATTTGCCTTCTGGAATTTAAAAATCTTATGTACAAATCCTTATCAATATTGCATAACATCTTTAGTTCCTCTTCTGAGTTCTTTAAACCTTCATAATACTTCACCAATTCATGAAGGTGGTGGTGAGCCTGTGATAAAGTTGGTGGTTGAGGAGGCTCCTCAAGATCATAATCAGTTTCAGCATCCTTCTAATCTTCAGGCTTATTTGTAGCATTTGCAACAAATTCTTGATCAGTTACAATGTCTGTGGTAAGTGGGTCCTCTTCAGCTTGCAAAAATGTATCAAGAGTTCCTGGCAAATCGTATGAATCAAGCCACTGAGAAAGATTCTGCTGTTCATCTTCATCTAGTGGTCGATCAAAAAGACCAGAATGAATAAAACTGTTCCTAATTGTGGTGGAAGTGACATCATCCCATGCTCTCTTCAAAGTTTTGCAGGCATCCAAAAGTAGGTGTGTGGCATGTGGCACCAATGAGAATAGTGTCTTAGCATATAGCAAAATTATGACATCATGTTACTTTATAATAGGGTTTAAGTTACTTAGTAACAGATTTTCATTAACATTGAAGTCTATGGGAACTTGGCCGGACTGGGCCAATTTCTTCTTTATAGCAGTGTTTACTTAATAACCGAGTGCTTTATAACCGAGTTGGACTGCTTTTGTAAAATTGCATTACACATACTGTCCTGTCCAGCAGGAGCATTACAAAAATTTTTCAGAAATACAGCTTACTACTATGTGTGAAAGTGCATCACCACAGGGGGCTGGGGCGATTCCATGCACGTCATATTGCATGCCTTAAGCCTGGTTCCATGGCATGCAACACTGACGCAAATCTCGTTCGAGCAGACAAAATGCCACAGAAACTTATTTATTTATTTATTACACCAATTCACTTGGTAACAAAAACAAAGGAGTAATACATCAATAAAGTTCACATGCAGCAACTATTCTGACAATTGTGTTTGGAGCAATGCACGGAATAAGGACTTTTTCAGGTGTTTACACGACAACTGGCATCTAGGGGCAGAGCAGTCAAAAATGGAGGATCTAACGGTGTAAGATAGGGCATTCCAACAGTGAAAATGATTATATGGGTAAAATTTTGCTAAGTATCTTGAAATGCATCTCGATGTCTCAAATGTGAAACGTCGAGTCTGCCTGACTTCATTAGAAGACATGAAATAGGAGGAAATAAAGTGGAAGGGATGGTTATGAGAACGGATGGCAGAAGCAAGTATGCAGAGGTTGAACCATTGCAAAGTTCTGTTAAAGTTAAGGATGTTATACTGGTTGCAGAAAGGGGTTACCCGGGAGAGAGGGGGAATTCTTAGTATTAAGCGGAGGATCCAGTTGAAAACTGTAGACAGAGCTAGGCAGGTGGTTGCAGGAACAGAAGAGAGAAACACAGATGAGTATGAGAACACTGGAAGAACCTTGGACTTAAAGACAGTTAGTAGAATATGTCTGGGAGCAATGCGTCTAAGGTGAAGAAACAGGAAGACAAAGGAATTGAGTTTGCTGATTAAGTTGTCTAGGGGAGGAAAGAAGGTCAGTTGAGAATCAAAAGTATCCCAAGAATGGGCATAAGGTTAGGGTGAGGGTTAGGCAATGGAGACCTGGAAAAGATGGTTATTATAGTTTTGTCAGGGTTTAGTCTCATGTGGTTTAGGGAGAACCAAGTTTCGAGGGTATGGATGTCTGTGGAGTGTGTTCAGTGTAGCAGTTTTATGGGAGGGAGGACACGCTGTTCCAAAAAAGTTATCATCAGCATACATCCAAACTTTGCGATGCCTTAGCAATGTAGCCACTGGAGATGTAGCAAGGTTATATAGAATGGGACCCAAGATGGAGCCTTGCGAGACTCCTCTTGTAGCTGGAACTGTAGAGGTAGAATTTCTTAATTGTATCCTTCTACTTGCAATCATCGCTATAGTAATGTCAAGGAATGGATTGTTATGGAGGGATGAGTTAAGAAGGTTAATGAGATTAGCATGATCCACTGTGTCGAAGGCTTTAGAAACGTCAGTCTTTACAAGAATGAAAGAATTTTTTAAATCCAATGCTTGGAGAATGTGAAGGTAAATGGAATACACTGGAAACAATACTGAGGTGTAGGGACGTGAACTATATTGTGTTGATGGAATAACTGAGTTAATTGCATGTTTAATGTGAGAATAAACCCACTTTTCTAGTATTTTTGGGAGAGGAGAAATGATGGTAATAGGTCTATAGCTTGCAGGAGTGTCAAGTGGACCTGACTTGTAGATAGGGACTATGAAGGAGGTTTCCCAGATTTTTGGGATATTTGCTGAAACAAGAACTTGGTTGAGAAGATGTAATAAGGGTAAGAGATTGTCTAAGGACAAAGCCTTAAGTAACCTTGGTGGTAGCGAGTCAGGGACATTGTTGGGATGGGATTTTAGCTGATGAATCAGGATTGTAAGGTCTGTGCAAGAGAGGAGAGGAGGTGACACACTCAGATTTCTAGGTCCAGATTGGGTAAGGGGGGGTGGATTTTTCTCGTTAAGTGGATTAGTGACAAAGGATAAGTATTCCAGAGACCGTTCAGGTGGGAAAGAAAGGTTTTTTGAGTTATGAGTATTAATAAGGGTCCAAATGTGATTGAGAGGAGTAGTAGCAGAGACACTTTGATACTTAGCAATCCGGACTTGGTTCTTGAACGTCTTTTTTGCTTGTCTGTAGGCAACAAAGGTAGTTTCGGATTTGTTACTTACATATGCTTGAAAGGTGCTTTGCACTGACAGGAGAGAAAGGCTAGGTGGCTGTTCCACCAACTTTTAGCAGTGTGATATTTAAGTAACTGCTTCTGCGGACAGCTGCATGTAGTAGCAGAAAAAATGGCATGATACAGGAGCATTGTTAGCTGATCCGGATCATTCAGGGAGTAATAGTGAGACCAGTCATAGTTAGCGAGAAAAGCGTTAAAGTTCTGTACATTTTTTTGTTTAAGGCTGATGTAGGCTTAGAAGAGATGGGTGAAACAGGAGGGGGAAGACTGGACTCAGGAATGTAGAAACTGGCAACAATCACTTTGTGATCAAGGCGATAGTCTGAGAGTAACTCATGTCTATCAGTGAGTATATGTGATGATTTGTAAATTTGGTCTAGTAGTGTAGCTGTATTAAAAGTCACACGAGTAGGGGAGGTGATGACAGGAGATAATGCAATGGGAAGATGCAAAGGGAAAGGTGAAGGAGGCGTTTGTTTTCCTTGGGAGAGGTCGGAATTGAAATCTCCAGCAATAAGCAATGGAGAGAGTGGAGTAATATATGGTGTCAATTGAGAGACAAGTTCCTGGAAAGGCACATACTTAGGGCGGTAAACAACCCAGATATGGCAATGCTGGATGTGGGGGGTAAGGTGGACTCCAACTGCCTCAAGTCCATTACATGAAATCTTTGCTATTAGTTGGGAGTGCAGGGATGAGGCGGCAAACAATGCAACTCCACCACCACGTGTAAGTCTATTGGCCCAGAAGAGGGAAAAGTCTGGGATATTTAATAGTGAATCTGGGATGCCTGGGGAGAACCAGGTCTCAGTGATGGCAATGACTTGCGAGTTCACGAAATGGATATACTCAATTAGTAAATCAAACTTGTATAATAGAGACCTTGCATTTAAGTAAAGCAATGAGAATTGGGTATTAACCGTGCAATGGTTTGGTGTGTTGTTTCGATGGTGACTCCCATTGTTAGGGAAATGAAGTTGGGGCAGTCTCATGAAAGGCATCAGTAGTCAGGGGTGGGTTCTTCCCCCTAAAGATTCTAACGAAGATTCTGACGGGCCACAGATTATGATCAAGCAGATCACATTCGGGCTCATTGTAGACTCTAAGGAACACTGGTCTGGATGTGACACCCTCTTTCGTGGTCCACACTCAGCCACCTTCAGACCTCTTTCCTGCACATACTTCACTATTGCTGATATGGATGTTCCTTTTGAAAGATTGCTAAGAATGAGTCTTTCAGTCTTAAACCATAGCACGTTTGCATGTACAAGGTCACTGCATAGAAAGGATCCTTGAATAGCTTTTGGCTGTTGATTATAGAAGTTGCGAGATTCCTTAGTTTCACTGTGAGAGTGTGCTGGGTTGGCAGTGACGATGGATGCATAAGTTTTCTGATTATGAACCACATGGTCAGCTTGCGATGGGACATTTTTCCTGGTGGAGTTGACAAGGCCATGCATTTCAGAGACGTAGTCACATTGTGATTGAAAACGATTTGAAAGTCCTGAAGATATTGAGGTCTTCGTCTGTTGTGTTTCCGCCATAGACACACTTGGAGGGGGATGGGATTCTGAGCACCCCGACGTTGGCGGGAAAGCCGGGGAGAAATGTTCACAGGGCCTCACACACGGATCACCAGCTACTTCCAAGGCGCGCCAGAAACGAATGAAATTAGATTCAATTGAACTAGTCAAAGAGGCAAAGTTCTCACTCACATTTTTTTGAAATTCTTTAAATTCCAGTTGTGACACAGGTTGCACGAGATCAGTGGTAGATGGTGTTGAAATCAGCGTTTTTCCTTCGTGTTCTAAGAAGAAAGTTTTCAAATCCTCGTCTGCGTTGAGTAAAAGTTTGCAGTTATTATCAATGAGAATCTTGTCTTCATTGTTTTTTACTGTTTTTCGTGGAAGGAGTTCTGCCACAGACTTTTGAAGTTGGAGAATCATCGTCATACACGATCATACACAGCATGTGAACAGAGAGCTACACTAGTTCCCTCAGGAGACACGTCCGTCGTAGTCAACGCATGATTTCTCGCCTGCCAGGGAACCACAACAGGCACAATTTCACCTAGCGCCTGTGGTTGACGTCATAATTTTGTCGTCTGCTCAGGTGCTATTCTTTCTCATGTCGCATGCCATGGAACTAGGCATTAAGCCTGGTTCCCTGGCACACGACACTGATGAGAATAGCATGCTAGCAATCCACATACACAGATGATGTAGTTACACTACCATTCTGTAAAGTAAGCACAAAATCAATGGTGGAGTTGAGAGTTAGTTAACTGCATTTGTCAATGGAATGTGTTGCACAAATTTCATTGGCTGTTTGAATTTTTAAATAGTCTTCTGTTTACTTTTCATTGGTTTATTTATTTTTTCAGTTTTGGTGCCACCAATCGTTCATAATGAAAACTTAATTGCTTACGTGAATTCGCTCATGCCAGGAAATCAAAACAGGTGCAATTTCTGTTTGCACCTGTGGTTTACCTCATAATTATACCGTCTGCTCAAGCGCTATTCTTGTCGATGCCCTGTGCCAGGGAACTAGGCTTTACATAGAGCATCTGTGGGCTGGGTGAATAGAAAGAGCTCACCATAGAGAATGCACTATGGCCATATGGCAGTATCGTGATCTGATAAGCAAAGGTAGTAGGTTACTAATAATGCAGTGCTGTGTTATTAGTTGCTGTAGTAGGTGACCATTTGTTTGCCATTTGGACATTTAATAGGTTAGTTTTATTCATTGAAGTGCAGTGTGTCATCATCATCATCATCATCATCGTACCCTTATCCCGCCTGTGGCAGGGTCGGGTCTGCGGGTTCTAGCCCTCCACTCCCACCTATCTCCTATCAGGTTCCCGTCCACCCCACACAATGCCATGTCCCTACGGACAACCTGTTCCCACGTCTGCTTTGGTCTCCCCCTACCCCGGGTGCTACCAACCACCTGCATTCCTAAGATACTTCTAATGAGCTCCTCTTCCCCTCTTCTCATGACGTGTCCATACCACCTCAGTCTATTCTCCCTCATCTTTTCGGCGATGTCCCCCACCCCCAGACAACCTCTAATATACGCATTCCTAATTCTATCAGCTCTTGACATGCCACGCATATACTGCAGCATACACATCTCGGCTACTTGCATTCTACTTACATGGCTCTTCCTCACTGCCCAGCACTCTGATCCATAGAGCATAGCCGGCCTAACCACCGTCCTGTAGAACTTCCCTTTCAACATCACTGGGACCCTCCTATCGCACAGGACTCCACTTGCCTGTCTCCATTTTAGCCACCCTGCATTGATTCTATGGGTTACATCCAAGTCTATCTCCCCATTGTGTTGGAATGTTGATCCTAAGTACTTTACCTCTTGCACCTTTTTCACCAGGTCACCCCTTGAGCGGACGTCACCTTTATTTCCCTGTCCTTCCCAATTGAAAGCTAAATACTCCGTCTTCTTCATGTTAATTTTTAGCCCTCCTTTTTCTATTGCTTGTCTAACATCATTTAGCCCCTTCTCTATCTGCTCTCTACAGTCACTAACTTTCCCAATATCATCGGCAAAAGCCAAGCACTGGGGGGCCCATTCTCCTACTCCTGTCAGTAGCTCATCCAAAATTAGGATGAAAACGTATGGGCTAAGTGCAGAACCTTGGTGCACCCCAACCTTCACTGGGAAGCCCCCTGTGTTTCCCCAAGGTGTCCTTACCCTGGCTATGGAGCTGTTATAAATGTCTTGGATTACTCGGATAAACCCTTCTTCTACCCCCCCTTTTTCATAATACTTCCCAAACTACCTGTCGTTGGACACTGTCAAAGGCCTTCTCTAGGTCTATAAAGATGGCATGGAGGTCTTTCTTTGCTGCCCTATACTTTTCTACCACCTGCCTCAGAATGAAGATTGGCTCCATTGTGGACCTACCTGGCATAAACCCAAACTGATTTCCATGGACACTAGTTCTATCCCAGAGGCGACGTTCCATTACTCTCTCCCAGAGCTTCATGGTATGGCTCATTAGCTTTATACCTCGATAGTTACCACAATCTTGGACATCCCCTTTGCCATTGAAGAGTGGTACTATCCAACTCTCCCGCCATGCAGATGGCATCCTATCCCCACTAGCTATCTTATTGAAAATCTTCCCTAACCAGCTGGTGCCTGTCTACCCTAGGATGTGCCACACTTGAATAGGGATTCTGTCTGGACCTACAGCTTTTTGGCCTTTCATCTTCCTAAGTGCCCTGGTTACTTCCTCCTCTGTTACACCATCCACAATCCCTGCTGATGCAGGATAGGTGGAGGGGTCCTCATCTGTGTTCAAGAGATTCTGAAAGTACTCTTCCCACCTACTCTTTATCCCCCATGGGGAGAGCAGGATCCTACCCTCACTGTCCTTCACTGTTATGGCTCGGGGTATATCGTTAGCTGCCATATTTCTAGCCTTGGCTAGTTTGAAAACTGCTCACTCCCCTTCCTTTGTCCCTAACTGTTTATAGAGGGCCTCATACTTTTGGTGCTTGGCCAGGGCAATGATCCTCCTAGCAGTGGTCTTGGCCTGCCAATATTGAGTCTTTGACTCCTGGTCCCCTAATTCCCACCACCTGTGAAAAGCAGCCTTCTTCTGCTTGATGGCTGTTTCTACCTCCTCATTCCACCACCATGTTTGCCTGTTTCCCTGGACTGTGCCTTCTACTCTGCCCTGTCCCAAAATGGCTTTCCCACAAGTTCTAATTTTTCTGGCAACTCTGTCCCACATGGCATCTGCTGTCCCTTCCCAATCCCAGTTTACTTGCTTGTGCACTTCTTGTGTAAACTTCTCAGTTTTGTCAGGTAGTTTCCATCACCTGACAACCTGCTCACCTTTCCAAGAATGTGCTTTGCCTGCCACTTTCACTAGCATTTCTAACATAAGTAGCCTATGGCCACATTCCTTTTGGAAATTTTCACTGGGGAGTGCCCAGCAGTCATGGATCTCTGATCTGTGCTGCCCTCTAACCATAAAGAAATCTATCTGTGACGACCCTTGTGGTGACTGGAATGTGATTAGGTGCTTTTCCTGCTTTCTAAACCAGGTATTTGCCAATGCAAGGCCTATTTCGTCCCCACCAATTACCAGGCGCTCTTTCCCTTGGCATTGCCCTACCTCTGCCTCCAGTGAGTGCACCAAGTCCTCAAATTCTGTTTGGAAGCCCACGTTTGTGGGTTCATCCAGACCCGCCTGGGGGCATATGCGCTGATGAGGTGCAGCACCACTCCTCGCCAAACCACTGTAACTAACATTAATCTGCTATTAACACGTTTCACCAGGGTGACACCTTGTTTCAGCTCATTATCTAAGACTATGCCCACCCCATTTCATCCCCCTTCACTAGCTGTGCATATCAATTTGTATCCCTCCCCAAGGGCCCGTGACCTATTCCCCTTCCACCTTGTTTCTTGGAGGAAGGCTACCTGAATCCTCCTCTGCTTAAGAATATTTACTAATTCCCCTGTTTTGCCTGTAGGGCTCCCCACATTCCAAGTTCCTAATCTAAGGGTAGCCCCTGTGCTTTCTGAATGTGCCCTGGCAGGGGCCACCCCAGCCAGGCGTCTTGAACCCGCAGGATTGTTGGTGCAGCTTGCCATGGGGGGATGCCGGCCTACCCCATGAGGACGCCCAGCGCGCTATCTGCCATGGGGTCCGAGGTCCCAACCCCTGTGGCTTCATGGACCACTGATGATGGCAGCCTGGGGCCCCCTCGCACACCCCTGCTGGTCACCGACTCTGGGGTTTTGTTCCCCTGTAAAAACTGGCTTAACAACTCCAAAGGTCTGCATCAAATATGTGCAAACCCTGGGATCATCATGCCAATACTACTAATATACTTTTACAAATACAATATAATATAATAAATTTTGAATTAATATAATATTAAAGTGCAGTGTGTCATATGCGATAAATTATTAGAGTTCATTTAGCATGTGTGCGTCAGAATGTTCTCTGCCAGGCCACCAGACCAGCAAAAGAAACGAAAAGGAAGGACACAAAAAAGCATGAGTGACAACGATGTGCGCATGCTAGCAGATGCTCAAACATGCAAAAAAAAAATCACTTCTTTTTTAAAAGATGACCGCCCATACAGTCCATACATTTCTCAGTCAGCTCCAGGTGATAGGAAGCAGGGAATTGCATTGGACACACCAGTTCTCATCTGCTCACTGAAGTTAAGCAACGCAACCCCAGCTAGCACTGACATGGGTGGTTGCTCGGGGAAACTCCGTACTGTTAATACTCAAAAATCGTCACATTAGTGTCGTGTCTGTGCAGTCTATGCCAGTGGCGCCACTAGGGTTGGCGTCACCCGGTGCGTCACCGTCCTCTCCCGAAAAAAGCCGCTTGTTCTGCTTTGGTGTCACCCCATTTCTCATGGTGCGAGTGGTGTCACCCGTTGCGGCCCGGTGTCACCCCCCCTAGTGACGCCACTGGTCTATGCATTGGACGGTTCTCTAATGACCTTTAGTTGACGGGACCTAAAACACCAACAAACAAACAACAATCCAGGCGAGAGTACTTCTTCGGTCGGTAAGCCGGATGAAGGCCTTGTAGAAACGGTGAGACTGGATGAGAATGAGCTTCAAACTTCTGATCCATTTGCATGTCTTGTTGAGGAAGAGGAAGAAAGAAAATCTGAGCCAGAGGCAGAAAGTGCAGCAGCCTCAGCATTCCAATCATCAGAAGACTCGCAACAAGCATCAGACAATTACGTTGATGTCGCCTTTTATTTCAACCACCATCATGTTTCATTTCCCTGCATCCAATTCAGAGTATATCTTCGAATACTAAAATTCCCACAAAATATTTCCAGACTACTTTCACTGCAAATGATGGAACAAATCGAAGGTGGATTTCGTACAATGCTGAACAACTAAAAATTTATTGTTTCGTGTGCATGGCATTTGCCAAAGAAAATATGAAATCTTCCTTTATCACTGGAAAGGGCGACTTTTCTCATGTTCACCAATGCATCAAAGAACATGAAGAATCTATTATGCATCAGAATGCTACGGATGATTTTTTGTCACCCAAAGCAAAGGGCCAGTTCATCATATGATAATATTGACACTTTACTCTCAAATAGTACAATGCGGAAAAGTGCTTAAGCGATTGATTAATATTATTGTACTCCTGGGAAAACGAGGTTTGAGTATCTGTGGAGTGCATGCGTATGTAAAAAAAAATCTTCAAAATCCTGTTCTGCCTTCCTGGAAATTGTTCTGCTGCTCACCAAATACGATTGTGATCTCAATGCTCATCTTGAGAAACTGCATGGTATTCAACAAGCTCAAGAATCAGCAGGGAAGAAGCCTAGTAGTATGTGACATTCATGTCGAAGCGTACAATAGACTTCATTCTAAAGGCTGGTTCAGTGGCACGTGCAAGAGGGGCAGATACCGCGTGAGCAGACGAAGCAACACAGAAACGGATGACATCGGAGTGTAATTATGTAGGGAGGGAGTTGAGGAATGAGATTAAAAGTGCAGTTGACTGGTAGTCAACTGCTTTCAGAGTGTAGCGCTCCTGAGCACTTATGATTGGGTGGTTGTACTGTGGACGACGCCCATTATGCCATTACACCATTGTTCACTCATTACGCTGCCTAGCGGACATTGTCAAAATCAACCGGCCCGCGTCCTATCTGCTGCTTACCACTGAACGAGTACACATACAGTTCGTCTTGGTGACAGTGCTGTATGTCACCATTTTGTTGGTTGCGCACGTGCTTTTTTCACTGGTAGTGCTTGCCACTGAACCAGCCTTAAGGCGCATTCATGATCTGATGTGCGAATGCATTGCTGAGAAAGTGCACCAAGCTAGAATTTTTAGTCATCAGATAGATATGACTCAAGACGTCTCTGTCACAGAACAGTGCTCGATAATTATCGTTCATGTGACAGAAGAGGAAGGGCCGAATGAATTTTTGCTGAGCATGGTGAATGCTCCAAAAGCAGAAGAGGGTTGATATCGTATGTTACACGATGCACTCAAAAATTCCTCGCTCGATATTTCGATATTCACTGGATGTTGTACAGGCAGTACATCGAATGTGCGTTGTCATTTGTCTGGCTTTTCTGCATGGCTTTTGATAGTCTCCAAATCATTTGAACGTTTGGCACCAGTGGCGTCACTGGGGGCAGGGGCGGGCCGCACCGGGTGACACCACTCGCACCAAGGCACCACGAGAAATGGGTGTGACACCAAAGCAGAAGAAGCAGCTTTTTTTGGGACGCCAACCCTAGCGACGCCACTGTTTGGTACGTTGCCCATCATTTGAATTTCGTGATGATTCAAGCCACGTCAGCATGAACGGAGGCCATTACATTATTTGGCACGTTAAATTCAGTTGGTGTCCTTTTGCGAGAGTAGTACTACCGAATGTAGATATTGCATGAGTTCTAATAACTCCGTGTTCCTCATCTTGCAGGCGTAACACAACGGTAGTCAAGGAGAAAAACCACTAACAACTGTATCTGGAATAAAGAGCAACCTGAAACCAGAATTTACGTGAAATTACTTCTCGCTCTCTATCGTATAGGACAGGGGTGGCCAACTTTTGTGTACATAAGTTCCGCGATCGACTTTTTATCCTAAAAACGTCTCGTGATCAGGTCCACGTCAATTTGGCACATGACAATTTGGAGTGCATACAAATTTGGCATACATACCGATCTTTTAGGTGCCTAAATTCGTTCATAACAACAGCCATTGAAAGGTAATAGCACAATGAATGCCTACCATAACTGTGTTATAGGGCCCTAATGACCTTTGAAGTCGATGGGCCCTAAAACCCAAACAAACAAACAAACTGTGTTTTACGGGACCATTGCAATGACTGTTATGACCACGTGTGGATCTAGGATGGGGTTTTTGGGGTCTCTACTCCTCCTATGTACATATAAGCTTATATTTGCATAATATGTGAGGTTTAGCTCAACCCCCCTTGTATTAGCTCAACCCCCCTGTATTAGCTCAACCCTCCCCATATTATCTCAACCCCCCCCGCCCCTGTATTAGCTCACCCCCCTGATGAAAATCCTGGACCCGCCACTGGTTATGACAGCTGCAATGAATAAGTGTGTTCACCCAAAAGATCGGTATGTACGCCAAATTGTCATGTGCCAAATTTTATGTAATGCAAATTGCCATATGCCGAATTTGCATGTATGGGAAAGGAGTGTAAGAGTACGCATCTAGAATGTTATGAAGTGGATCTCCTCAACTAACAAAGTTACAGACTTCAAAATGTTATTATACATTCTTCATTTCTTTGTGAAACATTAGATTAAGTTTCAATAATTTGTGAAAAGGCATACATAAATGAAAATTGCATACTCTTAGTCTACCAGGGCGGTAAGAGTACGCAAGTAGAGTGGTTATGGGAATACTGTAACAGTAGTGACAAACAAATGCACGACTACCTTCATAAACAGGCAGTCCTCATGCCACCAGTCCTTTACAGATGCCACATTGAATCCAGTTTTCAGAATATGAACATCAACATCCTGGGCAAATAATTGAATCACCATTTGTGGAAAGGTTGGTTTGGGTGGAACTTGTGGATTGGTCTTGGGCAGGCTTTCCAAATTTCAGTTGTCAATACATATTAGACTTCTTTTCTGCAGACTATTCTTTTCTCACTTGCTTTTTCTGCCTTTTCCTTCCCTAATTTCTTTTTTCTTTTTCTTCTAAGAAAGTTTTGAAAGGTGAAGACGTTATGATTTCTGTTCTCTGCTTGCATACTGCTGATCTGATGCTTGTGTACTCTTGGCCTGCTGAGTGGTGTTTTGCAGCATGAGCTATAGATGCGAAAACGTAATAGACAGAGAAGGGCTAACCACTACATTGTGTGGCACATGAAATGTACTTTATTTTGGTATAGGTATAGACAATAGTTTGGCATATTATATTCTCAATACACCCAAAGTCATACAATGTAAAAATTACATAGAAAAGTAAGAAAAGTATAATTTCCCTAGTAGTTTGTAAACAAAAAGGAGCAGAATGATGAAAATGTGGTATCTTCTTCTACTGTTATGCACACACTGTAGTATCACAAAAGAAGTTTTTTTTCATTGCTGCCAACATCATGAAATTTCCCTGCATACTCATAGCTGCATGCGTACTCTTACCTGCCTTTCCCCCACGCCAAATTGTCGTGCGCCAAATTGACTATGCCAAATTGTCATGCGCCAAATTCACGTGATCCCGTCGCGATAGACTTGTTGTCATAGGCGTAGTCAAAGTGGGGAGGGGGAGGTTCGATACTGGACTCACCTCGGCCCAGTCTCGAAACTAGAACCACTGACGCAGACCTAGAAACACTGAGCCACTACGTCAGCGAGGCGGGTGTTAAGTCAACACATCGCGAGTGATCGACCAAAATTGGCTTTGCGATCGACAGGTTGGCCACCTCTGGTATAGGACACTCATCATCGCTTCCACCAGACACTAGAGCTACAGCTTGGAGTTTTGTCCGTTTTCAAGATGCTGAGCCAATATCGTTTGTAGTGCAACGCTTTCAAGGCCCTTTTCGTCACGTATAAAACAGCCTTGACTCTGAACTGCACTCAAGTCGCATGCGTACGATTACTCAGCAAACTGAAACTTAAACACTCGCATTTGATCGTGCCTTTCCAGCGAGCATTTAAAAAGTTTAAAGATGATGTTCCATGAAAGAGAAATCCTGCTCTGTATTTCTACTGAATGTGCTAGAAAAGAGAAACGATTGCGAGTTTACGTTGGATATGATGTTTTTTATGTATAATAACTAGTGTTGTTGTTGCCGTGTAACAAAAATAAAAGCAAGGTCTACAAATACTCCATGTGCTTAAAAACAGCATTGCGTTTTTGTAAAAAAAATGAGCACGTTTTGGGGCCGGTACAACCTTGGTGTGTGCAGTATACTCGACTTCCGGCCCCCATACTGACTAATGCTACTGACACTTGAGGGACACAGTCCCGCTAGTGCTCCCAAAGTGCTCTACAGCCACTGGGGGTCCGTGGTAAATGAAATTAAAAACTTACCAATGGTCATGAGGGCTACACAGTTAGCAAAGGAGTCTGTGGCCATAATAAGTTTGGGTATTAGTGTGCTGGTGCATATGCTTCAACTGGTCTTCTGCAGCTAGGAGAAACACCTAGACACCAACCTTGTCATATGAATAGACTCAATAAGGTCTTAATTGGTTTTGTTTATTGCTATTTGTAACCAAGTAACCCCCACTCTCACTTGTGCAGCAAAGTTGCGTTGGACACACCAGTTCTTGTAAGGTCACTGAAGTTAAGCAGCGCAAGCCCACGTTAATACCAGCATGAGTGGGTGGTAAAGAATGTCGGGTGCTGGAAATTTCCCCTCTTCTACGTCCTCCACACCTATCGCAAGCAGCCTCCTAAGGGTTCGTCCTGTTATGGCTGCTTAGCTTACTCCCCAATCCATGAAAGTAATTCACTTCCAAATCATAAAAGGCTATAATAGGCCTTGAATTTATTCTATTTATTATGCAATAAGAAGCCAGTACATTTACAACATTGGCAATTTCAGATATCCTTCAATCAAGCTGAAGTAAAATGTTTATGATAAAGTTGTATCCTCATAAAATAAGTCCAAATTGTTATTGTCAGCTGTGGTCCATTTTAGCAGATGCATCTCTGGCAGGGGAGAAGTTTAAAGTGATTGTACTCCAGTGTACTGTTTTGCAACTTAATATGTCAGTCGTTCGTATTCTTTTAAAATTATTTTGAATATTTCATTCAGGATTCTTACATGTTCATTCGAGTAATTAATTTCTGTAATATATCTGCTAATAAGTTCATCATCAAACGTAGATATGTGTACCACCCTACTATCGCCGAAGTTCATAAATGACGGCACAAAACTGTTGAATTTTTGGCCTGCATCAGTTACTAAGAAATGATGAATTTTGCTGTTGTTGTAAAACAGAAACAATGGCACTTTGGATTTGTGATCCGCGACTGCAAATCGTAAAATCCTCAGTAAGAAGTTATCCCATAATTGTAGATCAAAGTAAGGGCCGCCATCATCTGATTTTGTTGGTGCCAAATTTAGTAATAGCACGCCGTGATTACTGGAAAGGTAATCTGGGTTAAAACCATGCTGAAAATGATGGATAAGCCAATGTTCCACTTCAGGATTCCAATAGTCATTCATTGCAAATAGTAAATGGAAAAAGTTCCAAATAGTAGACACTTTGTGGATCCTTCCTTGGGGCGAGGGTCCTACAACCCCAAATGCATATCCGTTGCTTCTATAACTCAATCTAGGATGATTTTGTAATGGTTCCTTCAACATCAAAACTGCCTTCATAGAGTGTGGTGAGCAGGATGTCCAATTAAACATCTCTATCCATTTTGGGGAGGCTTTCCAAACACCATTTACCTTTGGCTGATATGCACAATGAAGATTCTGTAGAATTGTCAAAAACTCATGTTCACAATATTCAAACAACGGTCTCCATTCCGCGTGTATTGTCTGCCTCACTGCCATTATCCATTCTCTTTCGTCCATAATATTTCCACCCATGGCTAATCAATAGTGGTGAAAAAATAACGAAATAACAATATACCCAACCTTTAGCAGCAGAAATATTGATAAACGTTACTATACAGATAAAATTATTGATAAACTATATGTAATACTTTGTAATGTAAGGGCTACGTAGTAGCCTACGTAATATATCAGTAAGGGAAAATAACCAAGAAACTTTCATATCCATTACAAGCCAATTTCAAATCATTTCTCTATACCAGCAAAACTTTCATATGCCTGTGTTATCTTCTCTTTCCGTTTCTATTCAGTTTTTCATTAAGTTAATCTTCTTCCCCAATATTTACCACCAATGTGGAATCCGCCCTGTTGCAGGATCGGGTCTGCAGGTTCTAGCCCTCCGCTACCGAATATCTCTCACCAGGTCCCCGTCCACAATACCTGCGTGCTTCCGACCACCTGAATTTCTTTATTAGGCCTACCGAGCTCCTCCTCTCACAGTCCATACCACCTGAATTTACTCTCCCTCATTTTTTCCGCGATGTCCCCCAGCCCCAGGCTACCTCTAATATACTCATTCTTAATTCTATCAGCTCTCAACACCCTACTTTCTATCACAGCATTTTCATGTCGGCTACTTGCATTCTATTATCGTGGCTCTTCCTCACAGCCCAACACTCAGATTCATATAGCATTGCTGGCCTAACTATCACACCTAACTAACTGGATTCTTCTATTACACAGGACGCCACTTGCCTGTCCACTTCATCAACCACCCCACGTGTGTGCCCGGGGTAGAATAGGCACAGTGTATCCTCCTACATGTCGTAAAAGACGGCTAAATGGGGGGACTTGTTTAGCCTCTGCTTTGGCGTTGGCCAAGTCACGGTCAGAAAATACACGATGCTTAATGTGCGCCCAGGGTATAATAGGCACACGATATCTCCTGGATATAATAAGAGGCGGCTAAAAGGAGCGACTTACTTTTGCCCTTGTCTAGGCGTCCCCACCGTCGTGGTCTGAGGGGTAGCCTACTTGGTCGGTGCAGGCTCGTCCTGGAGGTTACCATAAAGAAACGCCTACCGATGTGTTTCCCGTGCGTGGTTATCCGAACCCTGGGAAAAGCGGATCTTTGTTGTTGAGGTGGTACCCCCACTGATGGGGTGACTCCAACTTCAGTGGCGGATTTCCGCACAGGCGCATGAGGCGCATACCTGGGGCCTCATAAATCGAGGGGGGCTCAAAATTCACTTCTCAAAACAAAAATAATTTTATCTAATGCCATACCTTAAATAAAATAAATAGAAAGTTCATCATATCAAATTCGTGTTCTGTTGCATTAAAATGCTTTGACTTCATTGAAAATTTATATGTATATTCCTCAGCATGTATTTCGATCTAATTCGTCAATGGCATATACTTAAAATACAGTGGAATCTCGATTTGCGAGTAACTTCAACTACGAGTGTTTCGCTAGACGAGTAATGTTTTTTAATAAATTTTAACTTGATTAACGAGCGATGTCTTGCATTACGAGCAGTGCTGCTGGGTGCCATGTATTGCATTGTATTTATTTTACTATACGTATTTATTTTTTTGCATTCCACTCAGTCTGGTTCTATTACATACATTAAAAGCTAAGAATTCGCTGCATTCATTCACTTGAGTAGTTAGTGTTAGAGCTTGCCAGCAGTACACGACTAGGATACGGTGAACATTCATCATCATCATCTCATCCTTCTCCCACCTGAGGCGGGGTCGGGTCTGCGGATTCTAATCCTCCACTCCCGCCTGTCCCCACCAAGTCCCCCTCCACCCCGCACGCCTCCGCGTCCCTCTGCACCACCTGCTCCCACGTCCGTTTTGGTCATCCTCTACCTCTGGTGCCCCCCAATTACCTGCAGTCCTACAATGGACTTAATAAGCTCCTCCTCTCCCCTCCTCATCATCACATGCCCATACCACCTCAACGTATTCTTTCTCATCCTTTCAGCAATATCTCCCACCCCCAACCATACCTCTAACGTAATCGTTTCTAATTCTGTCGCATCTTAACACCCAACACATTAGCACAGCATTCGCATCTCAACCACTTGCATTTCCTTTTCATGATTTTTCCTAACTGCCCAACACTCTGAGCCATACAGCATAGCGGGCCTAACGACGGTTCTGTAACCTTGCCCTTCAACTTTATTGGGACCCGGCGGTCGCACAGGACCCCACTTGCCTTCCTCCACCTCAGCCATCCTGCATTAATTCTATGGGTCACGTCAGAATCTATTTGCCCGTTGCTCTGGAAATCTGATCCTAAGAATCATTTTTTGTTTTGTGTCCAAATGTAGTGACTTTTCGTTAGCACAACCTCTCTTCTCTCTCGTCTCCCTCACATCGACACGATTCTTTCTGAAGGCAAAGTGCAATTAATTTGTTTTATGTATTGTTAATTAATACTGTATTTTGTATTAATCATTTTTATATGAAAATTCTTGAGTTGTAGAACGAATCACCTAAGTTTCCATTATTTCTTATGGGGAAATTCGCTTTGATATACGAGTGTTTTGGATTACAAGCACGTTTCTGGAACGAATTGTGCTCGCAAATCGAGGTTTCACTGTAGTATAGGAACTAAATCTCCAAATATAAAAACAACAAGTTACGCTAGGTAAGCATCAAGAGCAAACGCAGCCTCTGCATTAAAATATAATTACCAAATAATAAAGAAGTGGTAATCCAAATTTCTACATCTGATAGTGAAAATCCCAAAAGCGAATTGGAGGCAATAAAACTGGCAGAATGTTTCAATGATTATGAAACAGCATTGGTATCTGCTTTACGAGATAAACTATTGGAAAGAATAAATAGTACAAGCAAAGTCCTTGCAAGACACGCAGCAAACTTTATTGTTAGGAACTGCCACGTCCCTCCGGACAACCTCCTCCCAGGTCTGCTTTGGTCTCCCCCTACCCCGGGTGCTGCCGACCACTGAATTCTTGGAATGCAAAGAAACGAGCTTCTCTTCCCCTCTTCTCATGGGGTGGCCATACCACCTCATCCTTTTCTCCCTCATCCTTTCGGCGATGTCCATCACCCCCAGGCTACCTCTAACATACGCATACCTAATAATTCTATCTGCTTTCAACACGCCACTCTTGTACTGCAACATTCGCATCTTGGCTACTTGCATTCGATTTACATGGCTTTTTTTAATGCCTAGCACTCTGGCCGAACCACAGTCCTGTAAAACTTCCCTTTCAACTTGATTGGGACCCTCCTATCGCACAGTACTCTGCTTGCCGGTTTCCATTTCAACCAATCCCCATTGATTCTATGGGTCAAAGCCAAGTCTATCTCCCCATTGCTTTGAAATGTCGATCCTAAGTACAGTCAGGTCTCTTTTTATGCAAGGGATACGTTCCTAAGAAAAATGATAAAAAGAATTCGCATACAAGGAGACTATAAGTCTATGGAAAAATTAGGGTCTAGGGAGAGACCCTATTGTTGGTCTCTCCACTGCCATATTGGCCAAATAAGGCTGCTTGCAGTGTCATGAATTAGAATTAGAATATGTTCCATAATTTTTAAAATTTGCATAACTCCAAAATAACGAATTAAAAAGAATGTTCAACCACATCAAAAAAGTTTGTTGATGTTAAAGAAAATAGGTTTCTGAATAAATTTCTTTGGGAAGCTGAAAAAGATTTATATAAACCTTAAATAAAATTGCATTTCAATTCAATTGTCTATCTCGTAAGGGTATACAAACTGTTTGTAAATCACTTTCATCATCAGAAATAACTTTCTATGCAATAGATGTCGTTCATATACTCGATACATTTTCACAAACATTTTTTTCACGCTCTCTGAAAACTTTTGTTTGACCGTCATCATCGTCATCATACCCATATCCTACGTGCAGCAGGGTCAGATCTGCAGGTTCCCTGAACATGTTCTGATTGGGAACACTCCAGTCAGGAGTCTGGAACACGCAAAGATATTGGCTGCGTTGTTTGTGGGGGGATGCCGGTGTCACACGTCAAAGTGTCCGGGGTCCTCTTGAAAGTGTCAGGGGGGACACTTTGAGACAATTTTTGAGTACATCAAAGTTCCCACCATCTAGGTCCGAATGCAGATGACCGAAGAGTGCCCAGCAATCATGTGCCAATGGTATGGTCATTACCAGAATTCCTGTTCTGCCAGGGCCATGTGTGGCACTTGTGGGCAGGGAGATCATTCCCCTGAGCCATGTAAGACTGCACCTTATTGTACCAACTGTAAGGGAAACCACCCCGCCTCTTCTCAGAACTGCACCACCTGGTTGCAGGAACGTGCAATCCACGAGTTGCGTGTCAAGAAGGGTATCAGTTTTCAAGATGCCAAGATATGACAAGTTGTGGCTTCTCCTATGCAGGTGCTACTGTGTCATATGTCTGCACTCAGACGGACATACTACTACAATTCCAACCACACATCTTTGTTGCCCACTCAGGCCTGCAGGGTCCATGGGATGCTGGTGTGTGCTAGTGTTGGCTGCCAGACGGATCCCAACCCCATTCCAGAGGCTTCTTCTGGCTCCATCACCACCTCTGGCCGACGTTTGGGCACTTTCATAGTGACGATCATTTGATATCACTGAGCTAGCATTGGCTGCCAGATGGACCCCAACCCCATTTCCAATGCTTCTTCCAGCTCCACCACCGACTCTGGCACATGCATGGGCCCCCCAACAATGGTGGTGCCAGCCTCGTTGGAGGCCCGAGATGCCCCAGATGCCTCTCTATGATTGGAGGCATCTCCGTTGAAGGCCTCCCGGCCTGCCTCAGCCCGGCAAGACTCCTCCACGGAAGGGGTGGTGGGTGAGACATGTGGAAAGAAACTAGGGACATCTCCCACTCCTGCCTTCGGGCATGTGTCCTTGGTTCGTCCACCCAGGCTCTCTGGCAAACGGCAGAAAGCATTGGGTTGCAGCATGCCCGAACTGGGGCACGATGGAGATTCCTCCTTCAAGATGGAGGAGGAAGACCCAATTGAATGCAGCCCTCCCTTTTCTGCAGTGGGACGGAGAAAAGGGAGGAATAGAAATATGCCACATCACCCAATGTGATGGTAAAGCTCCTACAATGGAACTGTTGAGGGGTTTCCAACAAGACAGACGAGATCACACTGATCTCCCTCGAGATCACACGAGATACCCACATTTAGAGGGGTGGCTATCCTAATCTGGAATGGGTGCATGCACGTGCCAGTGGCTTTGCAGACGCCTCTGCAAGCAGTGGCAGTCTCATTGCAACTGGCTGTGCCCACCACTCTATGTTCCCTTTACATGCAACCTGGGATTGATATCCCATGGGGAGACCTCGACTCCCTCCGTGCCCAGCTTCCAAGACCCTTCTTGATAATAGGTGATTTTAATGCCCATAATCCCCAATGGGGCTCGGGCAGTAATAATCCCCGGGGGCGACTTGTGGAACAATCGATGTCACACAATGGCCTCATTGTTCTAAACACAGGCGCAGTGGGAGGTCTTGTCAGACCCTTACCAGTGTGTGCCCAGGGTAGAATAGGCACACTGCATACCTGCATGTTGTAAGAGGCGACTAAAAGGGGTGACTTTTTCTTGCCACTGATTGGATGACACAACTATCATCATTGTCCATTACTTGTGTCCTGGACAGGACGATACCATCATGGTGGTTGTCATTGTCCTTGCATCCTTTACTGGATGACTGACTTGATCTTGGTTAATGTAGGCTGATCACTGAGGTGACCATAAACAAACGCCTACCTGTGTGTTTGCCGTGCCTGGAGACCCGCACCCCTGGGAAAAGTGGATCCTGGTGATTGAGGAGGCACATGTCCTGCAATGTCTCTGAGCCACCCCACACTTGTGGCTTGGCTAACAGACATCGAGGATTAGGGCTGTGGCCTACAGCCCCAACACATCACTTTGGCCACAGCTTCCAGGGAAAACGGGAGGCCAGGGGCGCATAAGTGGTAATGCCTCCTGGGGTGACTGTAAGTGGACCAGCAGTGAACCCCAACGCCAATGGTCCGGTACTCGGGGATTATGCCACCCAAACGGTATACTGCCCGAGGAATCTTGGCGACCCGAATGGGTGTCCCCGCATTCTGCTCCGTGTGGTGGGTAAGACCTGCGGGCAGTGAACACATAATTATTTCAAATTATGGCAACTATAAAACAGAGGCTGGGGGCCTCTACAAATAACCCCACCCCTCCCCCTTCTTTACTTTTATTGACTTGTATTGAGCTGGAAGACGCCGGGCTCTGTCCCACCCAACTGTATGGGCCAGCTGCCACTGAGCTGATGGAGACATGTACTGCTACAACAAAGAGGCCGCGTTCCCCCAGCAAGCCAACTGGATCAGGGAATGAACCTGTAGCGTCTATGGCATCGGCACCTGCCCTTAACAAGAGGCAACGACCTCTTAGCCTTAAGGCGCAGGGTTCCACCAACGATGCACAGCATGTTCCTGCATCTAAGATTTTAGGTGCAGTCAAACAACCATCCATACCTTTTTCCTATCCTCCCCAGGTTATTTCCATCTCTGGGGAGGATGGTGCAGCCTTGGGGAAGGCGTCGCCCTTCCTTATCGCCAAAGCTATCAAGGGCATTGCCGGTGATGTGACCTCGGTCAAGAAACTGCGCAATGGCAACCTGTTGGTGGAGGCATCTACCCCCACCAGACTGACGCATTACTAAAAATGCGGAAGCTTGGTGATATCCCCATTGTGGTCGAACCCCATCACACCTTAAACACCAGTAGAGGTGTGGTGCGCTGCCCTGACCTATGCGGGGAATCAGAAGAGCAAATAGTGGAGGAGCTTAAAGACCAGGGTGTGGTGGCTGTCTGCCGCACCTCATTCCGACGGGATGGGGAATCCCGCCCATCTGACACCTTGGTGCTGGCCTTTGGTAGGCCCAAGGTGCCAGAGTACATCATGGCTGGCTACCTCCGCTTGCCTGTGCGTCCTTTCATCCTGAGCCCGCTTCGGTGTTTCAAGTGCCAACGTTATGGCCATGGCCAGAATTCCTGTTCTGCCAAGGCCATGTGTGGCACTTGTGGGCAGGGAGACCACTCCCCAGAATCTTGTAAGACTGCACCCTTTCCCAGCCCAGCCAACCTCCTCCACGGAGGGGGTGGTGGGTGAGACAGGAGGAAAGAAAGTACGGACACCCGCCACTACTGCCGTGGGGCGGGTGTCCTTGGTTCGTCCACCCAAGCTCTCTGGCAAATGGCGGAGAGCATGGGGTGGTTTCATGCCCAAACTGGGGCAAGATGGGGATTCCTCCTTCTAGATGGAGGAGGATGAACCAATTGAAGGCGTCCCACCCTTTTCTGCAGTGGGACGGAGAAAAGGGAGGAATAGAAACAAGCCGCCTAAGTCCACTTGATGGTAAATTTCCTACAATGGAGCTGTCGAGGGTTTTCCCACAAGAGGGACGAGATCGCACTGCTGACCTCGAGGCACAACCCTGTCTGCATCTCCCTCCAGGAGATCCTGTGTCGCAGTGATACCCCCATTTCGTTATGGGGGTACACTGTATATGCAGACACCCGGCCCAGGGTGGGCACAGTTTGCTGCTCACAATTCGTCATCAGGGCAAGACAGGATTTTTTATGTAGGTCCCAGGGCATGTTGGCATCATAGGCAATGAGAGGGCAGATGCCCATGCCCATCAGGTGGCCCACCTTTCAGATGTACCTGAAACTACTGTCCCCTCCTCTGACGCTTTCCTGATGGTGTGGCGGGCCATCCATGCACAATAATGGTCACAGTGGTTTGCAGAGACCACCAACAAACTCCACACACTGAAGAACACTCCAGTGCACTGGGTGTCCTCATGCCACCAATGGCAGAGGGAGAGGTTGTCCATGCTCAGCCACGAATTGGTCACACGTTCCTCACCCACTCCTACATACTACGGGGTGAGGATGAACCATGGTGTGACTGCTGTTGGGTACCTCTGACAGTGACACACATCTTTAGTCACTGTAAGAGATACCGTGAACTTAAATTCCGATTGGGGCCAGTCCATAGCTCTCTACCTCACTTGGGGATAATGCCCAGGGAGTTTAGAACTCACTTGTATTTGTGAAATCACCTTGAGATAGCCATCTTGTATCCCAGGGATACTGACCAATGCTGCCAGACACCACATCCATAGAGTGAAGCCCCAAGCTCCTGTACAGAAAAGATTTACCAATTTCTTTGTTTATTGGTTGTTTCATTATTTCTAAAAATATATTATTTTTTTTATTTTTATTAATGACTCAAAATGGTGATTATATTCAGGGCATGGAACCATTACCTTTTTTTGTTCCGGGTTTCAGTTACGGTTAACATCAAATAAATATATCGGTTCTTTTACAGTTTTTGTGCAGTAAAAAGATAATTTTAAAATACGGTAGATTATACTTAAATATCCATCATCCCCATCTCACCCGTATCCCGCCTAAGGCAGGGTTGGGTCTGCATTTTCTAATCTTGCATTCCCATCTATCCCCCACCAAGCACCCCTCCACCCCACATGCCTCTATGTCCTTCTGCACCACCTGCTCCCATTCCCAAAATGGGTCTAATAAGTTCCTCCACTCCCCTCCTCATCACATGCCTGTACCACCTCAAGAAACTCTCTCATCTTTTCTGTGATGTCTCCCACCCCCAAGCTACCTCAAATGTAATCGTTTTTGATTCTGTCAGCTCGTGACATCCCACTCATGTAGTGCAGCATTCGCAAGGGTGCTTCCGACCAATTGCTTTCCTGAAATGGACCTAATGAGCTCCTCCTCTCTTTGTCATTGTGTCCATACAACCTCAATCTACTCTCCCTCATTTTTTCAGCGATGTCTCCCACCCCAAGGCTACCTTATACTCATTCCTAATTCTATCACTTCTTGACACCCCACTCATGTACCGAAGCATTCATTTGTCGTCTACTTGCATTCTATTGATGTGGTTCTCTCTCACTGTACAACATTTTGATCCATATAACATAGCTGGCTTAACCACTACCCTGTACAACTTCCCTATCACATGGGACTCTGCTTGTGAAATAGGGCACACTGTACATGCACATTTTTTGTACCCCAGAGCACTGGGGGTCCTCGTGCCGCCAGTCGCAGAGGGAGGAGGTTGTGCTTGCTCAGCTTTGGATCAGTCACGCATTCCTCACCCACTCCTACATTTTACGGGGTGAGGAACAACCATGGTGTGACTTTTGTTGGGAGCCTCTCACAGTGGCACATATCTTTAGTCACTGTGAGAGATACTGCAAACTGAGATGGCGACTGGGAGTCAGTTGGGAGCTCTCTGCCTCACTTGGGATAACCCCCAGGGGGTTGAGAGCTCGCTTGTATTTGTGAAAGAGGCTGGCCTCTTTCACAGAATTTGAACTCATTTATACATGTATTTTTAGGCAGCGTTGCATTTATTGTTGTATTGGTCGGCTTTTGCCTTTTTATTTCTGCATCTGTTTTTGGTTTTGCCTTATTATTTCTGTGTCTGTTTTGGCTTTTGCCATGTTTATTGTTATTACTGCTTTGGCCGTGTTTATTGTTATGACTGTTTTGGCTTTTTCTGCTTTTATTGTTATGCCTGTTTTGGCTTTTGCCACTTTTATTGTTATGTCTGTTTTGGCTTTTGCCACTTTTATTGTTATGTCTGTTCTCGTTTTTGCTGCCTTTAGTTTTATTTCTATTTTGGCTTTTGCCTGTAATTATTCTTTGATATTTATTTGGCTATTGCCTTTTGTACGTGTTAGTTTTAGTGGGCTTTTGCCCTTATTTATTGCCATCTTGGTGGGAAGGCCATTTACACCCCCATCATGATGATTGTCTTTCTGGGCCCTATTGACCATTGTAGTCAATGGGCCCAAAAACAAAAACAAACAAACACATTTTTTTGTATCTACAGCATGCACAGTGTGTTTCTGGTGGTTAGAATGATTTTGGACCCCATGTTCATGCCCATATTCGCCAATGTCGACATTCCATAGGTGTTAATAGTGGCAGAAGATGTAATATAGGGCGAATGAATGACATCTGGCAGGCTGATACTGAACGCCACACGTTTATGCAGGTGTCGAACCAATAAGAATGATATTTTTTTTGGTTCCATTCCAGTTTTCGTTCCGAGCAAAAATAACGGTTTTAGGTTTTTGGTTTCATTCCAGTTCGATGCCCTGATTATATTTTTTTAGGTACAACATATGCTGAATTTAGTAGGAAAATCTTTGTGAATGTAATTATTGTACTCTTATAGTAGAAACCTTAGCTAACGTGGGGGAAAAAGTGACGTTATATTATATTCTTTGATTGATTTTTTTTCTTTATTAATATTTCCATTGTTTCAATAACTAATGGTTATTTATGGCACTAACTGTATACAGTGAAGGAATCCATTGCTATCATCTGGACACTACCTAAATTAAGATGGGAAGACACTTACAGGGGCAACACCAAATTCAAAGAGGAGTTTTAGGAAAATACTACTAACACCACATACATCCATGAAGGAACCTGAGAACCGTTTGGCAGGGGAAAAGACCTAAGAAAAGGTAATCACTACACATCAGAACCCCTGACAACCCAACAGATGGTGTCATTGTAGATGTGCAAGGACCCCATTCCCTGGCCACAAACGCAGCCCCAGACAATTACAGACACTGGTTTCTGTACTGAACGCCTGTGGCACTTTGGAATATCCTTTTCACATTTGGTCCTGAGTATATGACATCTATTATTCATAAAGCTTGATTCATTAGACCACTATAGGCTCCTGCAGTGTGCTTAGGACTAATGTGATGGACCAGTGTGATGGACCCAAGCCCCATATCAGGTGACGACGTTGCTGTCATTTGTTGATGTATGCCTTCCGTTGTGCACAGTATAATTTTAGTTTGCATTTGTAGTGGATCGTCTTTTCTGTGACGTCATGGGTTCTCCCAAAACGTTTACCGATTGATGTTCTGCAGTTCTTGAACATGCTGTGAAGAACTGCAGTTTGAATAATATTCGAATTATGGCTCGTTTTGAAGTTTAAAAGTTTAGAACAAGCAGTTGATCGTTTGTCCAGCTTCAAAATACACGTTTTGCCATTGAGCTCTGCCAAGGGTATTGCATTTACTTTAAAAGTAAATGTAAAAGGGCATTAGTGTTTTTAAAACATAAATATTTGGAGTCAGATATTTTTAATTTTGGATCAAACATGCGAACCCAAGCCACATATTTGTGGAAGCAGCAGTGTACCAATGGACCCAAGTGGCTGTATCCATAATTGCAGCATTCCCATGTGTGACACAGTGACGTCAGAGGATCCCGAAGAGATCAGGCATTCAGAATGGTTTCCTACCTTGACCTTTACAAAATATGAGTTCACTATTACCTCAGTAGCACTTGATAATATTATGTACTGTAGATGATGACAGCATAAATTTCTTTGCCATTGCATTCTGAGAAACACTGTTTATGAATTCTTGAATGATTTGAACACAAAGATCTTTGATAACTGGCTTGCCTTGACCCATCACTAATAATAAGTGACCAGGAAGAAGAATGACAAATGTTATTTATAGGGGATGTAGTATGACGTCATCATTCTAGATCAGTAATTCTCAACCAGGTTGGGCTGGCTTTTTGGGTGAGAGAGAATTCTGAGTGCACTTCCTTTTGGATAGGAAGTGGACCTGAGGTCTGTGTGGCATATAATGGCATCTGCACATGAATGAACCCTCTCTATTATGGAACAGGTAGAGGGAGCAATACTTCCAGGTGTAGGAACTTGCCCCTGGCTTTGGTGGAATGTCCCAACAAACAGTAGAAAGATGATAAATAGCATAGGGGTTGCAGCTTTAGTCAGTAACTGGCTATGGAAAAACACTGTCCAAAAATATTGCCATTGTGCTCATTCAGAGGGACAAAATGGGTACCTGACCCTGCCATAGGTGGGAAAGGAGTTAGAAGTTACTTGTAACCAGCCTTATGCACACATCAAGTGTGTGACTTGTAGACTAAACTACTACATAGCTTTGTTAGCCAGTAGTGAGAGCTGTAATATTCATGCTCATTCATTCAGCCAGTCCCTCCTAGAAAGTCAGAACTGATTAAACTACTCACCAGAAGTCACTTATGTATGGGTATTCAAAGTGGTGGAATACTTAATGAATCTAGTGGCACATTATGCTGCAGCACAATGGTTGAGAATCACTGTTCTAGACTATCACCTATCAACCGAGAAAGTTTGACTACTAATTGCACATTCTACTATGTTTGTCCCAACTATTTTGAAATGTGTTACAACGCACACACACATTCAATATTAACGTCCAACGTCATGGCCATGATATATTTATTTCACTTTATAAACATATCTTGTAATTAATATTTGCCAGAAAGTTTTATTATATCATCCATTTTTTTTTTTCATTTGGATATATTTTGCACTTTCGATATATTTTGCACTTTGGATATATTTGCATTTTGCAAATAGAAATGCTTATTTCATCCTTCAGCAGCCTTCAAAATTTTCTTATGGATTACCATCATTTATGTCCCAAAATTGTGCTTTTGGGTTCCCCAAGCAGACCCATTACTTCTTATAAGATTTCTATTATCTGTGTTGTTGTAGCTACAGCTCATTTCTCATCTGCTGCATTTGCTTGCCATTTTCTAATAGGTAATTCATATGAAGGATAATTACCTGAGTAATTTATATGAAGGATGGGTAATTTATTCTTTAAATTATTATTAAAATCCTTTGATGATCTTCCACAAATATAGCACCTCATGGTTCATGTAGTGCCCAACACAGCATAACAATAGTAGGGTTTAATGTGGATTGGAGCATTATAAATTGTCACTGCTACTATCTCCTTTAGTCTTTTTATTTGATTTTCTATGTACTGCACCTCTTCATTTGTTGTATCTTTGTCTCAGACACAAAACGTATACTAATTGGCCTGCAAAATCTTGTTCATGAGGGTACTGCATTCTGCTATTCAACTTGTTAGGGTCAACAGTCTCAATGGAATGAGCTAGTGATGAAAACTATTTGTATCACTGTCTGTCTTATTCAGAAATGTTTGCTTAAATTGTGACTGATGTGAACCATTACAACCTGATTTTGACATCATCCTCATCATTTCACCCTTCTCTTGCCTGAGAGAGGTCAGGGTCTGCAGGTTCTAATTCTCCACTCCTGCCTATCCTCCTACAATTTCCCTTCCTCCCCATGCGCCTCCATGTCCCATTGCACCACCTCCTCCCATGTCTGATTTGGTCTTCCTCTAACTCTGGTGCCCCCACTCACCTGTAGTCCCACAATTGACCTAATAAGCTCTCCTTCTCACCTCCTCATCACATGCTGATATCCACTCAACCAATTCTCTCTCATCTTTTCTGCAATGTCGCCCACCACCAAGCTACCTCTAATGTAATTTTTTTGAATTTGGTGAGATTATGACACCTGACACATATAGTGCAGCATTTGCATCTCAGCCATGTTCACTTGCCTTTAACTGCCCAACACTCTGAGCCATAAATCATAGGGGGCCTAATGATGGTTCTGTAAATTTTCAACTTCAACTTTATTGGAACCCCATGGTCACACAGAACCCCACTTACCTGTCTCTACTTCAGCCATCCTGCATTAATCCAATGGTTCATGTCAAAATCTATTTCCTCATTTCTCCAGAAAACTGATCCTAAGCAATGAAACTCTTGCACCTGTGGAATACCCTCTCCCTCACAACGAATCTCAGGTGCTGAGACTTCTTCACGTTTACCTTAAGGCCTCCTCCTTCGATTGCTGTTTTTATGTCTTGTAGGCCTTATGTCTCAAGCCTTGGCACATCATTGGCAAATATGAGGCACTGAGGGGCCCATTCCCCTAATCCCATCAGCAGCTCATCCATTACTAGCATGAATAGGTATGGGTTAAGTGCTGATCCTTGATGGACACCAACCTGTTAATTGAAGCTTGTAGTGTTACCCCATGCTGTTCTTGCCCTAGTGATGGAACCATTGCATATCCTGCATTATATCAATGTGGCCTTCATCAACCCCTTTCTTTCTTAGAACATTCCATACTACCTGTGTAGGAACACTATCATATATCTTCTCCAGGTCAATGAATATCACATGGAGGTCCTTCTTTGCTGCTCTATGCTTCTCTATCATTTGTTGTAGAATAAAGATTGGTTCCATGGTAGACCTACCAGGAATAAACTCAAATTGATTTCCCCAAACACTAGTTTGGTCTCTGAGGTGACATTCTATGGCTTACTCCCACAGCTTCATAGAATGGCTCATCAGCTTTATGCCTCAATAGTTTCCACAGTCCTGGGCATCACATTTCCCATTGAATGGTGGAGCTATCCAACTCTCTTGCCATGCAGATGGCATCCTGTCACCATTTGCTTATTTATTGAAAAGCTTCCCTTGCCACGTAATTCCTGTTGTCCCCAAGGTGTGCCAAACTCCTTATCCAAAAATCTTATCCAGGACTACTGCTTTTTGAACTTTCACCTCTTGAAGGGCCCTGACTATTTAATCCACTCACCCTATTCACTGCCTGTGGATTGCTGTGTGTGACCATAGCACATGTGGCAGCATTTAAGAAGTTGTGGTAGTATTCCTCCCACCTTTTGGTTACCTCTGCCAGTTTTAACAGGACCCTACCATTGGTATCATTGACCATTTAGGCCCAGATAGCATCCTTAAAAACTGCTTTCTCTCTTTTTGTTGTCCCCTACGTTACATATAGAGCCTCATACTTCTGGTACTTGGCCAGGGCAATGGTCCTCCTGGGGTTTTCCTTACCTGAACATAGTCTGTCTTTGAAACCTGATCCCTTGTTTCCCACCATCTATGGAAAGCATCCTTCAATAATTTGGTTGTGGCTTCCACCTACTCATTTCACCACCATGTCTGCCTACCCAGAGAAGTGCCTCCTACTCTACCCATGTCAAACTGTGCCTATCCACATTCCTAATTTTCCTAGCCACCCTGTCTCACATGGCACTGGGTGACCAATCCCGATCCGTGTTGGCCCAGCTAAGAGTCTCCTGCCTGAATGTATCTGCATTGGTGGGCAACTTCCACCACCTAATGACTTATTCTCCTTTCAAGGTACAGTGTTTCCTAAGTGCACCCTTCATTAGGAATTGTGTCATGAGCAGCTAATGGCCACCCTCCTTCTGATCCCTATTTTAACAACAGTTCTAAATTCTGCTTTTCTTCATCTGTAATTTTGTCAATCACTTCTTACAAATATTTACACAATCTGCTAGCTGTATAGTCAAGTAGATCTTGAAGATGAATTCAAACCAGTGTTTCAGTGACGTTTATGGATTCTTCTTTAGGATAGCAATGCTATTTTTATTTCTGTATAGGCACCTGTGTATCAGAAGGTTACCCAAGGTGTCTACATTGTCCATTTTATAATTAAGAAACGATGTTGTCAGTTAAATGTATTTAGTTCTCCTAGTAAATGTAGATTGTGAAATAAATTTATAATTTTCACTTTATAATAATTAACAAAGAAGTTTAATATTAAGTTGTTATGCAGTACACAGGAACTCAAAGTTGAATGAGTCAATCTGACTGAGATATAGACAGAAGTGCGTTTTGTCTATTCTAAGTAATCAGAAAGATGTCATGAAATGACATAAAAGAACAAATGCATGAAACAATGACGTACAAATGAAAGATGACGAATGAAAGAATACTGCAAACAGCACCTATACTTCCTTCAACAAAGAGTAGCAAAGGATATGGACTGTCTCAATGACTTGAAATTGATGTATTATAAGAGTAGCTTCTAGAAAAATCGCTGGAGTCTCCAATGGGGTGTGATTTTTACAATCTGGTTTTGTGCAGCTAGTATAACTTTTTTCAACTTTGTAGCTCTTCTTGGAGTGACAGTAAAATCATTAATAACTTTAGACACATCAGCACTTCAAGCCTCACATGATCAATTGTTCTGCAGATGCCTGAGCACAAATACATTGTGTTCTGTGCTGCTTACTACATTTGCTGGATTCTCCAAAATCCTTTATTAAACAGCCCTGTTTCCTTTTGCCCAGTCACAAAGGTTGTATCCAATCTTCATTCATCATTAAAGAGCTTTGTTCCATTCTGTTAGCAGCTGCCCACTTATTTTTGAATTCTGATTTCAAATGTTTTATGGCGTGCCTTAATGTACCATGTGCATTCTCAGGACATTTGGTAATTTCAATAAGCTTCTTTCCCAAATACTGAAACTTATTTTTTATATTCTTATGTGGACAGTCTTTAATTACTTAATAATATGATTTTCTTATCCTATCTTTCAGTGAACTAGACGGTATTATTCTGAAATGATACTTCAAAAAAAGTTTGGCAGGGGGGGACTGATAATAAGGCATCTTTTTGCACTTGCTATTCCCATTGCTATACTACCAGTCCAATTTGCAGTTGGCTAAACCAGCTGTCGCCAACTGGAGTTCCATAGCAGGATTCTTTTTATCTAAAGCTCTAGTTGTAGTTTGAGAAAATAAAATTGTTTCATTTTGAATTTGTGCATCTTACATTTACATAGTTGTGTTCTCTCACTACACTGGACCCTTCTGACGTTTTCTGTTTAAGGTTTCTCATCTGTGGTAGCAGTGTGTTGATCTTTGTTCAGCAATGGACAAGTAATTAAAAATTTGTTCCTGAAACATTCCATATTATATATTTTTTGCAGTCATTTCTGTGCATCCTTCTCATCTCTATGGCAGGCCTCACAATGTACCCATGGACAAATTACTGGTTAGAATTTTTACACAGCTGTCTGCTGACCAAAGCTGCAACCCCTATGCCTATGGCTGTGGTGTACCAAGGATATTTTTTGCCCAGAGTACAAAATTTTCAGCTAGTGAACCTTTGGTAAAACATACCCCTAGAGTACACTTTAAGGATCTCTGCTGTAATGGATTACAGGGTAAATAAGGGTAAATAATCCTAGAATTATAACCAAAAATTTATGCAGTAAATCACAACAGGGAGTAAAATTGACTCCCATGGCAAAATTGCCTTAAAACGAAAAGTTTCCTGATTTTTTTATAAACACAAAATTACATGCTGTATGTAAAGTGATTACAGGGAAATTCTTTAAAAATAATCATTTACCTCATCTTATGTTTGATTCACTAAACTGTCTTCAGAATCACTCTGAATGTTTTGGAAACATTCTTTAACATGCAAAACCAAAGTGAAATTTCCACTTGGATATTTTTGAAACTCAAAAAGAAATGAAAAGATTCACCATATAGAAAATGCCAATATGTAAATTACTGGCAACAAATTGAAATTTTTAATTGAAGCCGATTGCGTTTCCAGGATTCTAGGATTAAGTAAAAATTCAACAGTTTAGACTTCCTGGTGATGTAAAGTAAACTGGAAGTTGTCTGGCTCAGCATGGTACATGCAATCATCAGTCACACTCCAAATTGGATTCAGTCCAAATGGACTCATTGTAGGTGAAGGTAGCTTTACAGAACCAGTGAAGGACTATGAATGCAGTAGTGAGGTGGTTTATAAGGGGGCCCATAAAATAGTTAGTGTTTATGAAGAAAGCTTACTAGGATTTTCAGGAGAACATTTTGGGAGGTACTTGGGTGCTTGGGTGCAAAATCTCCACCAATTTGGGCCCACCAATACTTTGCAAAAGGCAAAATTTTGGACACACCCACAGGCAAAGCATCAGCCAACTGTTGGGTTAGAAGGGGTTCAGTAAAATAGGTCCCCTCCTTTGCTCAATGGTTTCATGTCCTTTCACAGATGTACATGTTGTAGTAGCAGTTTCCTAACCTTTCCTTGAAATGTGTGTCCCCATTCTCTTGATGTAGATAAGTCCCAGTGATACACTACTTGTTTTACACTTTTGAGTTATTAAATAATAAAGAGTTATTTCAAAAGTTTTACGAAAGCTATGAAAAAATTATTTAGAAACAATTGCATTAATTAATGATTCCAGTAGCAATCAACAAGAGCATGCAGGACCCACCAATAGTGATTGCGTTAATCCCACAGAACGCTTTGCAGATCTGTTTAATTTAAATTCGGTTATTTATAACAGCACTGACAAAGACGAACCTTCTTGATTATCCGACTGTGAATCAAACTTATCTGAGACATTTACTGATAATCATAGTGGTTCGGCATCACATTTTTCAACCAGTGAAAGTGAAATAGAAGAAAAAGTGCACACAAAAGAATAACTTAGGCAGTGGGCAATTTGTCATAACATGAAAAATACTGCGACTACAGATTTGCTGAAAATTTTGAAACAAAGCAATTCATTACAAGATCTGCCTAGTGACGCCAGAACTCTTTTAAATACACCAAGGAAAATAATTATACATTCTGTGCCACCAGAAGATTTCATTCCTTTTGATTGGATAAGTAATTTTGGCCAATATTGGCTTCTGAAGTGCAGAGCAATGTGGATTCTCTGTAGGAATATACTACACAAAATCAAAACAAGCCAATGTGAATTTCAAGGTTTCAACAGTATAAATGATACAGGCATAGTTGTAGAAGGGATCAGCATAAAAGTACACATTATCACACTTATTTGTGATTCCCCTGCTCTATCTTACATAACTGGAATAAAAGGACATGATGGATTCTATGTATGCAGCAAATGCATAACTTAAGGTGTGCGAATAATAAATGTTCAAACAACTTTTACAGAAACGGATACTGAGTTAAGGATGAACGAATCATTTCATACACAGCGACATCTGGAATGTGATAATCAAAAAACAGGCATTTCGTCCTTTCCACTTGAGTTAGTCGCATGGTACTCAACCAAAAGGTCTCTGGCTCGGCTATGCCCACATCAAATTGAAAAAAATAAGTGTAAGATTAAGCGTGGCCAGAAAGTACATGCCAGGAGAATTTGCCAGAAAGCATCACCCATTGAATGAAATTGACAATTGGAAAGCCACCGAGTTATGACAGTTTTTGCTTTACACTGGTGCCATTGTTTTGAAATCTGTCCTTTGTGCCTAATGGTACCAGCATTTTCTCTCTCTTTCTGTGGCTACAACCCTGCTGACAAATGAAAAAACATATCTACATTATAACAGTTATGCTCATGATTTAGTTGTGCATTTCATAAACTGCTTTGGTGTTTTGTATGGCAAAGAACATATTTTGTACAATGTGCACAGGTTGGTTTGTGTGGCTAAAGATTCAAGAAGGCACGGACCATTGGACTGGATTCGAAAATCACCTGCAGTGTTTGAAAGCATTAGTAAGATCAACGAATTGACCACTGCAGCAAGTTTACAACAGATTAAATGAAAAAGACAATGAACAACGCTTTCATCCTTTAACAACCGTCAAATATGGATTTCAAAAAGAGGTACAACGAACTTTGGAAAACCGTAGTGTCAGTGGAGTGTATTTCTGGTGTTTTTCTTGCACAAAATATATTTTTCAGGCTAAGTATTCAGATGATTGCTTTTGATTAGATATCGGGGAAATTTGTATTTTGGATTGTTTCATAAAAACTAATGATAATCGAGACATCGTAGTCTACAGACAATTTATAAACGTACATGACTTTTTTTGTGTCGCCATGCAAGTCTTCATTAGTCAATATTTACTTTGTTTCCAATTTGTCTACAACAATTAAATTTTTGATGTTAACAAGGATACAAGCAAAATTCTATCGACTACTGTTTAAGGAAGGATTCGTTGCAACTCCCATTGTTCATTCATTTGATGATGATGTTTGTGGTTATTGAGTTTCTAGAAACTCATGAAATTCCCATGGTCCCATTGGAGTGCATTGTGGAAGGAGGAAAGGCTTGCTGGTGGCTAGACTACAAAACCTCTATTAAGCTCAAGGAGTAAATCTTAGGAAAGGAGGCCCCGAACTTAAAGGTTTTCAAGCAATATTCTTCTCATGCACTAAAATGCTAGGGTAATATAATTTATCAATTACTTATAATTTCAGTTTATTAAAGTATGTGAGTAAGAAATCAAAATATGTTTTTTGCTTTATTTGCACTTGGTTAATTTCAGCGTCATACAAAGATGCAGAAATAAATGCTGATAAGGCTCGGTACAGCTCAGACGTAGACAGCACTTCCGATGCTCGTGGGACTCCAAAATGTAAAAGAGAAAAATGCCCCAGAAAATTCTACAAGAAGTGCCAGGAGAGGCACATTAGAAGAAGAAACGTGACCAAAGTTACCGTCAACTGGCAGTAATCAGTCTGCACAGCGCAGGTTCTGTTTTACTCTTCCACCACCACCTCTTCTGCCTACTTTGCCTACATCTGCTGTAGTTCAAGTGGCTCAACCCACCAGTCAATCTTTTGTCTGGAATACTGAAGTAACTTTTGCATCTCAAAATAACGTTGCATCAACTCAGCAGAATGAGGGAAGCCAGTGTGTCACCTTACAAGATGGTGTTGTTCTGACTGAAGAGCAATTCACCCAGTTTCTCAATGGATCTGTGTGTGACATAACAAACCTGATTACTGGAGTTGATGGCTCTACTTCAGCAGTGCCTCATCATGTTTCAGATCTCTAAGGTATGCCACTGTTCATTATTATAATTGTTTGGGTTAATATTGTAATGTTTCTTTTACTCATATTTAGAATTTCGAAGTTGGGTTGTTAGAAACGTCCTCCAAATGAAGGTCCAACTCAAGCAAACTCAAGAATTGTTGGATGCATTAGTTGAGAGTCGGGTGAATGGAAAGGGAACACCAGAATAGGACGTCAATCTAAACTTCACCTTGCCATTCAAAACTAAAACTGATTTCGTCAATGCCAATGAAGCATGTGAATGTCTGTCTGTCAAACAACAGCTGGTAAGTGAATTAATTTTTAACAATGTCTTTGAGTTTTGCAATAATTAATATAGTAAATTCATTTCATTTTGTTTTAGGTTAAGAAGTTAACTTCAAAAGGTGGAAAGACTGTGAGCAATGGATAAAACGTGTGATGACAGCTTTAATGACCAATGAGGTTGCTCTTAGTTATTCCTGGCTCAGATCCTGTGGTGACAAGGGTGGATTTTCTTCAAATTCATTCAAACCCATCATACTAGGTAATAACTATTGTATGAATTATTAATAGGTAATAATTCATACAATAGTTCATAAATTGCAATGCATTTATTTACTAATTTCCAGATGCTGTTCGGAAACAGAACCTGTGTGACACCGTTGCAGATGTCATTGAGTCATCTGTGAAAGATTGGCTCAAAGGTGTGTAAAAGCAGATCAAGCAGAAATAAGAGGCATTTTACCAGAAGATGAAGCCAACAGCACTTCATTGTATTTGTTTATTTGTAAGGTCATTTATTTATTTTGTACATTGTTTCTTGTTGGGTGCAAATGAATTATAGCTTAGGGTTTTTGGAGTATTAGGTTATCATAAGTAGGATTGTGAGTTAGTCTCTCCCCTGCCATATTGGCCAAAGAAAAGGCTGCTCACAGTGTAGTAAATTAGAATTGGAATGAGGAAGGTTAGGGAAATGTGCATTCTGTGATTACAAAAAAAAATTTCAAACGTACGAAGCATTTCTTTAAATGTGAAAGAATCATGAAGTTAACAGCTCATGTGTCCTCAACCTTTTTTAATGTTTTTGTTAACATTCGTATGGACTAAATTGCAATTAAACTTTATTTCACTCACTTCAGCATTTTAAAATGGGATATTGTTGTCTGCAATCATTCAAACTATTTTTTGTGAAAATGTAATTAATTTTGGGTAAGAAAGAAACAAAAAGAGATGGGTGTTGTACATGACACCTACTTGTTTAAATTGTCCTAACATGTAGCCTTGTCGTTTGAGGGTTAAATTGAGTATTTATAATTTTAGAATTTTAAATTATAACCAAATTAAAACTCAGAAAAAACAAATTGGTCAAAAATTGGTGAAATTTGCATTCCAAATTCGTAGAATATTCCTTGTATTAAGCAGAACAATTGGTGTGAAACATGTGAAACTTTGGTGAAGATTTAGAAGAGAACTCGTGACATGCTTCGGAAACCTCCCTATTTGGAACGTGAATTTTAAGTCACACTTACCCCTAAACTGCCACCAAGGTGGAACCAAATTTCCACTTGCCTAGCACCATTACATATAGGTGCCAAACATGTACCTGACTTGAGATTGGTTGTACGGGTTGTCAAGTTTGGTAGAATGAATCCCTGAAAACCATTGGAACTTCACCATTGGAAATGTCCCTGAAAATAAGTTATGTAGATTATGTTTGATAATGGAGAAATACAAGATGATAAATTCAAAGTCTGAAACAACTAATAATAAATTACCTGCTGCAATATATTTGGAGCTCATAAAGATGTATCAGCTGAAGTCACCACAGATCTAAAAAGTTTCTCAGCATTTAGTAGATCCAAACCATACCACCCTGGGACTACATATCAGCTGAAGGGGGGGTTATGAAAATGGAGAACTCAAAATTATTGGGTGGATAAAAATGACGAGCAATATGAGTGCTAGATACTTCAAAGGGTATAATACAAATTGTTCAGGTCATTTAGGATTTCAGAAAACTCTTGACAAAATATTACCTCAATTTTATTGGGAAAACCAACCTCAAGAAATAAAAAGGTATTGGGATGCATTTAGCTCATGTAATGAGAGGGAAACTAATCTCATGCAATGAGGGGACCCCAATCCATGGTCTACCAGGTGTAACCTTCCCATTGCAAAGAGTAAGTTTAGACATTTTAGGACCCTGCATGTGACCTAAAAGGAAATGTGTATATATTATAGTGTTCACTCACTGTTTGACAAAATATGGGGAAGCTTTCTCAAGTTCAGACCAGAAGGCTGAAACTGTTGCCAAGATTTTAGTGAATGAAGTTATCTCAAGGCACAAGTTATGTGAGCAACAGTTGACAGATTAAAGTCCAAACTTGACTGCTACACTGTTCTGCCAGCTCTGTGAAACTCTTGGAATGAAAAGGACCTGATCAGGTGCAAGCATCGACTTTAGAAACATCTTTAGGCATCTATTCAGAAGGTGGAAGTGACTATCCCAGACTGGCCAACTGAGGACATAGTTTTACAATCTAGTGAAAGCTATGCTATGTTATACTAATTGGTTAAGGAGTAAGCCAAGCAGCCATAACAGGCTGAATCCTTAGGAGGCTGCTCATGGGAGATGAGGAGGTGGGTGTATAGGATGTATTAGAGGGGAAATTTGCAGCACCCACCGTTCTTTACCAACCACCCATGTTGGTATTAATGTGGGCTTGCATCACTTAACTTCAATGATCTCACAAGGGCAAGTTTGTCCAACATAATTTTGCTGTACGTGCTAAAGGAATTCCTGGTCCCTGGGAATGAAGCCACAGGAAGGAATTAATTACAGAATGTTTAATGAAACTGGGCTAAGAATTCCTTTCATCGGTAACCACTCCGGAAATAAAATTAAGGAGCGACCTGATGTGGAAAGAATGAAATTAAGTGATCCTTCAAAAGAAAAAGGTGCATCAGAAGAAAACAAAAAGTGAATGGAGAGTCAGGATAGGATGGGAAACAAAATTGAGAGAGAGCTCCAAAATCCATTACAAATCCAACTTTCCAAATTTCAAGAAGAAAGGAAGGAACAAATATCCTCCACAAAACGTTTACCCACTGATGAACCTATCATTGCTTAAAGGAGAATAACCAAAAACTCTTTCTCTCTTGCAGGTCCATGATATTAACCATCCACATTCTGCCATTACTATCACTCACCCTGGCCACCCAAGAAGCTGCCAGTAGAGACATCACCATATGCAGATGAGAAACAAACAAACAACCCTAAGATTTTACCTTTCCTTCAACTCTATGCACTAAAAATGAGACCTCATGTCAAGACTGTCATAGCCTATGAATCTCAAATAGCGGATCTCAAGGAGCATTGCATCTTTGGGCCTCTATAGTTTCGATTAAAACAAGTAACTTCACATGAAGGAAATGATTTAATAGTTCAATGTTGACACAGCACGTCGAATGAGGATACCTGTGTGTGCCCGGATAGAATAGGCACACTGCATACCTGCATGTTGTAAGAGGCGAATAAAAGGGGTGACTTTTTCTTGCCCCTGATTGGACGACACCACTATTGTCATTGGCCATTACTTGTGTCCTGGACAGGACAATACCATCATGGTGGTTGTCATTATCCTTGTGTCCATTACATGATGACTGACTTGATCTTGGTCAATGTAGGCTCCTCACTGAGGTGACCATAAATAAACGCCTGCCCATGTGTTTGCCGTACATGGAGACCCACACCCTGGTGATTAAGGAGGCGCATGTCCTGTGATGTCTCTGGGCCACCCCACATTGGTGGCCTGGCTGACAGACATCGAGGATTAGGGTTGCGACCTACAGCCCCAACACATCACCATGGCCACAGCTTCCAGGGAAAATGGGTGGCCAAGGCAGATACCTGGTCTTGGTCAATTGGCCAGGGGTGTATAAGTTGTTATCCCCCTAGGGTTGCTGGTCCGGTACTCACGGATTATGCCACCCTAACAGTATCCTGTCCGAGGAACCTCGATGACCCGAATGGGAGTCCCCTCGTTGGGTTCCGTGGTGGGCAAGACCTGTGGGCAGCGAATTCTTAATTATTTACAATTATGGCAACAACAAAACAGAGGCTGGGGGCCTCTACAAATAACCCCACACCTCCCCCTTCTTTACCTTTATTGACTTGTGTTGATCCAGAAGATGGCGGGCTCAGTCCCACCATACTGAGTGGGCCAGCTGCCATTGAGCTGATGGAGACATGTTCTGCTCCAACAAAGAGGCTGCATTCCCCAAGTAAGCCTACCCATGTGTGCCCGGGGTAGAATAGGCACACTGCATACCTAGATGTCGTAAGAGGCAACAAAACGGGGTGACTTTTTCTTGCCCCAGTCTGGACAACACCACTGTCATCTTTGTGTATGACGTGTTATGGACAGGACGATACCAACATCGTGGTTGTTCCAGCGTTCGGTCTGACTTGTTCTCAGTCGATGTAGGCTCCTCACTGAGGTGACCATAAACAAACGCCTACCCACATGTTTGCCATGCATGGAGACCCATACCCCTGGGAAAGGTGGATCCTGGTGGTTGAGGAGGCATATGCCCTGTGATGTCTCTTGGCCACTCCACACTGGTGAGGTGGCTGACAGACATCGGGGACTAGGGTTGCGATCCACAATCTCTAAAACATCACTTTGGCCACAGCTTCCAGGGAAAACGGGAAACCTAGGCAATAGCCCGGTCTTGGTCAATCGGCCAGGGGCACATAAGTGGTTATGCCTCCTTGGGTGACTCTAAGTGGACGGGCAGTCAACCCCGATGCCAATGGTCCGCTACTCGAGGATTATGCCACCCTAATGGTATACTGCCCAAGGAATCTCGGCGACCCGAATGGGCGTCCCCTCGTTGGGCTCTGTGGTGGGTAAGACTTGCGGGCAGTGAACGCATAATTCTTAAGAATTATGGCAACTCTTAAACCGAGGCTGGGGGCCTCATCAAATAAACCCACCCCTCCCCCTTCTTTAGTTTTATTGACTTGTGTTGAGCTGGAAGATGGCGGGCTCGGTCCCCCCAACTGAGTGGGCCAGCTGCCACTGAGCTGATGGAGACATGTCCTGCTGCAAACAGAGAGGCCACATTCCCCCAGTAAGTCAACTGGATCATGGAACGAACCTGTGGCGTCTATGGCATCGGCACCTGCCCTTAACAAGAGGCAACGACCTCTTAGCTTTAAGGTGCAGGGAGCCACCACTGATGCACAGCATGTTCCTGCATCTAAGATTTTAGGTGCAGTCAAACAACCATCCATACCTTCTTCCTATCCTCACTGGTTTATTTCCATCTCTGGGGAGGAGGGAGCAGCCTTGGGGAAGGCGTCGCCCTTCCTTATCGCCAAAGCCATCAAGGGCATTGCCAGCGACGTGACTTCGGTCAAAAAGCTGTGCAATGGCACCTTGTTGGTGGAGGCATCTGCCCCTCACCAGATAGAGGCACTACTGAAACTGCGGAAGTGCGGTGACATCCCCGTTGGGGTCAAACCCAATCGCACCTTAAACACCAGTAGAGTTGTGGTGCAGTGCCCTGAACTACGTGGGGAATCAGAAGAGCAAGTAGCAGAGGAGCTTAGGGATCAGGGTGTGGTGGCTGTCCGCCGAACCTTGGTCCAACAGGATGGAGAATCCTTGGGGCTGACCTTTGGTAGGCCGAAGGAGCCAGAGTACATCATGGCTGGCTACCTCCGCTTGCCTGTACGTGCCTTCATCCCAAGCCCACTCCGGTGCTTCAAGTGCCAGCGATATGGCCATGGACAGAATTTGTGTTCTGCCAAGGCCATGTGTGGCACTTGTGTACAGGGTGACCACTCCCCTGAGTCTTGTAAGACTGCACCATTTTGTATAAACTGTAAGAACAACCACCGCGCTTCTTCTCGGGATTGCCCAACTTGGCTGCAGGAACGTGGCGATCCAGGAGTTGCATGTCCAGAAGGGTATTAGCTTTCAGGATGTGCGGCGGCTGCTAGCCTTGCCAGGGAACCCCAGTCGTGGGGTGTCCTATGCAGGTGCTGCCAAGGCAGCTGCTGTGCTCTCTGTCTGTACCCAGACAAACACGTTTAACGCCCTCTTGGGCCCGCGGACCCATTGGGTCTGTGCAAGCATTGGCTGCCAGACGGACCCCGACCCCATTTCCATGGCTTCTTCCGGCTCCACCACCGCCTCTGGCCCATGCATGGGCATCCCAATAATGGTGATGCCAGCTTCTTTTTAGGCACGAAATGCCAATCATCAAACAGAGGCATCTCCCTTGAAGGCCTTCCTCTCTGTCCCAGCCCAGCCAACCTCCTCCATGGAGGGGTGGTGGGTGAGACAGCAGGAAGGAAAGTAGGGACACCCCCCACTACTGCCGTGGGGCGGGTGTCCTTGGTTCGTCCATCCAAGCTCTCTGGCCAACGGCAGAGAGCACAGGGTGGTTTCAAGCCCAAACTGGGGCAAGATGGGGATTCCTCCTTCGAGATGGAGGAGGACGAACCAATTGAAGGCGTCCCTCCCTTTTCTGCAGTGGGATTGAGAAAAGGGAGGAATAGAATCAAACCGCCTAAGTGACACACTGCTGATCTCGAGGCACAACCCTGTCTGCATCTCCCTCCAGGATATCCTGTGTCACAGTGATACCCCCGTTTCGTACCGGGGGTACACTGTATATGCAGACACCTGGCAGCAAGGAAGCCACCCTGTGGGAGGGGTGGCTATCCTTATCCAAAATGTGTGCATGCATGTGCCAGCGGCTTTGCAGACGCCTCTGCAAGCAGTGGCTGTCTCATTGCAATTGGATGTGCCCACCGATTTTCAAACTCGAATATCTCGAGAAAGGCTCGATGAATTTCTACGAAATTTCAAATTCCCCATTCTTTCGTCGAACTCTACAAAAAATTTCCCGACGACTTCGCTGGGAAAAGCAAGGGAAGGACACTTCTTCTGTTTTCGGCTAAAATCTCGAAAACGGCTCGTTGGATCCCCACCAGATTTTAATAGGTTGTTGAGGGCACGGATACACACGTTTAACTTTCCGAGAAGTTTTCTGTGAAATGCCTAGAACAGGTAGTTTTAGCGGTTTGAAGGGTTAGGCCTTTCCCAGATCGGAAAAGTTTCTATGTCCAGCGTTGGCACACCTGCCGTCACCCTTCACCGACGAGAAAAACACCATCGATTTCAATCGCGAATATCTCCGAAACGGCTCGATGAATATCTACGAAATTTGGAATTCCCCAGTTTCTATTCGAGCTCTACAAAAAAGTTACCGACTACCATTCTAGCAAATGCGAGGGAAGGATACTTCTCCCGAGAGCAGTTTTGGTTTTCATCAAAAATGTTCCCTCTACATGCCACCTGGGATTGATATCCCATGAACATGACCTCGACTCCCTCAGACCCAAGACCCTTCTTGATTATGGGTGATTTTAATGCCCATAATCCCCAATGGGGCTCGGACAGTCATAACCCCCGAGGGCGACTTGTGGAACAATGGGTGTCACATAACGACCTCATTGTTCTAAACACAGGTGCCTCCACACATGTCATGACTGCCACTGGTTGTCTCTCATGTATAGACCTATCCATCTGCTCTCCTGGGTTGGCACCAGGTTTGCAGTGGGAGGTATTGTCAGACCCTTGTGGAAGTGATCACTTCCCCATCAAGATTAGCAGTGGAGATAAGGCATTACCCCAACACCCACCACGTTGGTGTCTGCAGCAGGTGGACTGGGAAGAGTTCGCCTGCCGTATCTACTTTTGCCCACTGTGTGATTTTGATGGGGTCAACGACCTAGTGAGTCACTTCACAGAGGTGGTGGTCAGGGCGGCATTGGCATCCATCCCCCAGAGCTCGTGCAACCCACCACGAGCACGGGTGCCATGGTGGATGGAGGATTGTCAGAGTGCGCTTCGGGCTTGCCGATGAGCCCTTCGCTGCTTCCAATCTCGTCCTACTGAGGCAAACCATATCGACTATCTCCGAGCCTGGGCTTATGCACGACGGGTGATCATGGCGGCCAAACGCTCCTCATGGAGTCAGTACATCTCCTCACATATCCGTCACACGCCCTCCAAGAAAGTCTGGGAAAAACAGAAGAAGATCCAAGGTAGATAATTACCATCATGTGGCTCAGGTCTCCTTGTACAAGGGAGACATTGCCTTCTGCCGTGTGAGGTGGCTGAGGAACTGGCAAGGATGTTTGCAGCCATCTCCAGTTCCCAGCACTACACGGCAGCATTTATGCAGTTTAAGCAGGCTGCAGAACGCCATCCACTGAACTTCACTGGTGGTGTCGCCGAGGGGTATGACACTTCCTTTACCCCTCGGGAGCTGCGGGCAGCTCTAGCAAGAGCGAGGGACACTGCCCCTGGTCCAGATAGCATCCACTATCAAATGCTATGACACCTACCAGGAAAAGGCGTTAGTTACCGCCTTGAGGTATTCAATTATATTTGGCAAAAGCATGAAGTCCTTGCAGGCTGGTGAGAGGCTACTATAATCCCACTCCAAAAGCCCAGAAAGGATAGTAGCCTTCCAATGAATTATAGACCCATTTCATTGACGAGCTGTCTTTGCGAAACCATGGAACGAATGGTTAATTGGCGCCTGGTGTTGTATCTGGAATGGCACCACCATCTTGCCGATGCCCAGTGTGGCTTCCGTGCTGGCAGGTCTTCGATGGATCATCTGATCTCACTGGAGACTGTGGTACATGAGGCCATTCTCCACAGACAGCACTTAGTGGCTGTCTTCTTTGATGTGGAGAAGGCATATGATATCACATGGCACCATGGTATACTGGAGACCTTGCACCAGTGGGGGCTCAGGGGTAATCTGCCCCTCTTCCTCCATAGGTTTTTGTCCAAACGGACCTTCAGAGTGCGTATGGGTAACACCTCCTCCTCGGCCTTCCTGCAGGAGAATGGTGTCCCACAGGGGAACGTCTTGAGTGTGACGCTCTTTGCTGTTGCAGTGAATGGCCTACCATCCTCCGTTCACCCCCTAGTGAAGTCGTCCCTATTTGTGGACAACTTCTCTATTAGGTACCGGGCTGAGATACCGGGCTACACAGCATTGAGCATCAGCTGCAACTGGCAATAAACAGTGCCAACGAGTTTGCCACCTCTCGTGGCTATAAGTTCTCCCCTGACACAACTACTGTCATGCACTTCTGTCGTAATCGAGGGCTTCACCCTGAGCCTCAGCTTACCCTGGATGGCCGCTTCCCCTGCTGTTGTAGAGGCAGCCCGATTTCTTGGTCTCCGTTTTGACCGCCTGTCTGACATGGGTCCCACACTTGAAGGAGCTGAAGGCTAAGTGCCTTCGCTCCCTGAATATTCTGCGGTGCCTGCAGGGAACTGGTTTTGGGGCAGATGAAACGGTGATGCTTCGACTCTACCGGTCACTCGTTCGATCACGTCTCGATTATGGCTGCGGCATATATGGCCTGGCCACTCCATCTACTCTCCGGATTCTGGACAGTGTTCATCATGCTGGCATCCGGTTGTCCATTGGGGCGTTCCGCACCAGTCCAGTACTCAGCCTTTATGCTGAGGCTGGTGAACCACCACTGACTGTGCGGCGGCAGTACCTTGCAGCTGCATATATTTTGTGGCTGAAAGGTCAGCCACAGCACCCTACATGCCTGGCCGTCTTTAGTAACACTATTAGACGGCCATTCAACCGCCGCCCGGGGGTTCCCCCTCCATTTGGTGTGTGGTGGATGGACGGTCTTACCGGCCTGGGTGTGACTCTGCCTAGGGTGCAGCCTGTACTGCCGGCCTCTGTGCCACCCTGGACAGTGCCAGATCCAAGTTTAGATTTGTTGCTTGCAGCCTTACCCAAAACCAGTACCGATAGGTCAGTGTACCAACAAGAGTTTGGACGCCTCTCTTGGACCTATCGAGGCCATGTTTTTATTTACACGGATGGGTCAAAGGATGGCTCTTCGGTAGTTTGGTCAGTCTTTACATCTGGTCATCTCATAGGGGGCCGCCTTCCAGGCGTCGCCAGTGTCTTAACTGCAGAACTCACAGCTCTGCACAGGGCACTGGAGCTCATCCAAGTATTGAATGAGAGACACTTTGTTGTTATGACTGACTCCTTATGCTCCCTTTAGCTGTTGCACACCCTATATGGCAGACATGCCATCGTCCAGGGTGTACACAGATTGCTGCTTCTGATTTGTAAGCAGGGCAAGACAGTGTTGTTCATTTGGGTCCCAGGGCATGTTGGTATCATGGGCAATGAGAGGGCGGATGCCCATGCCCATCAGGTGGCTCACTTGCCAGATATACCTAACACTGCTGTCCCCTCCTCCGATGCTCTCCCGATGGTGCAGTGGGCCGTCCATGGCCAATGGCGGTCCCAGTGGTTTGCAGAGACCACTGACAAACTCTGCACCCTGAAGGCCCTTCCAGAGCACTGGGTGTCCTCGTGCCACCAGTCATGGAGGGAGGAGGTTGTGCTTGCTTGGCTGCGAATCTGTCACACGTTCCTCACCCACTCCTACATTCTACAGGGTAAGGATCAGCCATGGTGTGACTTCTGTTGGGAGCCTCTCACAGTGGCGCACATCTTAAGTCACTGTGAGAGTTGTATCGTTATGGCTTTTGCCTTTTATGTCTGTGTTGGTTTTGGCTTTTGCCTTTTTATCTCTGTGTTGTTTTTGGCTTTTGCTGCTTTTATTGTTATGTCCTTATTGGCTTTTGCCACTTTTATATTTATGTCCTTATTTGCTTTTGCCACTTTTATATTTATGTCCTTATTTGCTTTTTCCACTGCTATTGTAATGTGTGTTTTGGCTTTTGCCTTTTTTTATATGTATGTTTTGGCTTTTGCCTTTATTTATTTTCTGAATATTTATTTGGCTATTGCCTGTTTATTCCAATTAAATTTGGCGTGGTTTTGCCTTTATATATTGTCATCATGGTGACCCATTTACACCCCCACCATGGTGAATGTCTTTCTGGGCCCTAATGACCTTTGTAGTCGATGGACCCTAAAACTCAAACAAACATTCGAAAGAGGAATGTGGCTGTTCCACAGGTAGACCAGTGCTAGAGATTTGCAATATTGCTTAGTAATGAATTATAAAAATACAGGAAGTAAAAAGGTTATTATACTTGTTTAACACCAACAGTGTCTCAGGCATGGCTTCTACTGTAGAATTAAACAGCATACAGAAAGAACTTCAAGTACAAGGCAAATGTTAAATGTATTAGAGAAATATTATGTTTGAAATATAAAAATGCCAAGTCATGTGAAAATGCAGAATTCTCTCTCTCTCTGATCCCATAATTCAATTAGAGCAGAGAGAGGAAGGGAGGGAGAGAGGAAGGGAAAGAAAGAGGGAGGGATAGAGAAAGGGAGAGAAGGGGTGAGAGAGAGGGAGGCAGTTAGAGAGAAGGAAAGATGGGGAGTGGGAGATGTAGAGGGAGGGAGAGATGCAGGGAGGGATAGAGAGAAGGATACAGGGAGGGAGAGAGTGAGGGAAGAGTCACACAATCAGCAATAAGGCAGATTATATATGAGAAATTATCACTAAAAAAGTTTTTTGGAGACATGGTTTAACTCTCTCTAAAAAATAAAACAAGGCCTGTCTATCAAAATTAATTTTAATGTTTAAACGGCATTGTGAATGTTGCTCCAAAAATCCTGAATGAATATTTCAGAATTCATCAGATGTTGCAGAATATGAATGTGAAAATGTATTCCTTGGTGATGGATACCTTGCTAGTGAGATTTCTCATGCTAGCCACATACTGTAAGCGGAGAACCCAACCAGCACCCTAGCAACACCTTTGCCTTTTGCACCCATTCCAGCCAATCCACCCAAAATCTCACCACCCCAGAACCTTTTCTAATGTAGGGGGTTCCCCATCCCCTCCTGCAGAGATCCAGCACTGGACATGCCAGCATCACATACCTGGCATCCTTCACTTGTTCCCTACATAATCCACAGCCCTCCTCCCCACCTCTGATCTTTGCCATCCTCTGGCTTTTCTCCAGTGATCTAGCTCTAGTCTGAAACAGAATGAGCTCTGCCACATATTATCATAGATTACCTCCCTCTCTATCTTAAGCTTGGTGCCATACACCCTCAGAATTTTCTTTGCCACCCTCCCCTCTATACTCTGTTACCACTGCCCCCATTCCTTAACTTTGTCCTGTACTAGTCTTTGCAATACTGTTTCCCCCCTCACCCTCATCAGGGTGCAGTGTTATGCCTATCATCTTTGTTGACCTGTTTACCCTCCTCTCCCATTTGGTAGATACCCCCATGTTGCTTACCCATGCATTGACCTGCCAACTTACTAAGCACGTCTTTCTGTTCAAATGTCCTCCTGTAATTACTGTAAACCTATTTCCCCCTAAGGCAGTGGTTTCCAACCTGGAGGGCGCAACTCCCAAGGGAGGTATAAATGGAGAGTATGAATCATTGTACTGAAAGGCAATGCAAGTACATCTACCGTTTGTAACATATTCATTTGAAATGGGCATTTTGGCACTGGCTGCAATGAAAACCAAATACAGTGATACCTAGACTTATGAGTTTAATTCGTTCTGTTACTGAGCTCATAACTCAAATTGCTCATATGTCAAATTATTTTTATTCATAGAAATTAATTGAAATGCCTTTCATCCATTCCAGCGTCAAAAGCACCCTATATGTATTGTTTAAAATCATTATGAAAGATATATCATTGCTTTTTACTTGCTTTCCCATGCTATAATTCCTGCAGAGTGCAACATAATGAGCTTCATTGACATCTTCTTCAACAACCTCCAAGCTTCAGCACTTTCCAAGGGGCGCACTCTCCTCTACCACTGGCACTTTTGTTCCAATCCTTTGACATCCTATTCAGACACATCCTCAGAACACAGATTCTTACATTTAGAGGTCAAAGTCGTTCTTGTAACACCCTGCCAGGCCATATATATAATTGTGAGACTCTCATAAAAGCAGTGGCAGAAAATGTGCTTGGTGAAGAATTTCTTGAAATTAGAGTTCACCTGCTGGTTCATAGGCTGCAGGACAGGAGGTGTCTTTGAAGTTTGGTGGGTTAAGAGATGCATTATGCAGGATGAGAAGGGCTTGCAGGGGGTAGATTACTTTCTTGGAGATTGCTAATTATTGGTGGTGTGTGAAGCTCACTCATAACTTGCATTTTAGCTTTCATCTCAAATCAACAAATTGACCAAGTGACAGCAAGTATCTTAAATAACTAGTAAGTTAGGGCACTTGTAAGTCAAGTTATCAGTGTGTTGAACAAGGTTAATAGTCAAAAAACGGTTATGAGTGGCACTCTCCACATTGCCACCTCCACCCTCACATTAAATTTTGATACATTAGATGGAGGTAAATTAGTAATTTGATATAAAAATACTGTAAATATGCATGTTTGATGACATACACATCATCTATTAAAGGACAGGGAGGCACAGAGAAAAAATTTTTTTAGGGAGGCCCAGTAGCATAAAGGTTGGAAACCACTGCCCTAAGGTCATCCTACCTATCCTTCTTTGGGCTACTTCCATACAGTCAATAACCTTTTTACTAATGCACTGAACCTCATTTCCATACCTTTATGCTGGAACCACTACTGCTTTCCATAACCCCCAAACCATTTCATACCTTGAGAATTAGCCAAATGCCAGTTTCCTTATTAATCCTTCTCTGGATTGTAGCTTACAAAGCTGTTTTTCGCCATGGCTTTTAGGTATCCCCTATCGTTTGTGAGTTTAACCCCCAAGTATGTAACCTCTGACACTATATTTATATCCCTCTCCCCAAGTCTTTTTGGTATCTTCTTGTTAGGCAGTGCATTATCCTCTCCTATGATCATCAGCTGACTGAAATTCCCTACTGAACTCTCAACAGATACACAGTTCTTCTTGGATCTCTCCCTCTGTCGCTGTCAGCAGCACTGTATTATCACACTGGAGGATGGCAGGCAATTAGATGCCATCCCTCAGCAGAAACCCCAGCACTCTATCTTGGTGCCTAAACCCTAATTCGTTGATATACACTAGGAACAGCATTGGTGATAATGGACAACCCTGTCCACACCTACCATAAAATCTCATGTAACGTCCACATCTCAAATATAGTCAACACCCATCTATAGTCTGCATTAGCAATGGGCATGTTTCATACAAATTTTGCACTTGTGTATAGTCTGCACTTTAATATTCCTACTGTAGCCAGTGGTGCAACTTGTAGGGGTAATGGAGTCCAAATACAGTTAAGTCTGGGTGTAACAAACAAGGAAAATGTACTAAAAGTGATTCTTTATATCTGAAGTTCATAATAATGAGTGAAAGATTTCATTCGGAAAGATTTCAATGGGAAACTTTGATTGTTGAAATACAGTACGTTATAACCAAGAGTTCGTTATTAATGGTTTCTCTATAGCCAAACTCTACTGTAATTTGAACATGAGATGCCAGATTGCTCTGATGTTGAAATTGAAATGTGAAAGATTTTATGCAGCATTATCATATAAATAAAAACGTACTGTGTAAAGTCGAGTTGTTAAGCATAATAAAATGTTCAGAAAATGAACAGCAGTTTTCATTGAGAACCATTGGTTTCATTTATAGTCCCCACTCATACCGTAATTAATCTAATAAACGGCGCGCCGTTTATTTTTTCAAAGGCCCTTTTTTGTTGCGCCGTTTATTAGAGGGCGCAGTTTATTATTTTTTTCAATATATAAATGGAAACTTTTTAGCTGGACAAGTTGATTTCATTAATTTTGATTTTTGCTGATGCCACTCTCGCATCTGAATTTATTGGCAAAATGAAATTTGAGAAAAATAATCAATGGTTCATTTAAAATTTAAATCCTTGCCCTAGATTCAGATAACTGTAGAGGTTTAGCCACAGGACGATTACTATAATTCTCAACTGCAGAAATTGCCAACAATTTACAGTAAATGCTAAAGAATACTTTCTCTTTGCAAATTTTCTTTCAACAATATGTGCACTAAAGCTTAGTTTACACGACTGTGACTTATTAGGAAGTTCAACCTATCATGTGAAAATACTGTGAATCGCATTGCACCAGGGTCATCCACAGAACAGAGAGGAAGAAGAAAAACCCTGGGGTACACCAGTACCTCCGCTCAAGCATGAGCCTAATTCCTTATTGCAGTATTGTTGTTGTGCAATAGATCAGACACCATGCAATATTAAAACTGACAAAGCATTAATTTACCTGCCAAAATTTATATTTTGATTGTTGTTGTTGTTTGTTGGAGTTTAAGGTCTCGTAAACTACGAGGTCATTAGAGACCCGATTTTGATTGTAAAATGTGGTGTTGGAACAGTGTGGTAGGCCGGCATCCCCCCCACAGACAACCAGCCGATATTCCTGTGGGTTCCACACGCCTGGCTGGGGTGTTCCCAGTCATAGCATGTTCAACGGACCCACGGGCCCAACCCTGCCACAGGCTGGATAAGGATGTGATGATGATGATACCAGTACCCCTGTGTAGCATTAAAGGGTTAATCATTAAAAAAATTCAAGTTAACTTGCATGATCACTTCCAGACAGATTTGAAATAAACGGCGCGCCGTTTATTAGAATAATTACGGTATATATATCCATGTATGATGGTTCCAATGCTAGGGTGAGGACAGCATGGGGAAACACTGCATTCTTCAACGTGCAGGTTGGGGTACATCAAGGGTCAGCACTCAGCCCATATCTATTTACCCTAGTAATGGATGAGCTGCTGACAGGAATAGGGGAATGGGCCCCTCAGTGTCTGGCATTTGCTGATGACGTGAGGAGGCTGGAGGAGTCCAAAGAAGGTGCACAAAAGGGCCTGCAAGACATCAAAACGGCAATGGAGAGAGGGCGCCTTAAGGTGAACATGAAGAAGACCGAGTACTTAGCTTTCAATTTCAGTGGCCAGGGACAAGGGGTGAGATCTGCTGTGGGGGTGAGAAGATACCAGGTGTGCAGGAATTCCGGTATTTAGGATCAGTTTTCCAGAACAATGGGGAGATAGATTTGGATGTGACACATAGGATTAAGGCAGGATGGCAGAAATGGAGACAGGCAAGTGGGGTCTTGTGCAACCGACGGGTCCCAATTAAGCTAAAGGGCAAAGTGTATAGAACTGTCGTTAGGCCCGCTATGTTGTATGGATCAGAGTATTGGGCAGCTAGGAAGAACCATGAAAGGCAATTGCAAGTGGCGGAGATGCGAATGCTACGCTACATGAGTGGGGTGTCAAGAGCCGACCGAATATGAAACACTTACGTTAGAGGTAGCTTGAGAGTGGGGGACATTGCAGAAAAGATGAGGGAGAATCGGTTGAGGTGGTATGGGCATGACATGAGGAGGGGAGAAGAGGAGCTTATTAGGGTCATTATGGGACTGAGGGCGACTGGGGGCACCAGGGGTAGAGGAAGACCTAAACGGACGTGGGCGGAGGTGGTGCAGAGGGACATGGAGGTGTGCGGGGTGGATGGCGACCTGGTGGGGAATAGGCGGGAGTGGAGGATCAGAACCCGCAGACCCGACCCTGCCTCAGGCGGGAGAAGGATGAGATGATGATATCCATACTAAATGACCCTATGTTTCACGTGTAAACTGCAGGCACTACATGAGATTTTATAGTATCTACCTTGTATTTATTCCTTCCCAAAGAAAATCCTACCTAGTGCCCATATATAGCCTCTGGAGCAACTCCACTAGCACCTTACTAACCCCATATTTAGGAAGAACTGCCCATAGTTTCTCTCTATCAACCTTATCATATGCGCCCTTGGCATCCAAAAAACAAAGGTATGTCTTCCATTTCTTTCTTTGTACTACTTCCATAATCTGTGTAATCACATAAAGGCTATCCCTTGTTCCTTGCCCCTTTCAAAACCCATTAGATATTGTAACGGATGCCTTGCTAGTGAGATTTTTGGAACCCATTAGATGTCTAGTAGATATTCCATGGGGCAGTGGATGACTTACTAATTGCTGCACTCTCCCAGTGTACCGTTCAGGTACTGCCAAAATTGGTCCCTGGCGATTTTGTTGGCTATTGTCATAATTTTACTGACCAGTAGTGGAACCACTAGCTAGCACTCCCGGAACCCTGGTTCAATAACACGGCACTAAGCTATAGCTGGCCGAACCACTTTTATGTAGAACAGCTCCATTTCTGTTCCATTCCTGCCCCTGTGATTGTGGCATAAGAGTGGGTTCTGCTTTGGTGTATGAGATGCTTAACGTAAGCAATCTGTCAAGGTCACGTATAGTACATTGTTATCTGCATATAAGAGATAATAGAGAGTTAGTGGTGAACGTCGACAAAGACGATGCAGAGGCAGCAATATGATACGAGGCCAAATGAGGCAAATGCGCAAGCTCAGTTGCTGGTATGCTTTTCGTGAGCATGCACAGTTGCCTCACTTGGCCTAGTATCGCATTTCTTCATCGACATACACGACTAAAGGTACATGTACACGGACAGTGTTTTTGGTCAGTAATTCAGTGTCAGTGTTCTCAGTGAGGTGTAAACACTTGTCAGTAAGCACTGCCATCTGGTAATCAGTTGGCTGACACGCACTGACAACAAAAATCGCTGCCCACGTGTAAACACCGCAATTTCTAACTGCCTCTTCCGACTGACAAAGAGAAATTCACTGATGCGTTTGAAGCCAATGATAATGCACTGGCGAAATATAAATCAAAGAAATACTAAGTTTGGATTGTTCAAAATGAAAAAATCTTAAACATTGATGTGAGAAAACATCAATTTGGACAAAATATACATCTTTGCATTTATTTTAATTACTTATTTTAAAATATACACAGGGCCATGTATATATATATATATATACCTTTGCAAAGGCAAACTAGTGACCATGCTAGATAGTTAGGGCAAACGACATAAACATAAGACTGAGCATACTTAAAATTTTTTACGTTTACGTCTTACATAGCTATAGTTACGACATGTGAATTTTAAGTCGTGTTGCCTGACTGGTGCACAACACTGTGGCACTTGCCAAATAATGAATTACTCCTACAAACAACGTTTGCTCTGCATGACACCTGTACGTCGTGGTGCAGCTGTATATGAGGGGCAGCCTATGTTATCATAGCATATTCTAAACAGTTTAATCATTGATACATTTCTGTTTGGGGGGCATGCTTAAATTCCTAAATATATGAAAATTCATTTCACCATCTAATAAAATAAATTATATTAATTAAAAACCACTACTGCCCTGTAAATCGACGTGTTTTAGGATATATTTTTACCGACTCCGTTTGATTTTTAAAATTCGGACATAAGGTAGCAACACGCGCATGCGCCAAATTTTAGGTTGGTCGTTTTTAAGCATCAACGCTGCCGCTATTTTTATGTACAGTTTAGCAGACGAACATCATGTAAACGACTTTGACGATGTGAATTTTACGTTTTAAGTTTTCCGTCTATGTCGTTTGCCATAACTATCTATTATATTCACAGCTGTGGAAGTTAAATAATTGTAGCGGCAGTTGGACTCATGGCACTGACATGGCTTCGTTTTCTTTGGCAATGTAAACAGCTGTCAGTGATCACTGGCTCACTGACGTGAAACGTACACTGCTGACACTTTCACCAGTGACAATACTAACATTTAGAGCACGTCGTGTAAACAGACTGCCAGTGCACTGATAGTTTTTATGTCAGTACACTGACCAATAAAGAGTCAGTAGTGAACGTCGACGATGGCGATATGAACGATACGAGGCAAAAATGAGCAACTGCGCATGCTCATTTGCTGGTCTGCTTATCATGAGGATTCACAATTGCTCATTTCTGGCTCTTATCGTTCGTATCGTCATTGCCGATGTTCACCACTAACTCTTTATTGTTGCATGTTGTGATATACATTTTGGAAATATCTTGGAAATACCGTGTGGTGAACGTCGACGATAACGATGCGAACGATAAGAGGAAAAAAATGGGCAACTGCGCATGCTCACGGAAAGCAGACCAGCAAGTGAGCATGCGCAGTTGCCCATTTCTGCCTCGTATTCTTCACATCGTCATCGTCGACATTGGCCACTAACTCTCTATTGTTACCCTGAATATAACCATGTTTGAGGTTTTAGTGAAGAAATGACAATTTCCCGATGTATTACATAATATATTTTTATTTACAGTAGTTAAATCGATTACACAATTCGGCAAATAAGGTTATTTACTCAACGCTTATGTAATACAAATACTGTATGTGAAACTGCTAAATTGTTTGACACCATTTACCCACAAATATCTTAACTAGTCTACCTGGACGTTTCAAATGGTGAGCATCCCAACAGCTGTAAATTGTTCTTCTCAGTCTGGTTCTTCTTTCTTATAATCCTCAAATTACCAGATGCCTTAGGTTGAAGACAGACGAACGACAATCGTCACCTACAAAATTGTCGGTGGAAATGCAACCAATGTATTTCAATGGGGATAATCAGACGAACGACAGAAATGCAACCACGACAAAAAAGACGGAGCGTGTTCCATTTTCTGACCGACAAACTAACTGTTTCTATGTGCATCAAAAAGACGACGACTAACAGTTGTTAGTCTGTGATGACTTGCCTACAATTTTGTAGTTGGTTGTCAGTCGTTCGTCTGTAAGCAGCGTTAATCGGAACCATCTCCGGGTCTTGTCAGTGGGCATGGATATCGAAACATTTGTCCTTTCTCTAAAATCCATTTGTTAGCGACTGCAAATTAAAAAATGAGACGATTTAGATATTTCACAATACACTAATCTTAAATACTGTATCAGCATTGTAAAACAAAATTTTGAGTCCCAAATGTTATGGTTGTCTTCCGGGCCAATCCAGTGATCTCTTTATTGCATTAGAAATTCCAGCCTGTTGATCGCCATTATAACGTCCGTTCTAGCCTTTGTAGCTGCATTTCAAATTAGATTTCTATGGTTAGGAATGCATTATGAGTGATGTCGTCTGAAGGTGACAACACCACGTTCATCTGTGGCTGGAACTCCCAATCTCTTTTTTAAGATTGCCCCAGAGACATCTGACCAAATTATGAGGAAGAACGCAGGTAATTATGGTAACAGTGTAGATGCCAGAATGAGGTACACAGTGTCCCTTCCTTAGGATGAGAAATAAAACCAAGGTGCCATGTGGTGCGTGATGGCATTTCCACATAAAGGAACCTCTCTACACTTCAACAGGTAGATGATGCAAAGCTGTAGGAGCTTGCCCCATGACGTCGGTGGAGTGCCCAAAAGTGCAGTAGACCGACGATAAATAAGCATAAGGGTGGCAGCCGGCTGGGCAAAAAATCTCGTCCAATATGTCACCTGCATGTTCATTGAGAAGTGCAAGATGGGCACCCGACCCTGCCATAGCAGTGGCGGATCCAGAAGCAGATCAGGGGGAGCACATCAAAAAAAATTGCATCCAAAATATTTATAAATATTCAGAATTCCTTAGTATAAATGTAGCTAGCAATTACAGTTGGTCCTCTACCGCCCCTTAGACAATGTCCTATCTTCAGTCGTTTAGCCACTGGTTGGACTGGCAGTATAGAAATGAGGAAAGCAATGCGAAAGTGCCTCATCAGTTGCAAAGTTGAATCATTTATAGTATCAGTGGAATATGCGCCCCATTGAGGCACTAAGAGGGAAGCAATTGATGCATTGCTTCCCCTTCTGGATCCGCCCCTGTACCATAGGCCGCAAAAGGATTTCGAGTTGAATTTATCGTAATGATGAACTGTATGTAGATTCATATGAAGGATTTTGTTGTTGTTACGATTGAGTGGACTTAAGACTACATAAAAAATATTACATATAATAATCTTACTCCATTTTGAACCATACAAAACAGGACATCCACCGTGGATGGTTTTTTCATCAGGGTCTCCAGCTGAATCGATGTTGAACCACATGACAGCTGAACCCTACATAAATATAACGAAGTTAATAATGAAACGTGGAACCTCAATCGTGGGTAATTGCATTTTAGTGTTATAAGATGATTATGGGAAGATGTGCTCCAGGAAATTAGATGGGAGCGGTGAGTTGCGTTGGACACACCAGTTCTCGTCTGATTACTGAAGTTAAGCAACGCAAGCCCAGTTAGTACTGACATGGGTGGTCGCTCGGGAAAGCTGGGTACTGCTAATATCCAATAATCGTGGCATTGGTGTAGTGTCTGTGCAGTCTATGCATTAGAACTACGCAGTGGACGGGTCTCTAATGACCTTGTAGTTGACGGGACCTTAAACACCAACAAAGAAAGAAAAGGAAATTAGATGTTGCAGTTAGATTGTTTAAATAAAATACAGTATAAGGGGATATCTATAGGCATACATTTTAACGCACGTCATGAATCCATATCCGTAATTAAAAAAAGGAACTAATAGTGGTCCCAATGGGTGACAGACATTAACTCAAGAACCCCTAAAACTATTACGGTAGGTCCTAATAGTTTCATTGTTAACTAAGTGAGCCTGGCTTGGTGGTGCAAGAAGGCAGCGCGCTCGACTACTGCGCAAGTGGTTACATTTTTGGTTTGTTGGTGTTTAAGGTCTCGTCAACTACAAGGTCATTAGAGACCCGTCCACTGCATAGTTTTAGTGCATAGTCTGCACAGACACTACACTAATGCGACGATTATTAGCAGTGCCCAGCTTTCCTGAGCGACCACCCATGTCAGTACTAACTGGGCTTGCATTGCTTAACTTCAGTGATCAGACGAGAACTGGTGTGTCCAATGCAACTCGCCGCTCCCGCAAGTGGTTACAGGTTCGATGCTGAAGATATTGGATTGTGGAGGGTTGAGATCTTTTGGGCGAGGGAGAAGCCCCGAGTGCGTCCTCCGCAGGATGGGAAATAAAGCCGTGGCCCAGAGTGGTCTACGATACCGTTTGCAATGCGTAGTCGAGTGTAGGGGCTCGCCCCTATGGGTTGACTAAGCCAACGAACAGTAGGACGACGTAAATGGCGGGAAAAGGGTTAGTAGGTGCAGAGGGTCGTGGTTGAAGAACCGTACCCGCTTTGGCAGTAAATGAGTTTTGTCCAATATGCAACCAAATAGACACAGTACCTTCATAGGTTTAACAGCAGTTTTAGCCCACGGAAATGCAGTAGCTCCTCCCAGTTCGACGTCTTCTAGCTAGTGAAAAGAATTGATGTATTTTACGCTTAATTAAATTAGCTTAAAATCCGCAATTAATTAATTTTTTGCAACTTGTGGCATAACACCATAAATGTTTAACAGGTATTTTGCCACTAACGGCATTTTTTTTTTTTGCATTTACTCCCAAGAAATTTGTGTCGATTTCTGAATTGAAGATCGATTGCGGACTTTTAGAGATCGTGTTTGTCGTGCTTTCAAAGTAGCGGGCATATCATTTGAGCTGCATGAAATGTCAGAACAAATAAATTGCAGACCAGAAATATAATAAAATAACAGATTAAAACTCAATAAAACTTTTGCTGAATTGCAAATCTCCATGGCATCCCCCACAACTTTTTCCAGAACATATACAGTGCTCAAAAAGGCCTGTAGGTGGAGGTTGCTCTATACATATAGGAATATGTATTTAACATTAGTGATGCATATTCACAAACTGATTAAAACGTGACTCATAACTTTTTTAAAACCGCAATTTAGAAAAGTAGCAAGTAATTATGATTACAGCCAACCCTAAAGCGGCCCACAGACGGTCAACCGCGTCGTCCACTTCCCATGTTGAAGACAATGTTGATCGTCTGTGGATAGGTTGAAGGTTGAAAGTTCAAGTTGAGGCAACGGTTGAAGTAAAATCAAAAACTTTAGATTTTTCATGGGAGGAGCCTATTGTTGCCAACCAAGTTGCTTCGTCTATGGCAGCGTTGTCAACTTTGCTGTCAACATTAGTGCACTTCAAAAATTTTTGAGTGACGTTGGTGTGGAATGCTCTACAATCTCTAGATAAAGTGTCCAAAAGTGAAGAATAAAATTATGAAAGGGGCATAATTCGTGCACTGTATGAGAAGCTAGGGTCCTACCATGGTGACTCAGTAACGGTAGAGATTCCCCTAGTGCGAATTCCTTCGGATGAGAAAAAAACCGACGTCCCACGTGGTGTACTATGGAATTTGCACGAAAAAGAACCATCTACTATGCAGGAGCTCCCCCTGGCGCCGGTGGAATTTTCCAACGAACAGTAGACCGACGACAAATAAGCATTGGTCGGCAATGGCTATGGCAAAGCACGGTCCAATACATCATCGTTGTGTCAGTTCAGAGAGAAAAGGTCAGAGAATCAATTCAGAGACCCAACCCTGCCACAGGCGAGAAAGGGGTTAGGAGTCGATTTGCATCATATAAATAAGAATTAAAACTTTTATTTAAATATTTGGTGTAAAACGGGTACCGCCAAAATTAATGTAATGTGATCTGACGAGATCTGGTGTGTCCAAAGCAACTCGACCACATTCCAATGCAACTCGGCCACACACCAATGCAACTCAGCCATACACCAATGCAACTCAGCCGCACACCAATGCAACTCGGCCGCACACCAATGCAACTCGGCCGCACACCAATGCAACTCGGTAGCACTATAGTTTGAGGAAGTTATGCTACACCTTTTTGCTGCAAATTCTTTAAAAAACTGATGTTGACAACCAAATTGAACGTCTGTGGGCCGCTTCAGACATTCCCTAAGTTGGGTTCCAGAGCCCACCACGAATGAGGAGGATTCACTGATGCTTGGTAAAGTCACTAAATGATAATGCTGTACAGTAGATTATTATACTGCATTGCTATTCAAGAGACGGCAGTGAACGACCACACCCACGAGCAATCTCTTTATGAGCAACTGCGCATGCTCATGAAAAACAGTTGAAATCATTCTAAAGTGCATCCCTTCACAGTTCTTGGGTCACTATTTTCACAAATGGGGTGTCCACATTGGCAAAAACGAGCACAAACATGGCGTCAGAAACACACTGCTTATACAAATAACGGGTAAACAGTGAATTTATTGCCAATGATATTTGAGTGATTTTATACAAAGTTAGTGATGCGGATTAAGAATATGTAATTGGCACCATGTTTGCACCATGTTTGGCACCATGCATAGCACCATGTATAGCACCATGCATCTAGTTAGCACTATGTTTGAACCATGGATATGGATATTGGACATGGATTTTCAATAGATATGGGTATTTTTGATATAGCATGTTCCTATACCAGAAATTAAAAATAAGCCTTCAAAGCTGCATTAATGGCTTGTGGCTGAAGGATTTTGTCTCAGGTATGCAGCTAGACAAATTGTCACTCTTATGCACTCCAACAAGCTAACAAGCACAGAATTGGAGTGCAAGACTTAGCTATCTTGGAGCTCAAACTCTGCACTCCAAGTTAGCTATTTGGAGTGGCTAAGTGCAACAATCTGTTGACTTGCATACCTGAGACAAAATCCTGTAGCCACAGGCCATTAACAAATCCCCATTAATTCAGATTAGAAGGCATATCTTTAATTTAATAAATATAGGAACATGCAGTGGCATACCGAGGGTATTCTGCACCTGGGGACAAAGACCGAAATCTGTACCCTCTGGCACCCGCTAATAGCATTTTTGTTGTACAATTTTGTGTACCCTGCCTTCTGCTCCCGGGGACATCTGTCCCCCTCGCTCCCCCTAGTTATGCCACTGGGAACATGCTATATCAAAATTTCTCATTTTTTAAGAGCTATGTGATGTGATAGTTAAAAATACCCATATCTGATGAAAAAAAATGTAACTTTGCATTATCGTGAAAATAACTACTGCCAAAATTTCCAAACTGTTTTAGGAAATGAATGCCCCCTCAATCAACTATAACTTTCCCCAAAACAGTTTACCCTCTATCTTATAGATTATGGAATGACGTCATTGGTTACTTGAAAAATTACATCCTGTATACATATATAGTCATAAAAGAAATCGTTCATTTTGATTAACTATAAGCAGTGGCAGATCCAGGATTTTCGTTAAGGGGTTGAGCTAATAAAGGGGGAGGGGGTTTAGCTAAACATCACATATTATGCAAATATAAGTTTATACATGCATAGGGGGTTGCAACCCCCAAAACCCCATCCTGGATACGTGGGTGACTATAATACATTTAGCATTAAGTATCATATTTTCAAGATTGTCCAATATCTCAAAAAGTAGAGAGAGTTTTGAAAAAGTAATAGTATTTTTGCAATCAGTACCCTCAAAATAATCTAAATTCATTTGAATATTCTTGGCAACTGAGAAAAAGTTCTTTTGTTTGGCTTTGTAATTTGTATGTACGGCTTCTGTTTCAACGTTTAGAATCACTTTCGACCCCTTTCTTTATTTGCTTGTGTTTTAGGGCCCATCGACTACAAAGGTCATTGGGGCCGAGAATGACAAATCACCATATTGGGGGTGTAAATGGCCATCCCACTATGATGGCAATAAAAAGGGCAAAAGGCCACTAAAAGTCATAACAATCAAAGGCAATAGCCAAATAACTATGGAAGAATAATTACAGGCAAAAGCCAAAACAGCAATAAAAATAAAAGCAGCAAAAGCCAGAGCAGACATAAAAATAAAAGTGGCAAAAGCCAAAACAGACATAACAATAAAAGTGGCAAAAGCCAAAAACAGACATAACAATAAAAGCAGCAAAAGCCAAAAGAGACACAGAAATACAAGAGGCCCAGAGACACAGAGGCCAGCCAGGTCTCTGCAAATCACTGGAATGGCCACTGTTCATGGACGGCCTGCCACACCATCAGGAGAGCATCAGAGGAGGCGACAGCAGTGTTGGGTACATCTGGCAAGTGGGCCACCTTATGGGGATGGGCATCCGCCCTCTTGTTGCCCATGATGCCAACATTCCCTGGGATCCACATAAACAACACTGTCTTGCCCTGCTTACGAATCATGAACAGCAATCTGTGCACAACCTGGACGATGGCATGTCTGCTATGAAGGTTGTGCAACAACTGAAGGTAGGATAGGGAGTCAGATGCAAAAATTAAGTGTCTTGCATTCAATGACTGGAGTAGTGACGCCTGGAAGGAGGCCCCCTATGAGCTCACCAGTTGTAAAGACTGACCAACCCACTGAGGAGCCATCCTTTGACCCATCTGTGTAAATAAAACCATGGCCTCGATTGGTCAGAGAGAGGCGTCCAAACTCTTGTTGGTACATTGACCTATCAGTACTGGTTTTGGGAAAGGCTACAAGGGCAAATTCAAAACTTGGCTCTGGCAATGTCCAGGGCAACATGGCAGCACAGGCTGCACCCTAGCCAGAGTCACACCCAGGCCAGTAAGACTGTCCATCCACCACATGCCAAATGGAGGGGGAACCCCTGGGTGGCGGTCGAATGGCCGTCTCAGAGTGCGACTAAAAACGGCGGGTGTGAAGGGTGCTGTGGCTGACTTTTCAGCCACAAAATGTATGCAGCTGCCAAATACTGCCACTGCACAGTCAGTGGTGGTTCACCAGTCTCAGCATAAAGGCTGAGTACTGGACTAGTGTGGAATGCCCCAATGGACAACTGGATGCAGGCATGATGAACACTGTCCAGCATCCGGAGAGTAGACGTTGCAGCCAGGCCATACACACCACAGCCATAACCGAGCCGTGATTAAACGAGTGATCTGTAGAACTGAAGCATCACTGTTCGATCTGCCCCCAAACCAGTTCCCTGCAGGCATCACAGAATATTCAGGAAGCGAAGGAACTTAGCCTTCAGCTCCTTCAAGTGTGGGACCCATGTCAGATGGCTGTCGAACCAGAGACCAAGAAACCGAGCTGAGCTGAGCTGAGCTAAGCTGAGGCTCAGGGTGAAGCCCTTCCTTACAACAGAAGTGCATGAGTGTTGTTGTGTCAGGGGAGAACTTATAGCCATGAGAGGTGGCGAACTTGTTGGCACAATTCAGTGCCAGTTGCAGCTGATGCTCAACTACTGCCCTACTACTGGCATAGTTGCCGAGCGTGCTAACCACTACGCCACCACGGCGGGTGGTTTACAGATGAAATGAAATTTGAAAAAAAAA
>JAAFCE010009058.1:6521393-6578965 GCA_013389805.1 Trigoniulus corallinus
GCCACCCAGGGATGCGCCATCATAGCAATTTACTCTGCCCATGGTGAAAGTAAGTATTCCAATACTCGGACCCCCCTGCAGAGGCAGACAAATCAATTCACAGACTCCTGACAAAATGCAGCATATTCACAATCTGATTTTTGCTGACAAATGCAAAACAAGCCTTCTAAACTGTGGCTGATTTGCTCTGGTTGTAACTTCTACCATGCAAGTATACAGGCCTTAGTTCAACGGTGGAGCAAGGGAGTTGAAAAGGCCAGAATCAGATTGTGAACATGCTGCATATTGTCAGGAGTCTGTGCAGTGCATGGTCTGCTGCTGCATGGCATGTCCCAAGTATCAGCATGCCCACTTTCACCACACAATCTGCTGGTTCAATGACTGACAGTACTGTGATCAACAGCATCATCCCCATACACTTTCTTCAATCGCTTGTCAATGTTTGTTACTGTCATTGCAATGCTAAGGCAGCGTGACTTGCAGAAACCGGTGGAATTCAATTCGGACACATGCAGCAAGTATGTCTGTATGTCTTCCATGAATATTAAAGATGTTGAACAAAAGTTGAGTTTTCAAAAAATGTGCATTTGTTTTGGAGTGACCCTCGTAAATTGCAGTTAACATGCATACTATTCATTCACATATACAAGGAAATATATTTGTAAGTGGAAATCTATTCAAGGCCTTTGGCCAAGAGTTAGTGATGTCAGGCCATAGACATTAGGATAGGCAATTTATTCCAAGTATTGCTAGCTTGGGGACAACAAATTGCATTAGATACACCAGTTCTTGGCTATTCACTAAAGTTAAGCAACGTAACCCCAGCTAGTACCGACATTGGTGGCCGCTGGGGAAACTGGGAACCGCTAATACCCAAAAATCGTCGCATTAGTGTAGTTTTTGTGCAGCATTATCTAGCTTGATAACCGAAAAATTCTCTACTTACCTCATGGACAGCTTTCTCTAAAAACGTCCTCGTCATACTCTTACAGATTTTGCTTTCATTGGATGTAAGACATACTTCATGTGCCCGTTCTGCCCATTCTGCATAAATGTCAAGTCTGTCTGTGTGGTTTGCTACAATGGCCATTGTGATACAATCCATCACTGTAATGCAGTCATTTATGATAGACAATTTAGTTTAGATAATTTATGTTTAACAACAGACTACCTTTCCTTGGTGGCACAGGTAGCATGTTCAATAATTGAATCAGTTTTTGTAGGTGCTGAGGTTGAAGTCCTGCTTACATTCAGAGGGACAAGATGAACCTGACCCTGCCCTTGGCGGTAAAGGGGTAGGAGGTACTTTTTGCTTTATAACAACTCCCTTCCTTAAGAATGCTTGAATGTATGGTTCAGCTTTTACAGTATGAAGTTAACAATATCCCATGTCTCCTGTACTTTTCATTATTCACTTTAATTATTTAAGGGATTCTTGCAGATTTTATTTTTTGTTCATACAGGTCCTATTAGTCTTGTGTGAATTGCCATTGTCAAGCCACGTGGTACATGTTTTAGGTGTGGCCCTATCTAGTAGGTGCGTTTTTGTGAATGGTGCGTTTTGGCTGTGACTCATTCTAAAAAAATTTCTGTATTTAGTTGTAGGCTTAGATTTATTAATTCATTATGTTTATTTAATATTTGTACTTGACTTAAAGTTGTGTGCTGACAACTATATTTTTAAGGTGTTGAAAAATTTTGAAATTCTAATTTTCTGATTTTTGAGAGGTGTGGGCAGCAGTCTCAGTGGGGTAAAGTACATTGTTCCTCACATGTTGGTTTGCTATTGTGGTGTAGGTTGATCATTTCAGAGGGTTTAAATGTTTTTCCAAAACTTTGGGAAACTTCTTATCATATAGAGGAAACCTGATTATTGTGGGATACTGCTCTGGTCTTTCAACGTCCTTCTAAGGATAGTGCCTCAGTTTTCCAAGATAGTACCATATTTTAGTGCATATACCACACATGGTATACGTTTTCTTTCCTTACCACACCCCCCCCCCCCTGTGTGATAATTGTGGAGGCATACTATAACAAAACTTTTTTTTACAGTGAGCCACTTTCAAGAGATAAATTCTCTGCCAAGAATGATAAACAACAGTGGATTTTAATTTGAAAAAGTCCATAAAGGGGGGGGTCGCTAGGTGGCGCTTGTCCCCTGAGCGTCTGCTTCCTTGGTACTCCACACATTTACATATTTTAAAAGAGTTTCTAGCCATTTGTTAGGGTAGAGCCCGCCTTTTTTAAGGTGGGAACCCCTGGAGTTCCAGACCAAGGTAGGTCCATGGGGGTTGGGGCTGATATTTAGCTGTCGGGAACTTGTGCGAGGTTTGGCTACTTAAGCCACAACCTCGTGGCGTTTCCTACTGATAACAGCAAGGTTTGGCACGTGTCATCTGTGCTGGCTTTCCACTCTGGGGCCAGCAACCAACCACCTACGGTTACTACTATTATTAGTGTGTTTTAGTAGTACTAATATTATTCAGTAGAATTATTGCTTAGTATTGCTATTAGCTTAATATTATCAGTGTAAGATTGGTTAACAGTAGTAGTGGTATTGCATTTATTGTTAATATTACTATCAGTATTGGTGTTGTGTTCGGCAAATACTATTATTAGTATTGCTATTATTATTATTATATTATATCATATTATATTATTTAAATGTCTGCTCCAAATGTTAACATTATTCCTCGCTAATTCTAATTCTAGTTCACTGCAAGCAGCCACTATGGCCAATTTGGAAGTGGAGAGACTAACTCTCATTGCTACATAACCCAGAAAACTTCTAAGACCCCAAGTTATAGTTGTGCCCCATTACAAAATTTGCAAAGGTGGCCGTCCCATTCAGTAAGCCCTCTGCTCTATTTTCCCTTAGACTATTCTATTCTTTCCCCTACTCTATTTTCTCTACTCTATTCCATTGTCGAATGGTCCTTTCTACCCTTATACCCAGCCTGGGACACATTTCCAGCCAGAGGTCCATTGCACCCCATCAGCATCATTCTTGTGAAAACACCAATACTAGAGATAATCGCCTCTGGCTCAGTATGTCCCACCCTAGCTCCCTAATCATTTGAGACCTTACAACTTTGCAGGTGTGATACCAAATTTGGGAGGCACTGAACCCACGGTGCTGGGGATTAAGACCCCTGTACTGGCAGCCAATAGGGGTTTGGTAGTTGGCCCCAGGCCTCAGTCATCAGCTGTGTGCAATGCCATGGGGGTTGGGACCTCAGACCCCATTACAGATAGTGCACTGAGTGTCTTCTGTAGGGTAGGCCAGCATCTGCCAACATTCCTGTGGGTTCAGGACGCCCGGCTGGGGTGACCCAAGTCAGAGCACGTGCTGAATGCAAAGGGGCAAATCTCAGATTAGGGGACCCTTACAGGCAAATCAGGGGAACTAGCTAATACACTAAGGCGATGGAGGATTCAGGTTGCTTTCCTCCAAGAAACAATGTGGAAACTTATGTCAACCCTTATGTCAACAACCAGGTACCCGGGTGCCCACCTGACAATATATACTGTAGTTAAAATTTATAATTTTGTCATTAAAATTTTTTATATCCTCCAGGATCATCTCTATTTCACCGTTTTTCTTTCAAAATATATGTAATAATTTTTGAGTGCCAAGCATCATAACATATTTAAATTTTGTTTTGAATTTGCCTATGCAATTTCAACAACCAGGGTACCCAGGTACCAAGTGGCTATTTTGAATATAAATCGTTAAAGATAGTTATCCAGAAATAATTTATGCCACTAAGATGATTGAAAAATTACAATAGAACTGCACAGTCTTTATATGTTGCTCGAGGGAAGACATTTTCACCAGAATTATCACAAAATGTGGTTGGCATTCCATGCAAGATCACACAATTCCACAGCAAGATCCTGCCTGTGGCAGGTCTGGTTTGCACGTTCTAACCCTCCACAGCTGCATATTTCTCAACACGTCCCCATCCACCCCCTTCACTACCATTTCCTTATGCACAAGCTTCTCCCACATCTTCTTTGGTCTCCCCCTGCCCTGAGCACTTCCAACCACTTACATTCCTATAATGGACCTAGGAGCTCCCCCTCCCCATTTCTCATTATGTGTCCATACCATCTCAATCTACTCTCCCTCATCCTTTCTGCAATGTCCCCCACCCCAGGCTACCTCTCGAATACTCTGCTGATTCTATCAGCTCTTGACACCCAACTCCTGTAATGCAGCAATCTCATCTCAGCTACTTGCATTCCATTTATGTGGCTCTTCCTCAATGCCCAACACCAATCCATTTAGCATAGCTGGCCCAACCACAGCCCTGTATTACTTCCTTTTCAAATTGATTGGATCCCCCATTACAAAGGACTCTGCTTGCCTGCCTCGACTTCAAACATCTCCCATTGATTCTATGGAAAACATTCCAATCTATCTCCCCAATGCTGTTGGAGTAGCTGAGTTGCATTGGACACACCAGTCCTCATCAGATCACTGAAGTTAAGCAATGCAGCCCAAGTTAGTGCTGACATGGATGGTTGGCTGAACATTAGGTGATGTTAATTTTCCCTCTCCTACAACCCCCACTCCTACCCCCCTCTCACCCACGAGTGGCCTCCACAAGATGCAGCCCATTATGGCTGCTTGACCAACTCCCCAAACCACTGATGTAACATACTAACATCATGCAGCTTTGTTACCAGCTCACTTGCTCACCATTATTATCCTGGCCTTTCCAATTGAAAGCTAATGGTGGGATTGTTTTTGATAGTGAGCTGCAGCAAGGGGTCACCCAGGTTAAGTGTATCAATAGCAGGCTCCTGCTAGTTACAGTGGTTTGGAGAGAAGTAGTGCTCCACCTAATCAGTGTGTATGCCCCCTGGCAGGTCTGGATGATCCAACAAAGGAAGGCTTCAGGACAGAGTTTGAGGACCTGGTGCACTCACTGGAGGCTCAGGTAGGGGAATGTCAAGGAAATGAACGCTTAGTTATTGGGGGGGGGGGGAATAGGGGTATGGAGCAGCCAGCATAGATGGGCAATGAATCTTTGACACAGCAAATGCACCTGGCCATGCATTGGCAAATGCATGGTTTAGGAAGAGGGACAAACACCTAATCACATACCAGTCACCACAGGGAATGTCACAGATAGATTTTTTATGGGAGCACAGATCAGAGGTCTGTTATTGCTGGGCACTCCCCAGTGAAAATTTTCAAAAGGAATGTGGACGTAGGCTACTAATAATAGAACTTTTAGTTAAAGTGGCAGGCAAGGCACATTCTTGTAGGGGAGAGCAGGTAATCAAGTGGTGGAAACTACCCACCAAGATACAGAAAATCCAGAGGCAGATAGACTGGGATTGGGAATGGACAACAGATGCTATGTGGGATGGGGTTGCCAAAAAATCAGAGCCTGTGGGAAAACCATCCTGGGCAGGGTAGGGTGGGAGGCACTGGCCAGGGTAATGGGAAGTCATGGTGGTGAAATGAGGAGGTCGAACCAGCCATCAAACAAATGAAGGTTGCATTTCACAGGTGGCAGGAGATAGGGGAGCAGGAGTCAAAGACTCAGTATAGGCAGGCCAGGCATAATCACTGCTAAGAGGAAGATTACCCTGGCCAAGCACCAGAAGTATGAGGCCCTCAATAAGCAGTTAGGGACAAAGGAAGGGGAGAGAAGTTTTCAAACTGGCCAAGGCTAGAGATAGGGCAGCTAAAGATATGCCCCAAGCCATAACAGTGAAGGATGGCATAGGTAGGGTTCTGCTCTCTCGAACAAAAGTAAAGAGGAGGTGGGAGGAGTACTTCCAAAACGTCTTGAGAGAAGTGGAGGGAGACGGCGACATGGCCACCTACCCTGCACCAGCAGTGGAAGTGGACTGTGTAACTGAGGATGATGTAACCAGGGCTCTCAGGAAGATGAAAGGTCGAAAAAGCCATTGGCCCAGATGGAATTGCCATTCAAATATGGCATAGCCTAGGGAGGCCAGGCACCAAGTGGCTAGGGAAGCTTTTTAATAAGATAGCTAGCAGAGATAGAATGCCATCTGAATAGCATGAGAATTGGATAATACCACTCTACAAGGGTAAAGGGGATGTCCAAGACTGTGGCAACTGTAGAGGTATAAAGCTAATGAGCCATTCCATGAAGCTCTGAGAGAGAGTAATGGAACGTCGCCTCCAGGATAAAACAAGTGTCTGTGGAAATCAATTTGGGTTTATGCCAGGCAGGTCCACAATGGAGCCTATCTTCATTCTGAGGCAGATGGTAGAAAAGTAAAGGGCAGCAAAGAAATACAGTGTACTACAAAGGAGGGATATGTATGATGGCTCCATAGCCAAGGTAAGGACACCTTGGGGAAACAATGGGGGTTTTCCAGTGAAAGTTGGGGTGCACCAAGGGTCAGCACTTAGCCCATATCTCTTCATCCTGGTTTTGGATAACAGCTGATGGGTGTAGGGGAGTGTGCCCCTCATTGCCTGGCATTTGCCAATGATATAGGGAAAGTTAGCGACAGCAGAGAGGAGATAGAGAAGGGACTAAACGATATGAGAGGGGCAATGGAAAGGGGAGGGCTAAAGATTAACATGAAGAAGGCAGAGTATTTAGCTTTCAACTGGGGTGGCCAGGAAATCAATAGGGACATACACTGAAAGGCTGAAGTGGTGAAAAAGGTGCAGGAGGTGCAATGGGGGCGGGGGATGGGGGAGGTGCATGAGGAGCTTGTTAAGTGCATTCCAGGACTGCAGGTGGTCGGAAGCATCTGGGGTAGGGGTAGACCGATGTAGACATGGGAGCAGGTTGTCTGGAGGGACATGGCGGTGTGTAGGGTGGATGGGGACATGGTATTATGATGATATGATGAGGAAGAGTCCATACAAGAAAAATAATGGTTTCATAATGTATAAAACCTTCAAATTCACTACCAAAGATGACTTCCCATAAGCAAGCGACTAACACAGGATGTCCCTATTAAGAAGAAGATAGTGAGGGATTCAGATCATGAGGTCGCTCATAAGGAAGCCACGAAAAGGGCAAAAGTTCTTATTCACATGGCCTGCAAGAAATCCCATATGGATATTTTGGAGGAAAGGCTCAAGCAAGAACAATCCAAAAGATTTCTGGAGGACGTCGAAAAGTGTAGATAGGGGGCTATAGGTTTCTAGCTATTAAGGACAGGTCAGGAAACCTAGTTAATGATAGCATTATAGCTGCAAACATTTGTAGTGATTCATTTTCAAAAACATTTGCAAATAGTAGAGATGATTATTCACCAGAGTCAGAAAATTACTATCAAGGGCAAATGGAGGAGGTCATCATTTCAACAGAGGAAATTGGGAAACTTTTGAATAAATTAGTGGTAGATAAGGCTGGGGGCCCTGATAACATTTCTCCATTTATTCTACTATGAGTCGGGGATTGTAAGCTACTATTTGGTGGAAATTTTTAAAAAATCATTTGACAGTGCCAATTGTTCCATCTAACTGGAGGCTGACGAACGTTGTGCCAATCTTCAAATCAGGAATGCTGCAGATCCCAAGTGATACAGGCCAGTTTCTTTAATGAGTGTGGTATGTAATACTTTTGAGCATATATTTTTCTCACATATTATGGGATATCATAGGGAAGGGAGGTCATGTGATACTCAACTGGCTTGTCTGAAGGACTAAATTCAGAGAGCTCTGGACAAGGGTAAGCAGGTTGATGTTGTATTCCTGGACTTTGAGCAGGCCTTTGTCATGGTACCCCATGACAAGCTTGTTTCAAAAAAGTCCAAGTTTGGGATTCATAGTAAGATTATTCAGTGGGTAAAGGCCTAACTGCATGGCAGGCAGCAGAGAGTACTTTGGAAGTACCAGGAGAGAGGACCAGGGAAGCATATTAGGACCTTTACTCTATATACGTTATGTTAACGATATAGGGCTTGATAAAAAATCCTTTCTTGAGTTGTTTGCAGATGACACATGCATGACAAGGGTGGTAGCAGAAGGGTTGCTTGTCATCTGAAGAAGTCTCACTCGGGACCTTCTCCTCCTCCTCCTACAACTACTGACGCCATTACTGAGGATGCTACCTACTTCACCACAGAGGTGGATCGATTAGAGTAATGGTAATGTCACTAAATTTTTTGTTGATTATTTTAATCACGATTTGTGATGGCGGGTTTAAAGAGATTCAGGTATTGGATAATATTTCTCTGACTCCTAAATACAGTATTACTTTTTTTTAGAGATTCTCAGAGCAACCTTAAAGGCTCAGCCACACAGAATGCGATCGTTGCAATGGTCTGCAACATGGAAATGCCACATAGGGCACGATATCTTTTTCAACTATCCATTGAGAAGTGCAAATTCCAGTTTCTGTCATTCAATTTTGCCACTGTTGACAAACTGATCGTGCAACAAATTTGTAATTTTGCAAATCACGATCAACCCCCCCCCCACTGTGATCAAGAATAGATCACTGCGACAGATCGCCTCATGTGTGACAGTCGTAATGTAATTTTGTGTGGTGCATGTAGATCGCCCCCCTCTGCGACAGATCACGTTCTGTGTGACCAAGCCTTAAAGTGTAGCTCTTTACATGAATGGACATGAGGTAATTATAGTATATTACTGTGTTATACTAATGGGTTGGAGAGTAAGCCAAGCAGCTATAACAGGAATACACTCGGCAGGTCCCAACCGGTCAGCAACAAATATTCACTACCAATCACGTTAGAAAAGAGAAATGATTTTTAAAACGATCCTTGAACTGAATGCGTTCTCAGAATTAATTTTACTTGTATCATAAGTTTTCGTCTGCAGGTGTGTGCATTGGACACACACCATGCAATATTATAACCAACAAATCAGACCGACAGTCAGAGCATGTTCAATAGGCCCACAGGTGGGATAAGGATGATGATGTATTATATGCTATCCGGGTTGATGTCAGTGCACGTCAAAGTTTCACAAACCTCAAAGTGTCCAGATTTACGTCAAAGTGTCCTGGCCGTTTCCCACATTAGGGATTTTTGGCCTACCAATAATGTCAAAGCAATTTAAGTGTTTGCTAAAGCACTCTCCTACAAAACTCGCTTGCAAAGCAGAGCAGGCGTTTTAATTTTCCCTAGCAATACATGCAATATCCTTCTGTCCACAAGGTGGGGTCTCGGCAGAACCCAAACCTACAAAATTGTGTCTACACATGTACCACTTTCTCCACTCTTAACCAACCTTTGAGTACTTGTTCTCCCATGTTTTCTTTACCTATCTAGGGAAGTTGGCGGATCTCCTAAGTAACACTGTACAACAAAAAAACATTTTTGGGAAATATCTAATTATCCAAAGACTATTTATGGTCAGTTTTGACCTGCTGATTTCTAAAATGAAAACCATTTTTGTCTAGCACCTACCAATCTTGAGATATATCAATTTTTAATTTTTGGGGTTTTGTTTATATTCTCCATTTTTAACTACTTTTATTCTAATTCTAATTCACTGCAAGCAGTCTCTATGGCCAATTTCGCCATGGAGAGACTAACTCTCTTTGCTACATAAGATTCTGTGAAAACTGTAAACTATAGTTGTTGTGTCCCCCTACAATACTTGCAATGATGACCTTCCCCTTCAGTAAGCCCTCCACTTTATCCTCCACAAGGGTATTCTATTGCTGAATGGTCTTGGGGGAAAAAGACCAGAAGTATAATTCTATCTGTGCCCTTATTTTCTTCAACTAATATGAATTATCCTTTCTCCCCTTTTGCCCAGCCACGTGTCCAACCAGAGGTCCATTGCACCCTAACAGCAGCAGTCTCATGAAACGACAAATGCTGTGAGATATGCAGCATTGTGGCCATTCACGGTTATCCATGTTTAGCTTCTGGGACGTCTCAGTGAAGTGCAGTAGTCTGCCAGCATTGCTGCACTCCATAGACCCTGGTAACATGACTCGATCACTGCAATATCTTGGTGAAACCATTCACCACGCTCTTCACTAACTGCACCCATGTTCTCAGGAAAGCATGCAAGGTGTGAGTCAAGAAGATGAATTTTGAGAGACATGTTGCATCAATGCACTGCTCCACAAGAGGCACATAATTTGCTGATTTCTTAATGCCAAGGAAGTTGACTACCACTGACTTAAAGCCTACCCATACATCTTTTTCACTGTCTCTGAGCATGTATCAGCCATGGTAGTTTTTATCTGAGGACCGACCATTATACCTTCTTTAATTTTAGCTTCACTGACCTGTGGACACTTACTATGCAAAAAAAGACGAAAAGCATCACTGTTGCTATCAAGTTTCTTAACAAAATTTTTCCTTAATACCAATTTTATGTGAAGAGGTAGCATAAGGACTTTGTTGCATTGCACCAGCAGTTCATGGATTCATCTCTGACATGCCAATTCTACTTCACATAGTAATGTTTCCAGCCTCAACTATCCCTCTCACATATCACAAATCTGGTGATGTCACACATCTGATACAAATCTGGTGATGGCATACAACCTCTTGATGTCATATCACACAAACAACTGAATCTATAAAGGGTACCATGGTGTGATTGGTGGCACCCAATGCAGCCGGCACCCCCACACCACATAGTGACCTCAGTGCCACCGAGTTAACATGTTTGAATGTTTACTGGCACATCTTTTCCTTCTCTTAAATGGAATCAACCTCAACATTTATACCAGACAGGGAATGAATGCACACAAAGCCTAACAGTTAAATTTTTATATTTTGAAATATCCTTGCAACCTTAGGTGAAGGACCAAATCTGTTTGCAGAAAATCTGAATCAGCATGAAAATCTGCTATAGAAGCACTGAAAGACATCTCATATATTTTCAGCTTGTTTCACAGTGTAAATAGCATATTTTATTTCTCGTTAAGCAATGTAACCCAAGTTAGTACTGATAGGGATGGCTGGTCGGAAACACTGGGTACTAAAGTAGATGTGGGAGCAGGATGTCCATAAGGATATGGTAGTGCCTAGGGTGGACGGGGACTTGGTGGGAGATAGGCAGGAGTGAAGGACTAGAACCTGCAGACTTGACCCTGTCATAGGCATGATCCATGGGCAGAGTAAACTGCTACGTTGGCGTGTCCCCATGTGGCAGATAGGGGAACTCCTGCAGTGCGTTTGGGGAATGGCGATTTAGTCAGCCCCTGGATGTGCTGAGGGAAGGAGTGAAATAAAATAGCTCCCGCGGACCAAATCCCCCATGTGTCTGGGGTAGAATAGGCACATGACGTTCTGAAGATGTAGACTGGACGAAACCACCATTGTGGATTCACACGTCTGCTCATTGCTTAACCTTTACATGGATGGTATTTAATTCAATATCCATAATTATGCCCTTAATCTGAATATTTCGGCCTGAAAATCAAAAAGTGTTTTTGGGGTCATAACAGACGCCACCTTGTAGTGTGTGCCAGAAATCGTCACCTTGTGGACAGAAGGATATGGATCACAAAAAATATGATGAGATTGTGGCCTACTTACTGATGGCTCCTATCCCGTTGGTGCATCAGAAAATGAGAAACGGGCATTACATCGGCAAGTAAACTGGTTTATATTAAAAAATGGAAGAGTATTGTATCATCTGCGAGACGGTAAGTCTCACATTTGATATACATTTCGCCTTGATTTACGTTGCATATCTTCTTTGCGGTGCAAATGTGCTATGCAGAAAAGAGGCAAATACGGGCATCTGCATTCGGACCTAGATGGTGGACACTGAGGTATCCAAACATTGCATCAAAGTGTCTGGCTGGACACTTTGAGGTAGACCCCGGACGCTTTGACGCTTGACACCGGCCTACCCCAATGTTCCAACACCGCATTAAATAACCAAAATATAAATTTTGGCAGCTAAATTAATGCTTTGTCGGTTGTAATATTGCATGGTGACAGACATATTGCACAATAACTATATTGCAACAGGAATCAGGCTCATGCCAATTACGATTGCTTTCGCTCTTACATTCAATGTGATTAGATTTATCAGGTTTTCAAATACTAAGACATGCTAAACATTTCGTTAATGTTTAATTGAGAATGAGTTTGACAGCATGGGCCTGAAGTCAAGTAGCAAGTTAGGAACCTAGAGCTAACACTTTTTGAACATTTTACTGTTAAAACACTCACCAAAGTTTTTCGAATTCTAGAGCTAGTTTAGGAGAGTTTCAATGCTATGTTTACTTACCAGACATTTTTATCCCTGTGTGCAGGTGTCTAATTTTCCCATCGGCCAGATCCCTTGCCTCCAGATGGTAGACATCTTGTAGCCGAATGAGACCTTTGGCAGCTCCAAACACATCATCAATAGTTACAGCTGATTCATAGAATGTTTCGTCATCACCTAGGTAGGTTCATTGTTATGTAATGCTTCCTGGTTATTGATGGGGAAGATATAAATGTATTTCAAAAGTGAAGGGTGGTCAGATAGAAAGCGAAAATGTGACATTAACTGGCATGGGAATAATGAGGGAGAAAGTAGAGTTGATAAGGCGGAAAAAAACGAAAGTAATATTTCGATAATAATTGGAAGGCATAAATGGACAAGGCGATAAAAAATAGCATGGAAACAGAAAATCTCTACTGCTGAACTACAGCCATACAATATTCTGTTTCAATAACTACAGTACCATCTCAAAATTCTTTACTTAGGTAACTGAGATATGCTGTGGTGTCTTCATCCAACTCCATTGCTAATCGACGAATAACTTGATACGCTATCAATGGATTCTTCGCCATTTCCTCAATTAGGAGGTCATCGGAAAGGGTGATGTTTTGTGTCAGAATCATCTTCCGACCTGACTCTTCTGTCTTGGCATACATCCTTAAGTAGCTGTTGAAGTAGAAATTAGATTTATGAATCTTGAGGGAAATGACATGAAGGATTCCACAGACTAGTCTTTGTCTTAGGAGTTTGGATTCAAGATTATTGCATGGTTCTAACGCTACAACTGCTAATTTGTAACATCTCCAATTTACTGTCACATTTATGCAAAACAGCACAACATGTGTATGTAGCTATCAGAGGCATGTTATGGGTGTGCCAGTAATGCTCTTGCTTAGTACAAAGACCGAAGGGATCTCTAAATTACTGTACAGAAACAAGCAGATTTCTCCAATTGTTCCATATTCAAGAATATACAGTATGTCATGCCATCAGTGCTGGATTTAGATATTGAGGGGCCCTAGGCTAATTCATATTTGAGGCTCTTTTCTTAAGTTTTGAAGCCCGCTAAATGTTGAGGCCCTAGACTTCAGTCTAATTAGTCTAATGGTAAATCCGGCACGGCATGTCATTAATTTCAGAAACAAGCAGATTTCCCCAATTCTTTGATATTCAAGAATATATGTCATGTCATCAGTGCTGGATTTAGATATTGAGAGGCCCTGGGCTATTTCAAATTCGAGGCCCTTTTCTTAAGTTTTGAAGCCCGCTAAATGTTGAGGTCCTAGGCTTCAGCCTAATTAGTCTAATCATAAAACTGACACGGCATGCCATTAATTTCAATACAGACTATTGATGACTTTGCAGCCGTCGAATGCAAAAGACATACCATCACCGTCATAACGTCATCGAATCACTAACGTTAAGTGAAGTCAAGAGTGAGGGGCATGACAACTGAAGCACAGAACGTTTGTTACAGATTCCCATTATTCTTTGGAAAATTGGAAAACGATATATGCTGACCTGACAGCATACTTTGGGGTGAATGAAGTGGTCATTTTGACATGCTACACAGCAATTTAGCTTCAGTGTCATTATTCTAGGTGGAGACTTCAATCTTCCAGGGGTAAGGTGGGGCAGCATGCAATCTGCTCCTGGCTCCAAATTCCAGTCTTTCAGGTGCTCTAAATTTCTTCTTGGCAAAGCTCTATTGTAGCTGGTAAGAGCAGGTTGTGACCATGCTTACTCATGAGAAACGTTTTACTAATGAACTTTTTACGAATTGCATTGGACACAACAGCGCAACCTCAGCTAGTACTGAAATGGGTGGCAGCTTGGGAAAACTGGACGGGGCTCTAATTACTGTGTAGTTGAAGGGCCCTAAAACATCAATGAACATAGTCATCCATGTCAGTACTAACTGGCGTGTCCAATGCAATAAGTTACTCTCCATTGGCTCAGGCTTGTGCCGAGGTGCGAGCCTGGTTCATCACTTTCGCCAGAACCCGGCCTTGCCTTTACAAAATGTAAAGTGGTTTTTACCTTTTTTAATTTTTTTCCCATGGCACAAAAGGATATTCTTTGTCTCTGACCTATGACATCCAATAGCAGTTCGTTATAAAGAGAGTCATTTAGCACTGTGGGATAATGAAGGGACCAGCCAAACCATTCTTTATATCGAGGGTTTCGTTATATCTTGCGTTCGTTATATCAAGCAGCTAATACATGGGGAGGTATAACATTTTGGTTGGGACCAAATACCCTTTTCGTTATATTGCACAGTTCCTTATATTGAGATTCGTTATATTGAGAGTCGACTGTATCGGCTTCATCAACTATTCGAATACCGAATAATAAAATTCAAACTATTCGAGTAGTTTGAAAACAATGATAAAACAATGTAAAAACTCTATTCAAGGAGAATTAAAATGAGTAGGATAACATATATAATAAGAAAATGTATAAAATTATTATAAAATCAATTTAATTTATTTTAATTTTAAAAATAACAAAGCATTAAATGTCTTGAAATATAACTATAATAAAGTTGAAAGGGACGTTTTATAGGGCAGTGGTTAGGCCTGCTATGCTATATGGAGCAGAGTGTTGGGCAGTGAGGGAGAGTCACGTAAATAGAATGCAAGTAGCTGAGCTGCAAATGCTGTGGTACATGAATGGGGTGTCAAGAGCTGCTAAAATTAGGAACGAGTATATTTGGGGTAGCTTAGGGGTGGGGGACAATGCAGTCAAAAATTGAGAGTAGATTGAGGTGGTATGGACATGTAATGAGAAGAGAGGAGGAGGAGCTCGCTAGGTCCATTACAGGAATACAGATGGTTGGAAGCACTTGGGGCAGGGGGAGACCAAAGCAGACGTGGGAATAGCTTGCTCATAACTATAGGTAGTGTGTGGGGCTAGAACCCACAGCTCCAGTGTAACAGGTGTAATGATTAAGTTTATTATACATCACTTACCTGAAAAATTAGGCTAGCACAAATTAGGCTAGCTTTCTGAAAGCAGAGAAGAGCAAGAAATATTTAATATGTAGGGGCATAAGGTAGCCAAAAATGGCAAAAGTAATAATTTAAAAGTCATTTACATGAATTTCCATGACAACGTTTTGGGGGGAAAAGCTCAAGAACAAACCCAAAGGCGCTCTGGGGTGATGTAAAAAAGTGCAGGAAGAACCTTTGTCTTAGAAAAATCATGGTTCACTGGGTTCTACATATCGAATGGGCCTGAAACGTTTAGTATTTGTTTGTTTTTCTTATTAAAAGTTGTTCAATCAACAATTTCAGTAGAATTTGTAAGTTTTCCATTTATTTTTGAGCATTGGTAGTCTGACATACAACCCTTTAGTAACAACGCTTGCTGAAATTTCATGTTTAGTTTTCTCATAATTCTGCATTTTCTTGAACAAATTGGACATTATTTTCTTTTCAATCAATGATAGACTCACATTTCAGCATTATGCCTTTCCATGAATTGTATTTACAAAACACTATATAACTCTAAATTGAATTTTTACTTGTTTATTTTGGGTAAACCACCTCCCCAAGTACTTCTGTAGCACCTTAGCCTGCAGAAAGGTCTTCAATAATAATTCCTAAGAAGCATGAATTGTTTGGAAAGGATAAACACATGTGGTCAAAAATCCAGAAGATGGTTCACAATGGAACCAATCTTCATTCTGAGGCAGATGATAGAATAGCATAGGGTAGCTGAAGGCTTGCCACAGTGTTCCAGGACAGGTAATGTGGAAGGTATTACAGAAAGGGGATTATTAAGAAAGTGCAGGATATGTATAATGATTGCATAGCCAGGGTAAGGACTTCTTGGAGAAGCACTGCAGACCAAAGCAGAGGTGGGAGTAGGTTGTTCATATGGATATGACAAGTGGAGTGGACAGGGCCCTGGTAGAAAATAGGCAGGAGTGGAGGGATAGAACCCACAGACCCAACCCTGCCACAGGCGGGAAAAGGGTATGGTGATGATGAAATAGCTATGTGATATATTGTCATAATTTATTGAAAAGCAATGAAAAACCTCAAAGTAGATGAAAATTTGTGAAAGAATTACGTTTTGAACTCATGAAGGCATGGCTGAGATGATACTTAGGAATGGTGACCAGGAAATGATCCAAATCCTTTGTTGAGTTTGGTGAACTCTTTGGAGCCCCTCAAACATAGAAAGAGGGTCCCAGCTGTTATTCTAGATTGAGACTTCAATCTTTCAGGGGTTAGGTGGAATGTCATGCAACCTGCTTCAGATTCCAGTCTTTCAGGTGCTCTGAATTCCATCTTGGAGCAACTCTGTTTGACTGGATTTCAGCACGTTGTGACCATGCCAACTCATGAGAAGGGGGTATTTTCGACCCTCGCTCTTACTAATGTCTACTATGGGAAGTGCATTAAGGGTGTTAGTGATCATGCTGGGGTTACGGTTGAGACAGCAAGAAAGCTGCCAAGGTATTCTACACCTTGTAGGGAGACTTATCAACATCACCGAGCTGATTGGAAGTTGTTTAGGTCATATTTAGAATCCCATTTCAATGATTTTCTGGTCACTGCCAAGGCTTCAAATGTAGAGGAATCTTGGCTATGGCTCTCAACACTTCTACAGGAGGATATAAGATATGCCATCCCTACTAAGAAGAAGTGGCACAATGGTTATCTTGATTAGGATACCCAAGAAGTGAAGGCAGCTTTGACTAAGCAGGGAAGACTCAGGAACTTATTTAGGAAGGGGCTAAATTCAGATAATGAGCCCGCTTTTAAGGAAGTCAGGAGAACGGCAAAAGGATTAATGAAAAATGCACGCAAAAACTTACATCTCAATATTTCAGGGAAATGGGTCAAGGAACCCTAAAAGCACTCTGGGGGTACCTAAAAAATGCAGAAAGGGGTGGGGGGTCATAGGGTTCCAGCTGTTAGGGATGGTTCAAGAAACTTAGTTAAAGATATTCCTACAGCAGCAAATATTTTTAATGATTCATTTGTAGAAACATTTGTGAATATCAAAGGTGATTACCCTCCAGGGTCAGTTAGGCATTATCAAGGGGGAATGGAGGAGGATGTTATTATATGAGAGGGAATTAAGAAGCTTTTGGATAAGCTTTGGTCCATGAGGCAATGGGGTCTGATAACATTTCTCCACCTCTTCTACAAAAAATTTCAGGGATTGTCAGCTAGCATTTGGTGGAAATTTTTAAAAAAATCATTAGACAGTGCCATTGTTCACTCCATCTGGAGGCTGGGAAACATTGTGCCATTCTTCAAGGCAAGGGATACTGCTGATCCTAGGTGCTACAGGCCACTTTCTTTAATGAGTGTGGTATGTAAGACTTTTGAGCATATTGTTGAATTCATACATTGGCGGTCACTTTTAGGGTTGAGGTCATTGTGTAATGTCATCTTGGAATTGACAACCACTCCTAAGGTAGTGAATAAAAGGCAGGGAAGGGGAATAGGTCACCTATTGTTTCCATAACAATTGGAAGGGTTAGGACGTTTTCTCTTGTTTTTGCTCTCCTTTGTTGCCAAGTTGAGGGGTAACCAGTCTTGACCAGTGGCTGCTGATTTGCCATTTGTATTGTATTGTTGTTGCATTTGCATTGTGTGGGCAGTTAGTGCTCATTGGTCAAATTCAAGTACTGCAATTTTATTGGTGTCTTAAAAACTTGCCCTTTGTTTGAATTTTGTATATATATGTGTGGAAATTGTAAATAAATTAGTGTTCATTGAGTTTTTAAAGAAGTAGCATCATCCATTGCCTTTGCTGACATTTTTTCTTACACAAGATTAGCATTGAGTCTCCTGTTGAAGTCAGATTTCAACATTTGGTGCTGAAACCCAGGACATGGAGAAGATTGTAAGAAAACGTGCAGCTGTGAGGGCATCAGTCGCAAGGTTATGTAAAGAGATGGAGGAATTAATGAAAAAGGCACATGTTCCATCAGCAGATGATGTGAACACTTTAGAAGAAAAACTCAAAGTGCTCTCCCTCAAATCAGAAATCTTGAAGGATTTAGACAGTCATTGTGAGGAACACATCGACGAAAGTGCCATAGAGGCAGAATGTTAAATAGCTCAGGCCTATTTAGAGGACATTATCATTATGTAACTCTGAGTACAACGTTTTTTGAATGACCCCAGATCAGGTTCTATGCCAGCCAGTGAGGCCAGCCATCAGGGATTCACCAAGAGTGTGAAACTCCCAAAGATGGAGCTTCAGAAGTTCAGCAGAGAAGTCTGTGAGTGGATCAGCTTCTGGGATAGCTTCAGGTCACCAGTACATGAGAATCAGCACCTCTCAGAAGTAGATAAGTTTTGTTACTTGACGTCCTTATTATCAGGAACTGCTTTAGCTAGCATAGTGGGAATGGCATTGACTGAAGGAAACTATAGATCAGCTATAGACATTTTGGAAAAGAGATTTGGTAAGAGAAGAACTATTATCAATGGTCATTTCCAGAAATTGATAAAGTTAAGGCCAGTTAGGAGTGTCACGGATGTGCAATCACTCAGGAATTTGCTGGATGAAGTGGATATTAATGCCCATTGCCTAAAAAACGTGGGCATTGATGATGCTACTTATGGTGAATTGCTTTGCACAGTCATCCAGAAAGCCATTCCCTCAGATTTGTTTCATTTGTACAACATGAATTATGACAAAGAGAATTTAGAGACATTAGTTGGCTTCATTAGGAAGTAAGTTGTAAGCTTAGACAGGTGCAAGATTTTTTATGAGGATATGGAAAAGGATAAGGAGAAGAATGCCAAGCCAAAGCAGATGCACCTTCAGACAAGTGGAGAGATGGCATCTGCCTTTGCCTTATTTGCAGGGGAGAAGAAAGTGGGCCCAGTTTGTGTGTTCTGTGATTAGAAGGGCCATTGGGGGAACATTGTCTGAAGGAGATACCTCTTGAGGACAAAAAGAGAAAGCTGAAGGCTTCAGGGCAGGCCATGCTGCTCGGGATTGCAAGACCCATGGAATCAACTGCATGCAGTGCAAGGAATATCATCATGCAGTTCTGTGCAGAAAAGGCAATCCAGCCTTGGAAGAAGTTCCAGAGCAAGTGACACAGCTGTCCATTACTGCCAGAGGATCAACCCATCTGCAGACAGCATTGGTGTTGGATAGTCAGAAAGTTCATGTCATCCTGTTCAGTGCCTGCTGGATAGTGGCAGTCAAAGAACCTTTGTTTCGGCTGCAACAGTGAAGAGGCTGAAACTGTGTTCTGAGGGGCAAGAGATGGTTAAGGTTACCACCTTTGGGGGTGGAGAATTGTCTAAACTGTGTAATCATGTTATTCTAAGTATTTTCAGTCATTATTGTTCAAATTTTGCTGTTTTGGAAGCTTTACAGGTGGACAACATTTGCAGCCATGTCATTGCAAAGCCAGGTGAATGCCTCCTGGAGTATTTTTCCTCCCATGGTATGGATCTGGCAGAGGCGTTCGAGCCCTGGGGTCTAGGTGTCCAGTCCATTGATGTTCTGATTGGGGCAGATACCTTGGGTAAGGTGTTATTGCATGATATTGTGCATTTTGACAAGGGTCTTGTTGCCTACAACACCATCTTTGGGTGGACCCTGTTAGGGCCTTCACCTTTGAGGGAGTCGAATGTACCTCTATGAATGTATTGGAGGCAAATCTGGAAGACACGTTTAATGACCACAGTTTAGAGCAATTGATTAAGTCCTTTTGGGAACTTGAACATTTGGGGATTCGCAGTGAAGAGCCAAAGAGGGTCAACGATGAGGTTCACTCCAAGTTTCTCTCAACAATAGTTTCAGGGATGGCCATCATCATGTGGGTCTGCCTTGGAAGGAGCCAGTGGGGGATAAGCTAGGAAATAATTTTGAACTCACTAGAATTCATCTGTTTGGGTTGTTGAAGTGACTGTCAAGGAAGCCTTCTCTCCTTGAGGCCTATAAAAAGACCATCACAGATTGCATAAAGATGGGATTTGCATATGAAACAGCTGATTTGGGCCCCTCAGAATTCCCCACATACTATATGCTTCATAAGGCTGTTGTTAAGATGGAGCTTTCCACCACAAAGGTAAGGGTGGTTTTTGATGCCTTCTAACATAAGAAAGAGTTGGCATCTCTGAATCCCTGCTTAGAGCCTGGGCCCAACCTTATTCACAAACTCCTTATGCTACTAATAAAGTTTTGGGTGCATCTGGTGGCAATCAATGGTGAAGTCGTCAAGGCTTATCACCAGATAGGCTTGCATGAGGAGGACAGGGATGCATTTGGTGTGACTTGTAGTGGATTTCTACTACTTGTCACTCTTAGGTACCATACAGGGAAGTTTAGGTGCAAATACCAAGAGGTATGTAGATGACCTCATGACGGGAGGTGACTCAGATGAGCAAGTCAGGGCACTGAAAAGCAATGTGGAGCAAGAATTCAGCAACTCTTCAGGAGAAGTGGAGTTGGAGTGTAGATAGGAAATGTGAGATAGGTGGTAGCAAACAAGAGTTCCTTGGGATGAAGACCCTCGGTTGACACCAGAGATGATGTGTTCACATTTGATGATTTGTTGGCACTTACAGCAGAAAGGGGCAGAACAAAGAGGGGTGTCCTCACATTGTCATCAAAGGTTTTTGATCCTTTGGGTATCCTAGCACCATTTGTCATTCAGGCAAAGTGCCTGATACAAGAATTATGGGTGTTGGGAGTGGGTTGGGGATGACCCATTGCCCGATGCCTTGTCTGCTGCTTGGGAGGATTGGTGCGTGGAGCTGCCAGAGATGTCCAGGATTAGGGTTCCGAGGTGCTATTTTGCAGTGGGCAGTGAGCTTAGAGAGGCATCTGAGCTCCATGTATTCTGTCATGCAAGCACAAAGGCCTATGCTGCAGTCGCCTTCATCAGATGTATTCATGGGTCAGGCAAGGTTTTGACAAGGTATGTCATCTCTAAGACTAGGGTTGCTTCAGTCAAGAAAATCACTCTCCCTAGGTTATAGCTCATGGCAGCAGTTGTAGGTGCCCGGATTGTTAGCATGTTGATGTCCTCTTTGGGAGGCTGTGTCAGAAGAGTATATATGTGGACTGATGTCAAGATTGTCTTGGCATGGATTAGAGGCAATGCAGATAAATGGAAGCCATTTGTTTGCAATAGAATCTTGGAGCCTCAAGGGAGGGTTTCACCTGAACATTCGAGGCATTGCCCTGGTTCTGACAACCCTGCTGACCTGCCTTCTAGGGGGGGAGGGTCAGTGTGGATAGAATACTAGATGGGATGTGGTTAAATGGGCCAGAATGGTTATGTAAATCTGAAAGTTTTGGCCCGTTCATCAAGGATAAGACCGATGAGGAGGAGAAACTTGATTGGCAAATCATGCTATTATTGAAGGATGCCAATGTTACTCTAAATTTGGATACCTTCTCCTCTTTAGAACTAGCCATTAGGGTTCAAGCCTGGGTCTTGAGATTCATCCAATTGCTGTACCCCTTAGAGTATTGATGAGTCCCTCTGGGGGGGAAGATGTTGAATTCATACATTGGGGGGGGGGGTCACTTTTAGGGTTGACGTCATTGTGTAATGTCTTCTTGGAATTGACAACCACTCCTAAGGTAGTGAATAAAAGGCAGGGAAGGGGAATAGGTCACCCTATTGTTTCCATAACAATTGGAAGGGTTAGGGAAGGGTCCTTTGTTGCCAAGTTCAGGGGTAACCAGTCTTGACCAGTGGCTGCAGATTTGTGGGCAGTTAGGGCTCATTGGTCAAATTGTTCCTTTGTTTGAATTTTGTATATATATATATGTAGAAATTGTAAATAAATTAGTGTTGATTGAGTTTTTAAACAAGTAGCAATGGCCATTGCCTCTGCTGACATTTTTTCTCACACAAGATTAGCATTGAGTCTCCTGTTAAAGTCAGATTTCAACACATATTATTCTCACATATTATGGGATATTTGGAGGAAAATGTCATCCTAAGTGATAACACTCATCAGCAACATTTTTGATGTCTTTATGATGTTATCTGATTTGAACCCAGTGTTTCAAACTGATTTCAAATATGGAATTGGTTTCTTTTTCATCATGTATAGTTTTTCAACAAATCTGCTTTAATGATGTGCTGAGATGTGCTATATTTCAAGATTATTGTTTATTGTCTCAGTTTACAGCAGATAGAAGGCCACATTTTGGGGTTGAATTTGAAGAATAAAAGACTTTGAAATAAAGTTACTTGCATGCAGTTGGGTGGGCTTCTTTCGGGCGAGAGACAAGCTTCCGCAAGTGTGCCTTCTTTTGGATGAGAAGTAAAACCGAGGTCCTGCGTGGGTGTACACTGGCACTTGCATGTAAAAGAACCCTCTCTACTATGCAACGGGTAGATGAGGCAAAAATTTCCAGGTGTAGTTTGGTAGCATTCCCCAATGAACACTAGACCAACGATAAATAATTGTAGGGGTGCAGCTTTGGCTGGCAACCGGCTACAGAAATAAACTATGACCAATATATCACCCTGTGTCCATTTAGAGGGAAAAATGGGTACCCGACCCTGCCATAGGTGGGGAAAGGGTTAGGATTTGCTTTTGTTTTGCTTTTGCATGAAGTTGGGGGATGTCATAGCATTTGGCACCATGGTGAAGTTTTTGGGTGCAAATAACTCATGTATTCCTGCAGGCAGAACTTAACGATTAAGAACTTATCTAAAGTGCATCTGGAATGGAGGGGGACTTAGTGGGGGATAGGCAGGAGTGGAGGATTAGAACCCATAGACCAGACGCCGCCTCAGACAGGAGAAGGGTGAGATGAGGATGATGACGATGATTTGAACTTATCTAAAAGTGCAGCAGAAGTTCTTTATTCTAGGTTAAAATCAAAAAACCTTTTGGCACCAGGGACATTTTTCTTATGGTATCACCATACAGAGGAAGAGCTACTGCCATTCGTTTGTGAGAAACACTCAATAGTGCTTTGCTGTGGCATTCATGGCCACATGAAATATTTTGAAATCCAATATACTGCTTCTGAATGGAGGCTCTGCATTGACTCCTCTAAAAGGAGTTTAATATAAAGGAGTTCATCATAATTGGAGTAAGTAATTTATTCTGTCCAGCTAAGAGAGTCTTTTGATAGGGTGAACATGGTGTTGATGAAAATTAAAATTGAGGAGCACAACTGGCATGCATGTGGAGATTTCAAAATGATAGGCATGCTTCTTGGTCTGCAGGCAGGCTATACAAAAATGTCATGCTTTCTGTGAGTGGGACAGTAGAGCAAAAGATAAGAATTGCATGAAGAAATCATGGCCAAAAAAAACACAAAGCCATCTCTTGCCAGGGACAAAAAATATTTTTTACTGCTGGTTTTACCTGCCGACCTCATTATCTTCCTTAACCTTATTATTACATGGAGACACAGTGATGTGAATCAGTTTTCAACGTCAGCACCTCCATCTACTGTATTAGATATAGTACTTACTGATTGATGTTGTCTTGAATTTTTGCTATCTGATGCAAGTGATCCGTGAGAGAACGTATTACCTTATTCTCCAAATTGATAATTCTCTTAATACCTTCCACACTTACAAAGGCCTCTTCCGTGCCTAATAGCAATCCAAACAAGGACCCAAAAGGCAATAAGGATCCAAAAACGAGAATGAAGTATGACATCATATTCTTTGTAACATACATTATGCTATCTTCACTTGCAATTCACTTAGTAATTTCGTCTCCACTTGGGTTTAGACGTTCAACTACATGAAGCTCTTGCTATCCAGAGCACCTGTAACAGCAATAACATAAAATATGGAGTGTCTTAAATGTTTAGTGTTTTCACAATCAATTCACTACACCACCTGTGATCAACAGTTTATTATTACAAAACTATCAATCAAAATTTGAATAGAAATTCCAGAAAGAACAATGGGCAAGGTTTATTTCATGGAAATAAAAAAGTTCTTTTCCCAACATTCTCTGCACAGAATTCGAATCTCAGATATATTAGGTTTGCCAACACTTTACTCTGACTGTTGAAACTGATTTTTGCTCACACTAAACCAGTGATTCTCAACCATTTTTTCGTCACAGTACACTTGAAATAATTTAAAAATTTGGCAGCCCACTAACAACGACACATTTTGGGGCACACAAACGCCAAAGAAAATATATAAGTTGTAACCTAAACCTATGCAAAAGCTTCCCTCGGTGGCACAGTGGGTTGGTAGAAGTTTTTGTCGCAATACTGGACAGATGGGTTGGCGTCTTCTTTCAGATGAGAAGTAAAACCAAGGCATCATGTTGGATTCTGCATGTGAAAGAACCCTCGCTATTATGGAACGGTTAGAGGAAGCAACATTGTCTGGAGTAGTAGCTCGTCCCTGGCTGCAGTGGAATGTCCCAACGAACTTAAGAAAGACGATAAACAGCATAGAGATTGCAGCTTTGGTCAGAAGCCAGCTGTGGGAAAACATTGTGCAATACATCGCCCTTGTGTCCACTCAAAGGGACAAGATGGGAACCCGACCCTGCCATAGATGTGATGAAGGTTAGAAGTTATTTGTAACCAGCCCTATGCACACATCAAGTGGGTTACTAGTAGACCTAAAGTCACCCATACCTTTGTTAGCCAGTAGTGAGAGTTATAGTATTCATGCCCATTAGTTCAGCCAGTCCCTCCTAGGAAGGCAGAACCAATTGAACTACAGTCAAAATCGTTTATAATGAACTTCAAGGGACTGACTGTTTTTGTACATTGTTGCCAGTGTTCGCTAAAAGCGGTACTATTGTTTATAACCCTCGGGCAGACACATCAGAGACAGTTTCATCACTGGGTGCGTGGTGAATTTTGTTCACCACTTGACATATATCACAGAATTATATGACAGAATTATTAATGCTGACAAATGTAATTTTTGGACCACTCTGATTGTTCTTCACCACACACAATGGTGAACTCCATTCATAATCTATGACCAGATTGATTTTGAACCCGAAAAACAGAAAGGTGACTGAAGGTAGAAACTTGAAATTAAGCTGGGACCTAGAAAATTCTAATTCTAATTCACTACACTGAAAGCAGCCTTATTAGGCCAATATGTCAGTGGAGAGATCAACTCTCATTCCTACATTCGTTACCATAAAGCTGCCAAAACCCTAGGCTACAATTCTCATGATCCCCATACAACACTATAGTGCTCGCCACGAAAGTTGACACATTGGTGGGAGGCAAAGGATGAGTCCTCTTCAAAAGATCGGGAAAGTATTGAAGTTCTGTTTGCCATTACTGAATGAAACCTGCCATTCGACCTTTTTCAAACTCCCTAATTTTTGTAGTGAACTTTCCTACCTTCTACCTCCCATGTGTCATCTTTCGTGGCGAGCACTATAGTAATGGTGGGGTTTCTTTTGAGGAAGCCCACCACTTTATCCTCTCTAAGGCTATTCCATTGCCAAATGGTCCTTGGTAAGAAAGACCAGCAATATGGGTCTGTCTATGCCCTAACCTCCTTCAATTTATATGGATGATCCTTTCTCCCTTCTCCCTTTGTACCTTGGCTGTTTAAAATTATTCCAATGTGCTTATGTGTCACAACTCTCTCAACCCTTACTCCACCTATATAGTAATTAAAGTCAAGTAGCTTCCTAGATCTACATATTGTAAGAATCCTACACTTTTTCAGGTTTAATGGCAATTCCTATTTTACACACCAATTGTAAATCTTATCAAGATTCTGTTGTAATTGTGCACAGGATGATAACCACTAATCTAATACCCGAGCAGTACATGTGTCATCTGCAAATAGTTCAAGGAAGGAACTAATATCAAGTCCTGTGTCATTCACATAGAGAATGTACAACAAAGGACCCAATACACTTCCCTGAGGGTCCCCTGATATGGCTGGTTTCCATTCAGATGCACTACCCTTGTACATTACCCTCTGTTGTCTACCAATCAGATAGGACCTTATACACTGAGTAACCTTACTGTGTATCCATAAACTGGACATTTTTGAAACCAGCTTTTCATGGGGTACCATGACAAAAGCCTGTTCATAGTCTAAGAATACATCAACCTGCTTTCTGTTGTCTAACGCCTTTTGAATATAATCCATCAAGCAAGCCATTTGGGTTTCACATGACTTCTCTTTGCTAAACCCAATGCAGGTTATTGCTAAGGATGCCATTCCTTTCCAGATACCCCATTATACAGGAGAATGAGATATGATCAAAAACCTTGGATACAGCACTCGTTAATGAAACTGGTCTATAGCACTTCGAGCCTGCTGTGTCTCCTGACTTGAAAATTGGTACCACATTAGCCAGTTTCCATGATGCTGGAACAATGTCCATGTCTAATGACTTTCTAATATTTCCAACAGGTAATAGCTAAGTATCCCTGAAAGCCACTGCATATTATATGGAGAAATGCTTTCAGGACCTGCAGCCTTATGAACCACGGATTCCCACCCTAGTGATAGTAACCTTGTTCATTCCCCTTCGTGAATCACTATCAAGTACCAGCTGGAAGTTCTGCCTACTGGTTGCAAAGCTTTTTGCAAATGCATCATTGAAGAAATTTGCAATCATAAGACTATCCTTAACTACATTTCCTGAACTATCTTTAACCACTGTATCCCTATAACCCTCTTTCCTACACCTCTTCAGATACCCCCAGAATGCCTTTGGATTTTTCTTAAGCCTGTCTCCCAAAATGTTTTCATGAAAATTCTTGTAAGCCTTCTTCATATACACTTTAACCATTTTCTGGGCCTCCTTATAAACTAACTCACTATTGGCATCCCTCCCTCTCCTAAGTGCATTCCTAGCCTTTCGCTGGTCCCGCAAAGCTACCTTCACCTCTTTCGTATACCATTCAGGAAAAGTATTATTCCTTATAATCTTAGTGGGGACAGCTAGCTGTTTGCCCTTCTCTAAGAGGGCTAGGAATCGTTGCCAAGATTCCTCAACACCACAGGTATTAACAATGGTATAAATATCATTTAACTCATATTCTAGATATGATTTAAAATATTCCCAATTTGCCTTATTATATTGGTATGTCACCCTGTCTGGTGCCACCTGTCTAGGTAACCTTTTAGCTATCTCCACCCTAACCCCTGCCATAACCCCTACCACCCTAACCTCATTCTGTTTATAACCTGCTTATTGGTCGACATTCAATCATGGTAGTTTGTTTTCTTCAGTTGCGAAGGATTTCGCCTTGCATCGGATGGCAATATCCCTTTCACAACTAGGCTAAGTAGGCTGGGGCCTAAGGCCTAAACATTTAGCAGACTTCAAAACTTAAGAAAAGGGCCTCAAAAGGGCCTGAGAAGGACCTCAAAATGGAAATAGCCTAGGGCCTCGCCTGATTTACTGCTTCCACAATATAAGAAAGGTAGCAGTAAATCATCCTTTGTGGCATTGCATCAGGGGTAGAAGCGCCCTATTGATGAATGTGTAGATCTCATCCGATTACTGAAATTGTTGTGTTGTCCAAGTGGGGAGGGTGGTTGCATACACAATGCTCCAACACTTAACACTTATGTGGATTAAACATGCCTTAGTTCCATTGGTGAATGCTGATGAATACAATTGATGATAACTAGGAGTTATATAATTGACCAATAACTAATAACTACTGTATAATCATGGGATGGTGCAGGATATTCGGACAGGTTACAAATGGTGTGTACATGCAGACGAGAGGCCAATGATGCATCCTTCTCACTTAAGTGCTGCCACTGAACTCCCACTCTCCTTTGTTTCCTTTGTCTTCCTTGTCCTTCTTCCTGCCCAGACCCATATGCATGCATGAACCTGCAGACTCGCAGGCACCATACACATCAAAATTAAGCAATGTTACTGCTGATAGTACTAGCATGGGAGACCATGCTCATAACAGCATAGTGCCTGTGTAGACTGCATTAGAACAGGGCAGTGGACAGGGCTTTAATGACAATTGTAGTTAAAGAGCCCTATAACACCAACAAAACAAACAACGATTAGGACATCAGAGAGAACTGGTTGAAAAGGACAAGGAAGGATAAGGATAATTCCATTTTTCTAATTCTAATTGAATGCACTGCAAGCAACCTTGACAGGCCAAATTGGTTGTGAAGAGAATGACTCTCATTCGTCTCATTGAACCCCCCCCCAACCCAAAGGAACCTGTAGCATAACATGTATTCTGCTTGATAGACAACAGAGGATCCTTTTCAAGGGTAGTGTATCTGAATGGAAACCTGCCACGACAGGGGTCAATCAGGGAATAAGTTATATTGGGTCCTTTATTATACATTCTCTATGTTAATGACTTAGGACTTGATATTAATTCCTTCCTTGAACTATTTGCAGATGACGCATGCACTGCTCAGGTATTAGATGAGGGGTTATCATCCTGTGCACAATAAAGCCAGGAACTATATAAGATTTACAATTGGTGTGTAAGATGGGCATTACCTTTAAACCTGCAAACTTGTAGGGTGCTCATGATATCTAGATCTAGGCTATTAAAATATCTAGTTAAAATTTGTACGAATATTTTGCATGTTCTAATAAAATATAATATATATCATATAAAAATTATAATATTCTACTATTGTACTATGCATCTTTTCAGTATGAGATGCAATTAACTCTCTTGTTTTTAAAATGTAACTGTAACCGACTTAAAGTTTTCCTTTTTTCCAAAAATTTAAAAATCTTGAATAAATGCCACGAGTGAAACAAATTCTAAAATACTAAAAATTACAAAATTAAAAATGAGAATATGTACATCCATCAGATTGCATGCTCTATGATGATGTGCACGTGCATTCTGTGGAGTACTGTAGTGCAATGACACTACAAATACCCCCTTGCGAGAAAAAAAAATTATCTCAGGGTGAAATGTACACGTTGAGCACGGGTGCATGAGCGTGTAAGAATGCCAGATGGAGGAGTTACAGAAGGGGTCATACTGGAAGGGGAATCTGATGTAGTAGTTGTAGGAGGGTTAATATGCAAGGGTATAGGTGTGTTTGAAGGGGTCGGCGCTGAAATGTCTGGAAAACAGATGTCGGAAATGAATGCAGGTTTGAGGCGGTCAATTGAAATGTTGTCTTTGCAACCGTCAATATCTAATGTGAAAAATTTGTCATGTTTACTGAGAATTTTGTAAGGGCCTTGATATGGTGTGGAGAGTGGATGTTTTAAAACTCCAGAACGGATAAAAACATGGGTGGCAACATCAAAATTGGGGGGTACAAAAAAACGGTCGTGCGGAAGAGACTCGTGGTGGTCTATGCAAAAGTGCATGCATGTTATAACGTAAATTTTGTAGGAGATCACTGCTGGACAAGGCATTGTACTCTGGAGTGAAAATACCTCCTGGCAATGCACCAACTGCAGGTAATGCATGCAAATCTTCTTTAATTGCACATCGTAAAGCAAGAAGTATGATAGGGAGATTGCTGCTCCAGTTTAAAGGATTGTCGGTGGCCTTTAAAGCTGCTTTAAGCTGGCAGTGAAACCGTTCTATTAATCCATTAGATGCTGGGTGGTAAGAAGTGGTTCGGATGTGCTTAGTGCCCAGGATATCACACAGATGGTTGAACAGGAGGGAATCAAATTGATGACCTCTATCTGTCGTGATGGTAGATGGCACACCAAAGCATGAGAACCAGTGCTGTAGCAGTGCTTGAGACACAGTGGAAGCAGTGCAATCTGGGATCGGTATGGCCTCAGGCCAATGTGTGAAGCAATCGATGCATGTCAAGATGTATTGACTTCCTTGTGATGAAGGTAGTAGACCAACAATATCAATGTGGATTTCGTCAAAAACGAGAAGATGGTGGTGTGCAACTAGCAGGAATTGAATGGGTATGATGTTGAATCTTACTTTTTTGACATTGGATGCAAAATTTAGTCCATTGGTGAATGTCTTTGTTGAATGATGGCCAAAAAAATCTTTTGGTAACAAGTTTTAATGTGGCTTTAGCACCAGGATGAGACAAATCGTGGACACTATGAAAGATTTGCTGATGCAAAGATTTTGGAATGATTGGTCTTGGTCTCATTAGTGAAACATCACTATATACACTAAAAGGAGATACTGTTATTGGCACAAGCTGACTTTTTAAGGACTGTGGATTTTGAAGTAATTCTTGAAAGGTAGTGTCTGCTAGCTGTTCTTGATAGAGATTTTCAAGATCAAGATGTTTTGGTGGCAAACTAATTTGATGTAAGGTGGGCCAAGATAAGGCATCTGCAACAGTGTTTGCTGGACCTTCAATATATTGGATGTCCGTAGTAAATGCTGAAATAAAATCGAGATGTAGGGCTTCTCGAGGTGAGTGTTTATCTAGGCCAGTACGCATAGCGAATGTGAGAGGTTTATGATCTGTGTAAATTGTGAAGTGACGACCTTCAAGGAAGTCCTGAAAGTGTCTGATGGCCAGATATATAGCAAGTAATTCTCTTCCAAAGGCACTGTATTTAACTTCTGCTGGCTGAAATTTTTGTGAGAAAAAGCCTAATGGTTGCCAGGTATTGTTCGTGTACTGCTGAAGAACAGCACCTGCAGCTATGTCAGAAGCATCCATAAATAATGCAATTTTGGTGTCAGGTGCTGTGTTAGGATGTTTAAGCAATACAGATTGTGATAAGACATCTTTGGCTCTGACAAAAGCATCATTGGTAGATTCGGTCCAAAGGAGTGGTGCATTTTTACTTGCTTTCCCTAACATGCCATGCAGCGGTTGAAGAAGCATTGCACAATGTGGGATAAATTGATGATAAAAATTTAGTAATCCCAAAAAAATGGCATAAAGATCTTCTAGATTCCGGCCTTGGAAAACTTAGAATGGCATTGACCTTTTGTGGTAGAGGTGTAATTCCTTCAGAGGTTACTCTGTGTCCAAGAAATTCCAGTGATGGAATGCCAAAAAGACATTTTGTGACATTGATGATGAGTCCAATTTACGTAAACGTTCGAACACCATTTGCAAGTGTTGTTGGTGTATGGTGTCATCCGGACTGGCCACAAGTGTGTTGTCAATGTAGGTAAAAACAAAAGGTAGATCAGCTAGGACAGCATCAATGAACCTCTGAAAGGTCTATGCTGCATTTCGAAGTCCAAACGGCATCCTGATATATTCATATAGTCCAAAAGGGGTTGTCACTGCCGTTTTGGAGGTCAATTTTGGAAAACACTCGCAAGCCCTGAAGCTGTGCTGTGAAATCTTTAATGTGGGGAATAGGGTATCTATCAGGTACTGTGCGTGCATTAAGTGCATGGAAGTCACCCACTACTCTCCACTTGTCGGTTTTGTTGACAAGGTGTAAAGGACTTGACCATGGACTCGAGGAAGGTCGAAGGTAGCCAAGTTTGTGGAGGTTTCGAAATTCCTCCTTGGCAACTTTGAGCTTGACCGGGTCCAAACGTCTTGATTTTGCATAAACCTGTGGACCCTCAGTAGTAATGATGTTGTGTACTACTGAGTGAGTGACACTGGTTGAAGCCAAACGTGGGATTGTAATGTCGACAATCTCTTGGAGTAGTTCCTTGTACTGGGAATTTGTGTCTGGGCTGATGCTTGATAATCTCTGGTATCCTTCAAGACAATGTACTTGAATGCCAGGGATTTCAAAATCTGTGACTTTGTCATGGAGTCTGCATCTGCCGACATCCACCACTAAATGAAAATGGGCGAGAAAGTCTGCTCCTATGATTGCATGTGTAACATCCGCGGCAACAAACGTCCAAGAAAAAGACCATCTCAACCCAAAATCTAAACTAATGCAACAAGTACCGAAAGTGTTTATAATAATTTTATTTGCTGCATAAAGTTTAAGGTCACTGTAAGTGAGGGACTTTAATTTTGCTCTGGACTTCGGCAGAATGCTAAATTCCACACCCGTGTCAATAAGAAAATTACAACTGTTCAAATCTTTAATAAAGAAAAGGTGACTGTATCTGTGGCCTTCATCGTCCTGCACCTCACAGGATGACTGGCCTAGTCGTTTCCCTGAGCCGACTTGCAGGGTGGGATGCATTTTTGGGCTTTGCTCCCAAAGGTCCGGTGATACCAGCAGTCGTGGCTATTGTCAGTGTTCTGCTTCTGGTATCTTTGGTGTGATTTTGAATGAGAGAGTGAAGTATGTCATCTTTCTGAAAACGTTGATGATGACGTAAATGCTTGAACCTGAGAACTGAGGGACTCAAGCTGCTTCGCCATATCAGACAATTTGTTATTAAAATATTGCAAGGACGCATCTTCCGTAAGGGAGGGAGGCATGACGGAATTCATTTGTTGAGAAGAAGGATCAAGGACTTCGACGATCTTGTCAGCCATCTCTGCCAATTTATCTAACGGTGAACCAGGATCAGCTGTGGCCAGGATGAGCCGAACTTGCTTAGGAAGTCGGGACACAAAAAGTTCCTTCAAAAACAGTAAATTGTCAGGAGTCGAACCTACACTACCAGCCAGTTGTTGCATGTGACGCAACAACTGAGTCGGTTTTTGATCTCCGAGTTGGAGATTGTGCAAATGCTGTTGAAGCTTTTGTTGCTGCATGGGGGAACTGCGCTGTGTGACCATGGCCTTTAGAGCCTCATAAGCGTTTGTTAGAGGTGGTGTTAGAATTAAGTCCCTGACATCTGCAATAATCTCGGGTGGTAATGCATCAATAGTGAGGTCAAATCTCTTAGTATCATTCCTAATCTGGTATGCACAAAAACGGTACTCTATGGTAGTGAACCAGGTTTCTGGGTCATGAACCCAGAAATTACGAAGTTTGAAAAATTTAAAACCTGCATGTTGAATGGTGTTTAAATTGTTGTTGTCCTCCATTGCAGGCAAAAATTCCGGATCCGTGGCTTGACTGGACCCTCCATAAACTATAGTTATGTGAAATGTGAAAAGTGACCTTACCGTCAAACTGCCTTAAAATGAAATGTAAATCAATGCAAGAAATAATATTATGGTTGTGTTGTATTATGAAAAATTGCAGCACCAGGAGGTGGATTATTTCACTAAAAAAAATTATTGAATATCTCTCTGAAGAATTAGATATATAATTTTCTTAAAATCAACACTATCTTTGTGGTGGTGTTCACTGTATCTTGAATAAGATATATGTATCCACTCACCAACACAACACACACAAAAAAATAATAATTACATCACAGGGGTAAATCACGGCACAGGGGTATATCATGTCACAGGGTTAAATCACGTCCGGGTCACCACTTTGTTGGATGAAGGCTATTAAAATATCTAGTTAAAATTTTTATGAATATTTTTCATGTTCTAATAATTTTACCGGAGTGTAAGTAGAAGTGAATATTTGACTTGTGTCTAATCCTGTGGTGAGATGTAATATAATATCCAAACAAGTATTTTATTAACGATTAACTATATCTTGCATTTAAAATAAAAATTATAATATTGTACTATGGAGCAATAAAATTAAGCATCTTTTCAGTATGAGATGCAAAGGAACTCTCTTGTTTTTAAAATTTAACTGTAACCAACTTAAAGTTTTCCTTTTTTCAAAAAATTTAAAAATCTGGAATAAATGCCACGAGTGAAACAAATTCTAAAATACTAAAAATTACAAAATTAAAAATGAGAATATCAGAATGCATGCTCTATGATGATGTGCACGTGCATTCTGTGGAGTACTGTAGTGCAATGACACTACAAGAGTAATACAATGTGACCTCCAGGATAGAACTAATGCCCATAGAATTCAGATTTGGGTTCATGCCAAGTAGGTCAATGATGGAACCAATCTTCATTCTGATGCAGATGGTAGAAAAGTATAGAGCAGGAAGGAATGATCTCCATGCCATCCTTATCGATTTGGAGAATACTTATTTGGGAGGTATTGGAAAAAGGGAGTATAACAAGGGTTATTGGGAGAGTTCAGGGTATATACGATGGTTCCATAGCTGGTGTAAGGACACCTTGAGGATATACTGGACGATTCTCAGTGAAGGTTGGGGTACATCAAGGCCATACCTTTCCATTCTCGTTATGGACTAGCAGCTGACAGCTTCAGAGAACAAGTAGAGAAGGGCATAAACGGTATTAGACGAACAAACAGTGACATAGCAATGTGTTGGCATGGGAACAAATACCATGGGAGTGAGTAGCAAGGTTCAGTTGATGGGCGTCAAGATCGTCTTATGAGACAAGCAAAGGAAAAAGTCTGAAGGTAGGTGAGTTTTGTGTGTCACTGGGATGCCAATTTGGTTACAAGTACATGCCATTGCAACACAAAGGCATTTGAGTTGGTGGAGGCCTTACCCTGTAATTGTTATAAATAGTGTTCAGTTGAAAGAGATACTTTTGATCATTAAATTGAGCAGCTGATTTGCATTGAATGGCTGAGCTGCATTGGAGTGGCTGAGTCACATTGGAGAAGCTAAATTGCATAGGAGTGGCTGAGTTTCATTAGACCGGCAAACATTGGAGCAGCTGAGTTGTGTTGCACATGCTAGTTCTTGCCAGACCACCGAAGTTAAGCAAGGCAGCCCAAGTTAGAACCAACATGGGTGGTTCAGTGTGAACGTTTGGTGCTGTTAACTTCCCCTCTCCTACACATCCTACTGCTACCTCCCCTGCTACTGCCTACCTACATGCTACCATCCTACTGCTTCTACAAGGTCTCGACCTTTATGGGTGCTTAACTGACTCCCGAACCCATTAGCAACCCACTTGAAAAATAGCAAATCAGTGCCCTTACCAGGGCGTGACTTGGGATGCTGGGTAATTTAGAAACCCAACTATGATGCACTACTTTTCACCTGCTGCTAGTACAGTAAAACATGGTTATAAGGTTTTGTTATGGACCAAAGGGAACAAACGTTATAACCATGAAAACGCTATAGCCATGATATGCTTTTTTGTGTTTTTCTATCCATAATACTTAGTGGATTGTATACAGTAAAACACATTTATAACATTTTGTTGGGGACCAAAGTGAACAAACGTTATAACTGTGAGAACGCTATAGGCATTGTTGTGATTGTTCATGTGACCATCCACACTATTCGTTGTGTCCTTGTTTAATTTGCACCACTGAACTTCACTTAATCATTTGTTGCTAATAAATATTATTTATTTGAGTAATAATAGGTAAAATCACTAATTTGATAACAAATAATAGGATTAAGATATTTGATAAGTAATAATGAAGTTATATGACTAATATTCTAAGACATTAATAAATTCAACCAACTGTTATCTACCAAATCCCAAGACCAGACTGTTTTTACCCAAAATGCCTAATTCTATTTTTCCTTTTTAACGTTAAATAATTTGAAGCTAAAATTCAAATTAATAAACTATGTTAAAATTCGAAACATTTGAATAATAACAAATAGGAGGCATGCACGTGAGAAGAATGAGTGCATGATCACCACACTACCCCCTGCTGTAATGGATACTGCAAAATGAACATGCCTTGGACAAAGTCTAGGTAAGGCACTTGACATGGAAGGTGTGGATGAAGCTGAATCTGTTGAAGGAAGATGTTCATCCAGATTGATATTGGTCAGAAAAGCAGTAGCTTTAAGGGATGACTTGAGTTGACAGTGGAAACGCTCAATCATCCCATTTGAACAGGGATGATAAGAAGTTGTCCGTATGTGCTGGACACCTAAGGTTTGACGCAAGGTAGTGAAAAGAAGAGAGTCAAACTGACATCCTCTATCAGTCATAATAGTGGATGGAATGCCAAGCGTGAAATCCAATTCGTTGTTAAGGCAGAAGAAACTGTAGTTGCAGTGGAATCAGGTATTTTGATAGCCTCTGGCCATCAAGTGAATCTATCGATGCATGTAAGCATAAAACGCTGGCCAATAGATGGTGGAAGCGTTCCCACAACATCAATGTGTATCTTCTCGAAACGAGCAGAGCGTGGAGTGCAGGTGCCAACTGGTGAAGAAACGTGTCGAAAAACTTTGCTTCTTTGGCACTGCATGCATGAACGTGTCCATTCTGCTACATCTCTTTTTAAGTAGGGCCAGACATAACGTTCAGAAATGAGGCCACTAGTGGTGGCAATCCCTGGATGTGCTAAGCAATGTAGCTGACCAAATATAGCTCCATGAAGAGAAGAAGGTACCATAGGTCGAGGACGTGCCAAGGACACATCACAATGCAGGCTAATATTGGAACCTGGAATAGGAACCAACTGAACATTGAGTGACAAGGGGTTCTCTAAGATTTGCTGAAAATCTTCATCCAACTCTTGCACTGATTTAAGTTGCTCAAGAGTGACTGCATCTGTAGTATCTTCTACAGACTGTATAAATTTATTGGCAATAAAATTATTGGCACCCTGAATATGACGTATGTCTGTCATAAATTCAGCAATGTAGGCTAAATGATGTGCTTCATGAGGTGAATGGTGATCTAAATGTGTAAACATAGAGTGTGTCAAAGGTTTGTGATCAGTAAATATGACTAAATGACGTCCCTCCAAAAAGTAACGAAAAATGTTTGATAGCAAAATAGATCACTAAAACCTCATGACCAAAGGTGCTATAACGGGTTTCAGACACTTTAAATTTCTTGGAGAAGAAACCTAAAGGACGCCACTCATCCTCCACAAGTTGTTGAAGTACTGCACCAGCTGCAAGATCCGAAGCATTGGTGAACAAGGCAATGGAAGAATCTGGAGATGGATCTGGATGTACAAGCTGAACAGCCTTGGAACTGCTTCACCCTTGGCTATAGCAAAACGTGCTAGATCCAGTCGCCTCACGCGGGCATGACTTGGCAGCCCAGAAGTAGTTATGATGTGATGTTGAACATCATGAGGTTGCTGACATGAAAATGGTCTGGATATGGTGATATTCCTCTATTTTTCCAACAGCCATTTGTAAGGCTCATCCAACGAAGGGGTAATAGATGACAAACGCTGGTATGGAATGTGAGAATGTGCTACGATACCACTAACTATGCACCCAGTAATTCTGTCACACAATACTTGTCTGCCTACATCAACAACTAAATTAAAATGTGCCAAAAAATCTGCTCCTATTATTCCATTGGATACATCAGCAATGATAAAATCCCAAGGGAATGACCGATGCAATCCAAGATCAACACACAAATGATGAGAACTATAGGTGTTAATAGGAGATTTGTTTGCAGCATAAAGATGGAAATCATGAGGTGTTGTGGATGAAGGATCAACTAGAGATCTATTAAAAATTTAAATTGAGTTGATTCATCTTTAGTAAAAAATAAATGGCCTATGCCATCACCTCCTTCATTCCTCAACCCAGAGAATCCAGAGAATTCCTCAACCCAGAAAAGGTTATTCAGTGGGAATAACCTTACTATGAATCCCTAACTTGGACAATTTTGAAACAAGCTTGACGTGTTGGTACCATGACAAACGCCTGTTCAAAATCCAGGAATATAACATCAACCTGCTTACCCTTATCTAGAGCTTTTTGAATGTATTCAATTAGACAAGCCAGTTGAGTGTCACATGACCCCCCCCCTTTCCTAAACCCATGCTGATTATTTTACCACTACGGATGCCATTTTCCTCCAAATATCCCAAAATACGTGAGAATAATATATGCTCAAAGGTCTTACATACTACACTCATTAAAGAAACTGGACTGTATCACTTAGGATCTGCAGTATCCCCTGATTTGAAGACCCACAAAACGTTTGCCAGCCTCCAGCTAGATGGAACGATGTCTAATAATTTTTTAAAAATTTCCACCAAATAGTAGCTTATAATCCCCAAGAGTCAATGTAGAATAAATGGAGAAATGTTATGAGGGCTCCCAGCCTTATGGACCTCTTATTTATTCAAAAGTTTCTCAATCCCCTCTCTTGTAATAACAATCTCCTCCATTTGTGCTTGATAGTCATTTCCTGACACGGGTGAATAATCATCTCTACTATGTGCAAATGTTTTTGAAAACGAATCATTACAAATATTTGCAGCTATAACTAGGTTTCCTGGCCTGTCCTTAATAGCTGGAACCCTATAACCCCACCTTTCTACACTTTTTGAGGTACCCCCAGGAAGCTTTTGGATTATTCTTGAGCCTTCCACCAAAATAACCCTATGGAATTCTTGCATGCCTTTTTAATAAGAGCGTTTGCCTGTTTCCTGGCTTCCTTATGAGAGACCTTACTATCTGAATCCTGCTCCCTTTTAAATTTAGTCCTCCCCCTTCTCTGCCTATCCAAAGCTGCCTTCACTTCCTGGGTATACCATTCTGGAAAAACACTGTCCGTCTTCATCTTAATAGGGACAGCCTAGCCTGTCTTATACCTTCATCTAGAAGTGCTAAGAATCTTTGCCAGGACTCTTCAACACTGCAAGCATTTGCAGTGACCCAGAAATCATTCAACTAGGCTTCTAAATAAGACTTAAACAACTCTCAATCAGCTCTGTGAAATTGAAAAGTCTGCCTAATTACTGTGCAATACCTTGGCAGCATTCTCACTATCTCAACTCTAACTGCAGCATGGTCACTATTTCCCTTAATGCAACTCACATCCTTGATGGAGCTAGGCGCATTAGTAAAAACTAGGTCTAAAATCCCTCCACTCATGAGTTGGCATGGTCACAAACTGCTCTAACCCAGTACAACAGTCCATGAAGGAATTAAGAGCGCCTGACAGAGCAGAATTTCCAACTGACTGCAGGCTGTCCCACCTCAACCCTGGAAGATTGAAGTCCCCACCTAGAATAACTGTTGGGACCATCCTCCTATGATCAAAGATCTCCAATGAATGTGGATTTGGATCTATTCCTGGTGGACAGTAGAATGCCATGACAGAAGTCCCCACTGCTTGCCCAGAAACACTACAACACAGCATCTCACAGTCCCCCTCATTCCCTGTTTCCCTAGTACTTTTCAATTATTTGTCTATAGCTACAAACACCCCACACCCTCTGCCTTCTTCTCTGTCTCTTCTATACACTATGTACGAACATGGACGAGAACCTCTGTCCAATGCCAGAAGAGCAAGGTATATTGTCACACACACTCAGCAATAGCCAGCTGTAGTCCTCCCATGGGAAGATTTGATAAAATACATATTGACTTAATCGGACCATTACCTCCATCTCAAGACAACCAATACATCCTGACTTGTATAGACCGCTTTACACGTTGGCCAGAAGCCATACCAATCTCTGATTGCACTGCTTCCATGGTCGCTAAGACATTATTACAACGTTGGTTTGCCCGTTTTGGAATTCCCTCCACCATCACAACAGATAGAGGGCATCAATTTGACTCCCTCCTGTTTAATAATCTGTGTGAAACATTGGGAACCCGACATATCCACACCACTTCCTACAATCCAAAGTCCAACGGGATAATAGAACACTGCCACTGCCAGCTCAAGATGGCCTTAAAAGCAACAGAAGATCCAACACACTGGAGTGTCAATCTTCCTGTGATACTTCTAGCCCTCCGATGTGCTATTAAGGAAGATCTGCAAGCATCACTGGCAGAACGAGTGTATGGTACTACCTTACGCCTTCCTGGAGATATCTTCGCTACTGAATACAATGCTTTGACCAGGAGTGATTTTCTCCAAAATTTAAGGTAAACTATGCATGCGTTGCTGCACAAACCACCACGCATCTCACCAGTGCAGCCACTTTTTCATAACCCTAATTTTGATGAATCCACCCACGTTTTTATTCGCACTGGCAGGTCCCAACACCCACTATCACAACTTTACATTGTTTTGTTATGTTGTTTTATTGTAGTGGATTTGGTTTTAAGTTAAGGGAATTAATTTTTAAAGTTTTGTGAACTCCTTGTCTCAGGTCCCAAAATGTCTGACCAAAGCATTTTCGCGATCCCTTTTGGTCAGACCAAATGCGAGATTGTGGTCAAACCACAATTGACCAGGTCAATCACCAAAACGTGCCTTAAGGTGTGAACTCCTGCAACTGGAAATGTTGCCAATGTATTTGTTGCAGGTAGTAAGGGTTTTATTAGTGCAAGTAGCATCCACCATACACACCTCACAGGGCCACAGTCGTACTCGTTGCTTCTCTCTTGATCCAAATAAGCACACCCACCTCGATCAAGCATGACACCTTTAACCACTAACCCAATAGTCCAGCGTGCTGCCTCCTGTGCCATTTATGTGCGAAAATAAATACTGTATTTGTTTGATGCATATTTATTCGTGGCAATTATCAATTACATATAAGAATTAATTCCATAATATCATGGAAGATATCAAGTCATGGGTGGCCAAAACGAAGCCCACGGGCCTAATGCGACCCGCCGGGAGTCATGGTGCAGCCGCGGAGATAGGTCAAATGGGTTGGCATCAACCAGGGCGGCATCGGGGGGGAGCAATGCAGCAATTGCTCCCCCCTCAGTGCCTCAATGGGGCACATATTTCAACTGATGCAGGAAACAACTTTTCAACTAACAAATCACTTTTGCATTGCCATCCTCATTTCTGGACTCTCTTGCCAGTCTAATCTGCAATTTTCTAAATCACTGAAGATGGGACATTGTCAAAGGGGGCAGTAGACGACCTATAGTTATTAGTTTGTTTGTTTCATGGGTTCGGGAGTAAGGTAGGCAGCCATAACAGGAAGAACCGTTAGGAGGCTGCCAATGGGAGATGAGGAGGTAGGTGAAAGGACGAAGGAGAGGGTTAATTTGCAGCACCCAACGTTCTTTACCAACCACCCATGTTGGTATTGACGTGGGCTTCTGCTGCTTAACTTCAGTGATCTCATGGGAACTGGTGTGTCCAACGCAACTGCTTGGCTGCACCCAACGCAAACGCTTATTGCTAGTTAGAATTATACTAAGGGATTCTGAATATTTAAAAATATTTGGGGCGCACTTTTTTGAAGTGCTCCCCCTTGATCTGTCCCTAGCATCAACCAGGCAAGCGTTTGACCACTGGCGGCTCATGGGGCAGACATTCCTAGGCGGCAAATTTAAGGGAAACTTCCCATCTTCATAGTTCTGGGGTTTCCAAACTTCTCTGATTGGTGGGGCCTTCTCTAAATCTTGCGCCTTGTTGCAGACCCATAACAAGGCGTTGGCAAGGGCGCTCGGGCAATTCAACAACAAAAAAATTAGGTGAGTGGCCCGGCAGGAAATATTATTTCTTAAATTTGGCCCGGCTACTGAAAAGGTTGGCCACCCTTGTATTTAAGTATTTCGCAGGATGACGTCATACGTTGACGAGAAGACTAGGCGGCCTTCAAGATGGGCCTGGCAATGCCTGAAAAAATTGCTTTCATCCATTCTGTGGCTGATGGCGAAACGTAACAAGATGAAGTTTAGTCGACCTTGTTTTGACCCTGTGTTTGGCTGAGTAAAACATCCACCAGCTGTTATGTTACATCTACGATGAGGAAATACTAATCCTATGTGACAAAGTAAATCGCTTAGGCCTCCTTCACATGCAGCGATTAACGTTGCGTTTAGCGCTGCGTTACAACCTTTCACATGAAAGCGATTTTGAGGTGGACCGCCTACGTGGTGGCTTCTCTGTAACGCTATTCCCTCTTTCAAAAAAATGAAAACCTACAGTGAAAACGCGCGGTAATATGAAAAGGTCAATTGGGTTCCTTGTATTTCAAGGCGCACGCTAACGCTAGAAAATCGCTGAACTCTCGAATCGTGCGTTGCTACGCGCGTTAGCCAAAATCGCGCGTTTCCATGTAAAAGCAGCTATTCACCTCTGTGTCTTCCCCAACGCGCGTTACAAAATCGCGCGGTAGCTAACGCTGCATGTGAAAGAGGCCTAAGGCAAGGCGCAAAATGAGACGCACAGTTACGAAGGTGGCGAAGGTGACGCAGGGTGTAGCAGCCCTGCGAAATTCTGCTAGCAGGTAATCACTGCACACTGAATCGCAGATTTTCACCATACAGTAGAACTCCAATTTTCCGAACTCCTATCATCCGAATCGCTTTCAGAATTTCAGAAAAAGAAATTATGAGGAAACGTACTGCGATTTTCAAAACAATGCGCGACTTGGCTGCCTGAAAACCGATCCTGACAATCAAACACCTTACTTTGACTTAGATGTTCAGCAAGCAATGACTTCCATTTACAGTATGGTACACGTGCACGTCCCATTTTCTCCCATTTAGACCTTTTTCTCGGAAAAAATCCAATTATCCGAATTTTTGATTATCCGAATGGGGTCCGGTCCCAATTGATTCGGATAATTGGAGTTCTACCGTACTTGCATCAAATAACAAGAGAACTTCTCTGCTTCGCACCACTGTTTGTTATTGTGACGCCAACTTCACGCGGCATTGGCACTGCGCACCGCAGGGACTGGCGCAGGCACGTCACCCTTCGACTTAACATGCGCAACTACGTACTATTATGTTAGCCACAGAAATTTATAGTGAGTCACCCTGCGTCACCTGCTGAGACTGCGTCTAATTTTGCGCTGGGCTTTACAATTATAATTCCTGCGTAGGCAGGGCTTCCGTGGACTGCATACCATTGATGGCAGCCTACGTTCTTCATGGTTTCATTTCTTTTACAGAAATCGGGGTGGGTTGACTTCCTTCGTCGAGGTAGGTGCCTAGGGCCATTTCAGGGGAGGGGGCAAATGTAAAATAACTCAGTGGACCTTAGCAATTACAACGTATATTAACATCTGTTGTTTTAAAGTAGGTTGCTTTCCACAGGTGGCGGGAGTTAGGGGACTACGAGTCGCAGATACAATATAGGCAGGTGAAGACCACCAATAGGAGGATCATTGCCCTGGCCAAGGACGAAAAGTATGAGCCCCTCTATAAGTAGTTAGAGACAAAGAAGGGGAAGAGAGAAGTCTACAAGCTGGCGAAGGCTAGAGACATACCCCGAACCATAATAGTGAAGGATAGCAAAGGTAGGGTCCTACTTTCCCCGACAGAGGTAAAGAGGAGGGCTTCCAAAACCTCTCGAATACTACAGGGGGAGAGGAGGACTCTGCCACCTATCCTGCATCCACGGCTGTGATGGAATAGGTCTAAATCACTGGTGGCCAAAACGAGGCCCGCGGGCCGCATGCGTCCCGCCGGGAGTCATGTTGAGCTAGGTCGCCGCGGAGTTAGGTCAAATAAACATAAAATTATATATCACCAAAACAACATCATAGGCCTACATCATGAGTCGGCATCAACCAGGCAAGCGTTTGACCACAGGCATCTCATGGGGCAAATTCTAGGCCACTTCCCTGACATTCAGTGTGTGTATCCGTCATTTAAAACGTTCATAGTTCTGGGGTTTCCGAACTTTTCTGATTGGTGGGGCCTTTCATAAGTATTGCGCACAGGATTAGCGCCAAGGGTTTACTTCTCAGCCAACAAAAGCCGTCATGAGTATTCTTTCTCACCGAGCAGATGCTTTCCGCCTCGGTTAAGGGCGGAACCGCCATCCAGGAACTCACAAGTCAGGCGCGGCACTAAACTGATGTGAAGCTTGACTAAAGCTGCATACACATTATTCTGACGTGATGCGTTAACACGCCACAACACGTGTTGTTAAAAATCCCTTAACTCATTTTGAATGGTAATGTGCCCATTGCTCTGATGAGGCGTGTTAATGTGTGAAGTGCTATAACACGCATCAGACGAAGATCTAGATTTTTAGATTTTCGTCAGACGTGTTAAGGCTTCAGATACTTTAATTGAAGATTTTGAAGGTTTCTTTTTCTGACCTGACTTGACCCTGACGCTTTACAGTGGGCATCAGAGCAATGTATACATGGTATATGTCATGTTACATATGTTGTGTGCAGGGCCGGTCCTATGGGTTCGGCCGCGTGCGTGCAGTTATGTCGAGGCCGCCCCGCCCCCCTCATAATATTTGCACTTAATTTTCTTAATGTCTGCAAGTTAACATTGATTGGCCGCCCCATCAGGGCAGCCGCCCGCGTTCTTTGCACACTTTGAACCTATGGACGGACCGGCCCTGGTTGTGTGATTATGCTATCTGACCTGACGTGTTAACACGTCGCGTCAGAATAGTGTGCGTTCAGCTTAAGTTGGAATAGCAGATGATTTAAATGTGCACATTTAACCCTGTGTCCCTGTCCCTGTGCAATCCTGTGGACCCTGTGTCCATTCAGATTTAACCCTGTGTCCCTGTCCCTGTGCTAACCTGTGGACCCTGTGTCCATTCAGAGGGACAAATGGGTACCCGACCCTGCCATAGGCGGGAAAAGGGTTAGGAATAAAAAGAAATTAAATGACTGTAGTGATTGTCGCGATAATATAATAGGGCCATTGTCTTGTTGTCGTTGCTACTGTGCGTGCGTCAGTCGTCTGCTGTATAGCGCAATGTTCGTTACATTGCAACGAATGTGGATATTCGAGACAATTACTTTCTATAATTCTTTTCATGCAAAGCCTAATAATAGGTTGTCGCGATTGAAAGCAAGGGAGTTTGATGTTGACTTTCAGGAGGCTATTTGTTGTTGAGGCTATGCTACAGTACAGTATATCCAAGCAGAAAAATATCTTTCTTTTCGTCGCTGGCTTCCTTCCAATGCTGCATGGCAACGACTGTATGTCTGGGTCACAAAATTCAATATTCCATTATTGTGATTGCTGAAAACTTGTTCTACTTTTTTATATAAAGTTTAATTGTGAACGGCATCATTTTCGTTACGATGTAAGTATTATACCTTATTTTATTGCGGTGATTATTTTCTGGACGCGATGGGTATTTTGAGATGGGCAACACAGAAAATTTAGTTCTGTTTTAAAGAAGCGTGGATGCCCTTTCGTGGGTTTTTCTGTTTTGTGTTTGCCCCACACTTCTCCTGAGATAGTAAAACTGACTGATTGATGATACTGATTATAACCATCTCTGACCATAATTGTGCCAATCATTCCGTTCACGATTTCATTTTCGTGGTAATTATTTAATGTCAATTGTAAATGATTAACTTATTGCATGGCAATTCGACTCCGAACCTTTGTTTTTTTAAGGCATATACTACAAATGAATTCACATGTGCGGTTGCCACCTGCGTATCGAAGTAATTTCCATAAAGGGACTATATATACGGCTTTTTTGGACGATGCGCAAATCGTCCAACTGTGAACAAGCTAAACAAACGAAGAGGTAATGTTTTGTTGTCAAGCCTTCTGAGTGAAACTTCGGGTGATATAAGGTGATTATATTCCTGGAATACTGTAGTACAAGTTTAGAGTAATCTTTTGCTTTTATGACTGCATTCCCAATTGCTTTAGGAACAACCTCTAGACTGCCGACCTTGAATTGGTCACAGTGTTGATTGTCAGTTACTTCCTGATTCACAGCTTGTTAAGGAGACCACAGGTCGCTCTGGGGCCACTTTGCTACATCAGTTGGCGACCAGTGCCGGAATTAACAATAGGCTAATTAAGCTGAAGCCTAGGGCCTCAACATTTAGCACGGAGCGGCGAGTTGCGTTGGACACACCAGTTCTCGTCTGATCACTGAAGTTAAGCAACGCAAGCCCAGTTAGTACTGACATGGGTGGTCGCTCGGGAAAGCTGGGTACTGCTAATACCCAATAATCGTCGCATTAGTGTAGTGTCTGTGCAGTATATGCATTAGAACTATACAGTGGATGGGCCTCTAATGACCTTGTAGTTGACGGGACCTTAAACTCCAAAAAACAATCAACATTTAGCCCGCTTCAAAACTTAAGAAAGGGGTTCAACAGGGCTTGAAAAGGACCTCAAAACTGAAATAGCCTAGGGCCTCTCAATATCTAAATCCGGCACTGTTGGCGACAAATGTCTTTCATCATTAGGCTGCTTACAAGACCAATGACAATCGTCACCTACAAAATTGTCAGTGGGAATGCAACCAATACATTTAAATAAGGATAACCAGACGAACGACAGAAATGCAAACGCGATAAAAAAAAGGGTGGGGCATGTCCCATTTTCTCTGACGAGGCATCAAAATAGGCGACGACTAAAAGTTGATCGCCTGTTATGACTTGTCTACATATTTGTAGTTGGTCGTCAGTCGGTAGTCTGTAAGCAGCCTAACTCAGCAGGGTGTGAAATTATTGCCTAATAGATTGTCCATGTGTCGCAATGGAACTAAATTAAGTACGGTACCCGACCCTACCATAGGCTGAAAATAATTAATACTTGTTTTAGTCTATAAAGTGGTTAACGCGAATGGCCGCCACCGGTGCGTCTCTAGTGTGCTGCGCTGATTTCAATTTTATGGAATTCCTGATATGGAAGAAAAAAAAAAACCGCCTTGGTGGCGGAACAGAAAGCGTGCTCGATTTACGTCGTCAGTGGTGTCAAGTTCGATATTGGTATCCTCGACATTGGATTCCTGTCTTCACTGTAAGGTTCTCCACATTCCGCATCCACAATCGAAGATTAGCCTGGGGGCATGTCTCACAGAAGGATGCCCCAGTCAGGCGTCTAGAACCTGCAGGGATATTGGTTGGGTTGTCTGTGAGAGATGCAATCCTACCCTGCGGAAAGCACTTGATGCATTTTTGGGAGCAGCTTATTGTGTTGAACGGACCAGTTCTTGTCTGATCACTGAAGTTAAGCAAGGCAATTCCAGGTAGTACTAACATGTGTGACCATTTGGGAAAAATGGGTACAGCTAATAAACAAAAATCGTCGCATCAGCGTAGTGCCCGTGCAGTCGCTGCATTCCAACTACGAAGTGAACCGGACCTTAATGACGTTAAACACCAGTAAAACAAAATAAAATTGGTGCATTATCTGCCATTGGAGCTAAAGTTTTCACCCTCATGTTATTAAAATAGTTTATCACAGTGTGCATCCTTTACAGTACCCGCATACGGTCTGGAGTCTCTCTGTTGCTTACTGTCATTATGGAATAAGTCAGACACCATGCATTATTATAGCCAACATCATCATCATATCCTCATCCCGCCTGTGGCTGGTTCGGGTCTGCGGGTCCTAGCCCTCCACTCCTGTCTATCTCCCACCAGGTCTCCGTCCACCCCACACACTACCATGTGCTTTCAGAAAACCTATTCCCACGTCTGTTTTGGTCACCCCCGTCTCGGGTGCTACCGACCACCTGCATTCTTGGTAGACACCTAACAAGCTCTTCTTCCCCTCTTCTCATGACATGACCATACCAGCTCAGCCTGTTCTCCCTCATCTTTCTGGCGATGTCCACCACCTCCAGACTACCTCTTAATATATGCATTCCTAATTTATCAGCTCTCGACACGCCTCTCATGTACCACAACATACACTTTTCGGCTACTTGCAATCTATTTACGTGAGTCTTCCTCACTGACCAGCACTCTGATCCATAGAGCATAGCTAACCTAACCACTGTCCTGTGGAACTTCCCTTTCAACTTGATTCAGATCCTCCTATCACAGAGGACTCCGCTTGCTTCCACCATTTCGCAACTTGAACGTACATCACCATTACTTCCCTGACCTTCCCAATTGAAAGCTAAATACTCTGTGTTCTTTAAGTTTATCCTTAGCCCTCAATTTTCCATTGCTCGTCTAACATCGTTTAGTTCTTTCTCTATCTGTTCTCTGCAGTCACTTAGTTTACCATTATCATTGGCAAATGCCAAGCACTGAGGAGCCCATTCTCCTACTCCTGTCAGCAGTTTGTCCATAACGAGTGAGGAACTGGCAAGGACGTTTGCAGCCGTCTCCAATTCCCAGCACTACACGGCAACATTTCTTCAAAAGAAGCAGCCTGCAGAACGCCATCCATTGAACTTCACTGGTGGTGTCGCCGAGGGGTATAACAATCCATTTACCCCTTGGGAGCTGCGGGTAGCTCTAGCAAGAGCCAGGGACACTGCCCCTGGACCAGATAGCTTCCACTATCAAATGCTACGACACCTACCAGAGAAACGCGTTAGTTACCTCCTTGAGGTATTTATTCACATTTGGCAACAGAATGAAGTCCCTGCAGGAGGCTACTGTAATCCCACTCCAAAAACCTGGGAAGGTCATTAGCCTTCCAATAAATTATAGACCCATTTCATTGACGAGCTGTCTTTGCAAAACAATGGAATGAATGGTGAATTGGCGCCTGGTGTGGTATCTGGAGCGGCACCACCTTCTTGCCGATGCCCAATGTGGCTTCCGTGCTGGCAGGTCTCCAGTGGATCATCCGATCTCACTGGAGACTGCAGTACGTGAGGCCTATCTCCACAGACAGCACCTGGTGGCTGTATTCTTTGATGTGGAGAAGGCATATGATATCACATGGTGCCATGGCATATTGGAGACTGTGCACTAGTGGGGGCTCAGGGGTGATTTGCCCCTCTTCCTCTGCAGCTTGCTGTCTGATCGGTCCTTCAGAGTGCATGTGGGTAACACCTACTCCTCGGCCTCCCTGCAGGAGAATGGTGTGCCACAGGGGAGCGTCTTGAGTGTGACGTTCTTTGCTGTTGTGGTGAATAGCCTACCATCCTCTGTTCACCCCACAGTACAGTCGTCCCTATTCATGGACGACTTCTCTATCAGGTACTGGGCTGCCATGATGCACAGCTTTGGCATCAGCTGCAACTGGCACTAAACAGTGGCAATGAGTTTGCCACCTCTCGTGGCTATAAGTTCTCCCTTGACAAAACAAATGTCATGCACTTCTGTCATAAGCGAGGGCTTCACCCTGATCCTCAGCTTACCCTGTAGGGCCGCCTTCTCCCATTTGTAGAGGCAGCCTGGTTTCTTGGTCTCCGTTTTGACAGCTGTCTGACATGGGTCCCGCACTTGAAGGAGCTGAAGGCTAAGTGCCTTCGCTCCCTTAATATTCTGCGGTGCCTGCAGGGAACTGGTTTTGGGGCATATCGAACGGTTATGCTTCGACTTTACAGATCACTCTTTCGATCACGTCTTGATTATGACTGCGGCATATACGGCCTGGCCGCTCCATCAACTCTCCGGATGCTGGACAGTACATCACGCTGGCTTGTGGTTGTGCAGTGGGGCATTATGCACGAGTCCAATGCTCAGCATTTATGCTTAGACTGGTTAACCACCACTGACTGTAAGGCAGCAGTACCTGGCAGCTGCATATATTTTGCAGCTGAAAGGTCAGCCACAGCACCCTACACACCCAGCCATTTTTAGTCACACTGGCCATTCAACTGCCACCGAGGGGTTCCCCCTCCTTTTGGCATGCAGTGTATGGATTGTCTCACTGACCAGGGTGTGACTCTACCTAGGGTGCAGCCTGTACTGCCGGCCTTTGGTCGTTGACCTATCGCAGCCCTGTTTTTATTTACATGGATGGGGTGCAGGATGGCCCCTCAGTGGGTTGGTCAGTCTTTAGAACTGGTCATCTCATAAGGGGCCGCCTTCCAGGCATCACCAGTGTCTTAACTGCAGAGTTCACAGCTCTGCACAGGGCACTGGAACTCATCCAATTATTGAATGACAGAAACTTTGTTATTGCGACTGACTCCCTATATGGCAGACATGCCATTGTCCAGGGTGTGCACAGTTTAGCAGTTTAGTTTTAGCTGTTTTGGCTTTTGCCACATTTATTGTTGTCTGTTTTGGCTTTTGCCACTTTTATTGTTATGTGCTGTTTGGCTTTTGCCACTTTTATTGCTATGTCTGTTTTGGCTTTGCTGCTTTTATTGTTGTCTGTTTTGGCTTTTGCCGCTTTTATTGTTATGTCTGTTTTGGCTTTTGCCACTTTTATTTATATGTCTGTTTTGGCTTTTGCTGTTTTTATTGTCCGTTTTTACTTTTGCCTGTATTTATTCTTCAATATTTATTTGGCTATTGCCTTTTATTCTTATTACTTTTAGTGGGTTTTTGCCCTTATCTATTGTCATCATGGTGTGATGGCCATTTACACCCCACCATGGTGATTGTGTTTTTGGGCCCTAATGACCTTTGTAGTCGATGGGCCCTAAAACTCAAACACTCAATGAATCAATCAATTGATAACCAGGAGGATAAGGTATGGACTAAGTGCCGACCCTTGGCACATCCCAACTTTCACTGGAAAGCCCCCAGGGTTCCCCAAAGCGTCCTTAACCTGGCTATGGATCCATCATACATATCCTGGATTATTCGAATAAATCCTTCATCTACCCCCCTTTTTTGTAATACTTCCCAAACTACCTGTCATAGGCCTTCTCCAGGTCAATAAAGATGGTGTGCAGGTCATCCTTTGCTGCCGTATACTTTTCTACCATCTGCCTCAATGTTGATTGACTCCATTGTGGACCTACCTGGCATAATCCCAAATTGATTCCCACAGATGAATATTATAGCCAACAAAGCATTACTTTACCTGCTAAAATTTCTATTTTGGTTGGATAATGCAGTGGGTGTTGGGACATGGGTAGGTCAGCATCTCCCCACAGACCACAAAGCCAATATTTCCTTGGGGTGTCAGACGGCAGGCTGGGACCACAGGTGGGATGAGGATGTGTAACTATGACTCAGTATTTGACAAACTAGGACCTGTCATTGGTATGAAATTAATTTTACGAAAGCCTCTGCCTTTGGATCAGATCCATTCAATTATAGTTGTAGCCTGAAAGAGTATGTGGTTCTGTTTGCTCTGCACCTCCCACTGGCCAACACCTGGTCTCCTGAAAAGGGGTATGGTGCCAGCTTTGGGGTTATTACTTGCAATGGCCGGCACTGTTGCTGAGGAGGACCTCACTGCTGGAATGCCAGTCAGGTGGCAAAGAAGGGGAAACGCCCACCAGAACAAGGAGTGTCTCCCCCTTGCTTGCCCTAGAGACCTTTGGTGCTTCATTTCGATATCTGGTAGTTCTTCAGTTAATGGCCAATTTCAAGACGAAATATATATAGTGATTAAAGGAAATTTTATCATGGCCAAAGTGCAAGTGGCAATCTTCATGTATCCTATAATCCGCTCTTTCCTGTGCAATCTGTGTGATCAGAGGTTCTCTGACAACCAGAGTTGGTATGTGCATATTAAGACACATCATGCAGGGTCTGCCACCAGGGTCTGCCACCAGCTCGCCTGACCCAAGTCTCACTATGCCAAGTGTAAGGGGCCCAATGTAGTTCCTTTGGTGAGGAGAGATTTCCAATGCCCATACTGCATGGCATCATTTGATTCTGCCATTGGGCTAGGTCAACATAAAAGATGAGGTCATCCGGAGGAGTACAATGCTGAGAACCTGAGGCAGTTGCCTGCCAACAGGTTTTGGTCAAGGGTGGAGATGGAAGTGATAGCTCTGGAGGAAACGAACTGTTCCTCTAGATAGGCCAGGGATATCCTTCAGGCCATGTTCTGCCACCTTCCCCATCAGATGCTGGAGGCTCTGAGAGGAAAACGTTGCTCCCCTTAGTATGGAGAAATCCTGGCTGAGGTATGGGCAACCCTAGTATGGGTAAGAGACACTGGGGCCACCACCTCTGTCTGTGAAGGGGACGAGGCACCCGATGTAAGTGACCTGAAGGCCTATGCTCAAGAGCTGGCTCAAGATAAGCCATATAGGGCACTGGTTGAGGATGCATTAAGGATCAACAAGCCTGCAGTTGCAGGAAGATAAAGAAAATGGGGAAACCCATAAAAAGGGATAAAGAAAAACCTTATGGGGCAAAGGCTGTGGCAGGGAGGTCCTGATACGCTGATTTCCAGTGCCTGTATGTTAGGAGTATGCGGAGATGCATCGAGAAGATTCTTGCTGAGAATAAGGGTGTAGAAGAAATTTCCCCCCTCAGTGAGAGCTCGAGGACCTTTTCCACCCGCTTTTCCGTAGTCCAATCTCCCAGGGACACTGCCCCAGGGAGCTGAGTGTTCCAACAGAGGCCCTGAGTCGGATGAAGGAGTCGTCCCCTGGGATTGATGCAGTCACTGCACCTCAATTGCAGAGTGTGGAACATGAGTTGATGGCAGTGGTTCTTAACCTGCTGCTGTTGTCCAGGGACCTGTCTGCAAGTTGGAAGAGACACAGAACAGTGATGATTCCCAAAGATGGGGACTGCTCCAAGATGACCAATTGGAGGCCTATCACGATTATGTCTATATTCGTGAGGGCCTTCCACAACATCCTGGTCGATAGGCTTGATTCCTTTCCTTTCATCTGTCTAAGAGAGCCTTCCGTAGACTGGACGGCATATCAACTTCCACTGACACAGTTAATACACTAATCACAAAATGCCAAAAGCTCACAGAGCTTCCATTGACACAGTTAATATGCTGATCGCAAAATGCCGAAAAGCTCACAGAGCTTCCATTGACACAGTTAATACGCTAATTGCAAAATGCCGAAAAGCTCACAGAGCTCTGCATGCGGTCAGTATCAATGTCGCTAAGGCCAGATGGCAATAAAATTCCATCTGGCCACTTTGGGTCTTCCTGGAGTATTGCAAAGATACATCTTGCAGAGTTACACTGGTGCGACAACCTTTCTGCTGACACCAATATACAGTACTGGGGTGGTACAAATGATTTGCAGGGTGAGGCAGGGCGATCCCCTCTCACCCTTGGATCTTTAACCAAGTTGTTGATGAGTTATTGAATACATTGCCAGAGAAATTAGGCATACAGATTAGCAGGCAGCATATTGCTGCAATCGCATATGCCAACATTATGCTTTTGTCAGATACCGAGTTTGGTATGCGAGAGTTGCTGTCTGTAATGGCAGCTTTCTTTCACGCCATATCGATGCAACTTAACAGTAATAAGTGCCATGCACTCTCCCTGGTGAGTTCTGCGAAGGCCAAGCCAATGAGTTTCCACATACAAAATAAGATCTCTACATATGATTTCCCCTCCCTCGCTGAGGAGGTGCAAAGAATTTTTCCAAGCGCCTTGGAGGTGAGGGTATGGGGCTTCGTCATGTCTGCTCATGGTGGATATGTGAGGGATAACATCAATCTCCTCAAAACTTTGGGGTTCTCCGAGCATCTCCTGTACTGGTTGTCCCTGGCCACAATCCTCAACTCTGTTGTTGTTGTTTGTTTTATGGCCCATCGCTTACAATGGTCATTAGGGCCCAGAGAGACAATAATCACGGTGGGGGTGTAAATGGCCTTCCCACCATGATGGCAATAAATAAGGGCAAAAGCCCACTAAAGCTAATAAAAATAAAAAACCCAATAGCCAAATAAATATGGTATATAAGTAAAGGCAAATTCCAAAACAGACATTAAAGATAACAGCGGCAAAAGCCAAAACAGACATAACAATAAAAGTGGCAAAAGCCAAAACAGACATAACAATAAAAGCGGCGAAAGCCAAAACAGACATAACAATAAAAGTGGCAAAAGCCAAAATGGACAAAACAATAAAAGCAGCAAAAGCCAAACAGACAAAAAAATAAGAGCGGCAAAAGCCAATAAGGACTGAACAGTAAAATTGGCAAAAGCCAAAACCAACACAGACATAAAAAGGCAAAAGGCCTAACAATATAAGAATGCAATAAATATATCAGATTTGGTGAAAAAAGGCCAGCCTATTTCACGAATACAAGTGAGCTCTCCACCCCCTGAGGGTTATCCACAAGTGAGGTGGAAAGCTCACGACTGACTCCCAGACGGTATCTCATTTCACGGTATCTCACAGTGACTAAAGATATTCGCCACTGTGAGAGGCTCCCAACAGAAGTCACACCATGGTTGTTCCTCACCCCATAAAATGTAGGAGTGGCTGAGGAACGTGTGACCGATCTGAAGCCGAGCAAGCACAACCTCCTCCCTCTGTGACTGGCGGCACGAGGACCCCCAGTGCTCTGGGGTGTCCTTCAGTGTGCGGAGTTTGTTGGTGGTCTCTGCAAACCACTGGGCCCGCCATTGTTCATGAATGGCCCGCCGCACTATCGGGAGAGCATCGGAGGAGGTGACAGCAGTGTTACTTATATCTGGCAAGTGGGCCACCTGACGGGCATGGGCATCCGCCCTCTCATTGCCCATGATGCTAACATGCCCCGGGACCCACATGAACAACACTGTCTTGCCCTGCTTATGAATCACGAGCAGAAATCTGTGCACACCCTGGATGATGGCATGTCTGCCATAAAGGGTGTGCAACAGCTGAAGGGAGCATAGGGAGTCAGGTGCAACAACAAAGTGTCTGTCATTCAATACTTGGATGAGTTCCAGTGCCCTGTGCAGAGCTGTGAGTTCTGCAGTTAAGACACTGGCGACGCCTGGAAGGCGGCCCCCTATGAGATGACCAGTTGTAAAGACTGACCAACCCACCGAGGAGCCATCCTTCGACCCATCCGTGTAAATAAAAACATGGCCCCGATAGGTCAGAGAGAGGCATCCAAACTCTTGTTGGTACAGTGACCTATTGGTACTGGTTTTGGGTAAGGCTGCAAGCATTAGATCTAAACTTGGCTCTGGCACTGTCTAGGGTGGCACAGAGGCCGGCAGTACATGCTGCACCCTAGGCATAGTCACACCCAGGCCGGTAAGACCGTCCATCCACTGCACACCGACTGGAGGGGGAATCCACAGGTGGCGGTCAAACGGCTGTCTCAGAGTGTTACTAAAGACAGCTGGGTGTGTAGGGTGCTGTGGCTGACCTTTCAGCCGCAAAAGATATGCAGCTGCAAGGTACTGCCACCGCACAGTCAGTGGTGGTTCACCAGTCTCGGCATAAAGGCTGAGTACTGGACTCGTGCGGAACGCCCCAATGGACACCTGGATGCCAGTGTGATGAACACTGTCCGGCATCCGGAGAGTAGATGGAGCTGCCAGGCCATAGACGCCACTGCCATAATCGAGACGTGATCGAATGAGTGATCTGTAGAGCCAAAGCATCACCATTCGATCTGCCCCAAAACCAGTTCCCTGCATGCACCGCAGAATATTCAGGGAGTGAATGCACTTAGCCTTCAGCTCCTTCAAGTTATGACCCACCTCAGACAGCTGTCAAAATGGAGACCAAGAAACTGGGCCGCCTCTACAACTGGGAGGAGGCGGCCACTCACGGTTAGCTGAGGCTCAGGGTGGGGCCCTCACTTACGACAGAAGTGCATGACCATTGTTTTGTCAGGGGAGAACTTATAGCCACATGAGGTGGCAAACTCGTTGGCACTATTGAGTGCCAGTTGCAGCTGACGCTGATTCTGGGCATCATAGCAGCCCAGTACGGTGGTACCCCGCTTAAGGAACGCCTCGTATAACGAATGTTCCCTATAACGAACACTGTCAAAATAGCGCGGGAGTATCGCATAACGAACTTGTTTCACATAACGAACGCTTGTTCAATATACAAAGTGAACTAGGAACTGTATAGGACAGTGGTGGCGAACCTGCGACCCACCGTGCAATTTTAAGTGGCCCGAGTTTTAATGAGATGATGGTAAAGGTGTAATAAAAGTTGGACGATGTTCTCTATTCCCTCCTTTAATAAACTTTATTCACTATTAATAATAACTTATTTTTATTCATAAAATTGAATAGTGCTTGCATCTGACTACCCGTGTGTGCCCGGGGTAGAATAGGCACACTGCATACCTGCATGTCGTAAGAGGCGACTAAAAGGGGTGACTTTTTCTTGCCCCAGTCTGGACAACACCACTGTCGTCTCTGTCTATGACGTGTTGTGGACAGGACGATACCAACATCGTGGTTGTTCCAGTGTTCAGTCTGACTTGTTCTCGGTCAATGTAGGCTCCTCAATGAGGTGACCGTAAACAAACGCCTACCTGCGTGTTTGCCATGCGTGGAGACCCGTACCCAGGGAAAAGCGGATCCTGGTGGTTGAGGAGGCACATGCCCTGCGATGTCGCTTGGCCACTCCACACTGGTGAGGTGGCTGACAGACATCGGGGACTAGGGTTGCGACCCACAGCCTCCAAAACATCACTTTGGCCACAGCTTCCAGGAAAAACGGGAGGCCAAGGCAGTAGCTCGGTCTTGGTCAATCGGCTGGGGGCGCATAAGTTTTTATGCCTCCTAGGGTGACTGTAAGTGGACCGGCAGTCAACCCCGATGCCAATGGTCCGGTACTCAGGGATTATGCCACCCTAACGGTATCCTGTCCGAGTAGTCTCGATGACCCAAATGGGCGTCCCCATGTAGGGCTCCGTGTGGTGGGCAAGACCTGCGGACAGCAAATTCATAATTAATAAAAATTATGGCAAATATAACCCAGCGGCTGGGGGCCTCTACAAATAACCCCACCCCTCCCCCTTCTTTAGTTTCATTGACATGTGTTGAGCCAGAAGATGGCGGGCTCGGTCCCACCCAACGGAGTGGGCCAGCTGCCACTGAGCTGATGGAGACATGTACTGCTCCAACAAAGAGGCCGCGTTCCCCCAGTAAGCCAACTGGATCAGGGAATGAACCTGTGGCGTCATTGGCATCGGCACCTGCCCTTACCAAGAGGCAACGACCTCTTAGCCTTAAGGTGCATGGTTCCACCACCGATGCACAGCATGTTCCTGCATCTAAGACCTTAGGGGCAGACAAACACCCATCCATAACTTCTTCCTATCCTCCCCGGTTTATTTCCATCTCTGGGGAGGATGGTGCAGCCTTGGGGAAGGCGTCGCCCTTCCTTATCGGCCACAGCCATCAAGGGCATTGCCGGCGACGTGACTTCGGTCAAGAAACTGCACAATGGCACCTTGTTGGTGGAGGCATCCGCCCCTCACCAGATAGAGACACTACTGAGACTGCGGAAGCTCGGTGATATCCCCATTGTGATCAAACCCCATCGCACCTTAAACACTAGTAGAGGTGTGGTGCGGCGCCCTGACCTACGCGGGGAATCACAGGAGCAGATAGCGGAGGAGCTCAGGGCCCAGGGTGTGGTGGCTGTTCGCCATACCTCGGTCCGACAGGATGGAGAATCCCGCCCATCTGACACCTTGGTGCTGACCTTTGGTAGGCCCAAGGTGCCGGAGTACATCATGGCTGGCTACCTCCGCTTGCCTGTTCGTGCCTTCATCCCGAGTCTGCTTCGATGCTTCAAGTGCCAGCGATATGGCCATTGACAGAATTCGTGTTCTGCCAAGGCCATGTGTGGCACTTGTGGACAGGGTGACCACTCCCCCGAGCCTTGTAAGACTGCACCTGTCTGCTTAAACTGTAAGGGCAACCACCCCGCCTCTTCTCGGAATTGCCCTACTTGGCTGCAGGAACGTGCGATTCAGGAGCTTTGTGTCGAGAAGGGTATCAGTTTTCTGAATGCACGGCGGCTGCTAGCCTTGCCAGGGACCTCCAGTCATGGAGTGTCCTATGCAGGTGCTGCAAAGGCAGCTGCTGTGTCCTCTGTCTGTACCCAGACGGACACCCTACCTCAGCTCCCCCCTCTCATCCGTTTAACGCCCTCTCGGGCCTGCGGGGTCCATGGGGTGCCGGTCTGTGAAAGCATTGGCTGCCAGACGGACCCCGACCCCAATTCCATGGCTTCTTCCGGCTCCACCACCGCCTCTGGCCCATGCATTGGCCCCCCAATAATGGCGGTGCCAGCTTCTTTGGAGGCCCCTGATGCAACTCATCAAAGAGAGGCATCTCCCTTAAAGGCCTCCCTC
>JAAFCE010009058.1:6587637-6599152 GCA_013389805.1 Trigoniulus corallinus
GACACAGACCTCAAAACCAATACATGCCCTGGTTTAGCGGGATAAATGTGATAATATACATGTGATAAATGTGGTATACATATAGCGGGATACTATTAGGGTTACTACACGGGTTATTGTATATGTCCGGCTACGCCAGGGCTTGTCCTGGATTGTGTGTTATAAATCTACTTGTAGTAGCGCAGCTCCGCATGATAGCTGTGCTTTGCGGTGTAGTAGGATTACGTGGGGCAAAAAGCAAATTAAAAATACATGTTTTTCACCCAATTGTCGTATACACCCAATTGTCGTTCACCCAATTGTCGTTCACCCAACTGTCGTTCACTCAATTGTCTTTCACCGAATCGTCGTAGACCCATGATAGCTGGTTGGTGGTTCGTTTTGGAAAGAGACACAACCAGTGCGTCTCCCGTCTGTTGGGAAGTAAAGCTATGACCCCATGTGGTGTTCGCGATGCAATCTTCATGGGAAAGAACCCCAACTGTATGAAGCAAAACACACGTCGTCACGTTTTTTTAAAAAGCACTTAAGTTAAAAAAAAAAAAAGCAAATTTTACAGGAGAGAAGAAAAACTGTTTAGAACAGATAGTGTGATCCGTAGGTGGGAATAATAAAATTGCCCTGGAGATGGGCGAGGTTGCTGCAGACTTACAAGGTCTTTAAATTAATATTTCTCAGACTTTCACTAAGTTTGCTTAATTAATATAAAAACCAAGTAGACTTACATGGCTTTTACGGAAATGCGACGATCAGTGGCGTCACTAGGTAGGTGCGGACCGCACCGGTGACACCACTCGCACCATGACAATATGGGGTGACACCAAAGCAGAAGCGGCTTTTTGGGAGGGGGGGGTGACACCATGGCATCACCGCCCCTGGTGACCCAACCCTAGCGACGATGTGTAGTTTGGAACATTTTATGGTGTAGGGGCTCACCCGCCTAGGGGCATACGGGTTACAACGTCAGTTTTGTATCTAGATGCATTAAAACATCGTGCAAGAGGTGGGGGAAAATTGGCACACTACCTTGCTTAGACCCGAAAAGGACTTCTGATGGTTCAATATCGGTCGTTAACTTCGTATTACACTATTTTTGGAATAAATAATATAAGGTGGCCGGATGTTCCAATTTACCTCCCTGCAGTCTCACATTTTTTTTTTGGGCCAAAAGTTCCACCATTGCTACCGTTTAGGTAGGAATGCAGAAGTAACTACTTGAACTTTTTCCCGCCTATGGCAGGGTGTGGTACTCATTTTTGTCCCTCCTTTTGAGCTCCTAACCACACCTACTCGTTGAATAGCAGAGAAAGTATTATGTTCAAATGCCATCACATGCCACAGCTTTACTTCCCAATTGACAGAAGACACACTTTGGGGGGTGCTCTCTCGTCCAAAAGAAAGAAGCTTACTTTGATCCGGTATCCAATACAATAGTGTAACACACAACACTGCACCACAGAGGCAGATCACTAACATTTAGGAAACATGGATCGAAATTACCTGCTTGTTGTTCCTTCTTCACACCAGTGGCGTAACTTGTAGGGTAATGGGATTAAATTGCGCCGGACGCCAAAGTGCCATCTTAGGAGGGGTCGCCTTGTCGGCCTTCTGGATATCAGCCGCTGCTACACAGTGACTGTACAACGACTTCATGGCAAATATAAAATGCCCACATACTGTATGCGAACCTTGTCTGCTCAGAACAAGCAACAGCGGAAGGGGGCACTTCGAATGCCTTTAGCCCCAGGGAGCTACGACTGAATTTACGCCACTGCTTCACACTAGTAATGTCCTTGACTCACTTTTTTATAACAAGTGCTATTTGCAATAATGGGGTTGATTACTTTTGGGCAAAGAACTCCCATGCCATCAAAAAATATACTGTACCTGTAATTAGGCAAATTTTTTAAGTGTAGGTTGCATTAGTATAGAAGTGGTGGGTCTACGACAATTGGGTGAACGACAGTTGGGTGAATGACAATTGGGTGAACGACAATTGGGTGAATACGACAATTCAGTGAATAAGACAATTGGGTGAACGATAGTTGGGCGAACGACAATTGGGTGTATACGACAATTGGGTGTATACGACAATTGGGTGAATGCGACAATTGGGTGAAAAACATGTGTTTTTAATTTGCGTTTTGCCCCACGTAATCCTACTACACCGCAAAGCACAGCTGTCATGCGGAGCTGCGTTACTACAAGTAGATTTACAACACACACAATACAGGAGAAGCCCTGGCGTAGCTAGACAAATACAGTAACCGGTGTAGTAACCCTAATAGTATCCCGCTATATGTATATCACATATTAGAGAGTTAGTGGTGAACGTCGACGAAGACGAAACGAACGATACGAGGTCATATGAGGCAAATACGCAATCTCAATTGCTGGTCTGCTTTTCTTGAGCATGCACAGTTGCCTCATTTGACCTCGTATCGTTTGTTTCGTCTTCGTCGACGTTCACCACAAACTCTCTATTATCACATATATATCCCGCTACACCAGGGGATGTACTGGTTTTGAGGTCTGTGTCCCTGTCCGACAGTCATTTGTCCTGGTCGATTTAACATTTTCGCATGTTAGATGGTATGGGTTGGGTGCAATCGTAATCGTAACGCAGAGCGTTACCTGGACATTCTGGACAGTGCAGCACTCCCATCTCTCTGGAAGCACTTTGGCAATGGCCCTTTTCTGTTTCAGCACGATAACGCACCTTGACTTGACTTTGAGAACTTGACTGGCCTGCACAGAGTCCCGATCTGAACCCCATCAAGCATCTGTGGGACGTGTTGGAAAGTAGATTGCACACTTGTGCAGAACGCTCGACATCTGTGACGGAACTGTAAACCATCGTAAAGCTACTTGTAGTAGCGCAGCTCCGCATGACAGCTGTGTTTTGTGGTGTAGTAGGATTGCGTGGGGCAAAAAGCAAATTAAAAAACAAGTTTTTCACCCAATTGTCATATACACCCAATTGTCGTTCACCCAACTGTCGGGATCACAACTGTCAAGAACCAACCGTATTCACCCAATTGTCGGGATCCCAGAAGTGGTCATAGTTTAGAGGGGTGGAAAGAGAAGAAAGCATGCACCAGAGCACAGCAGTGGAAAAATCAAAATTTGTTTTCATAATGCAGTGATCTTGAAGCCATTTTGCATTTCAACGTCTTCTCAATAGATGATGCCAGCAAAAGAAAGTGGTTTTTCTCACTGTTCCAACATAATGATGCTGTTTTCTGCTTTCCTCATTGAAAATTGCTCCTCTGTTCTCTCCTCTCGCCTTTCCACTCCACTATGTCTTCAGCCTTAGGCCTGGTTCTATGGCACGCAACACTGGCGAGAATAGCACTCAAGCAGATGGCAAAATTATGACGTCAACCACAGGCACTAAAAGAAATTGTGCCTGATTTTGTTCCATGAAGAGAGAAATCACGCTAGGATTAAATGTTTCAAAAAATGCTTGCGAGGTGGCATACAGAGCACAAAAATCTACTTCACACATAACAACCAAAAAGAAATATGAAAAAAATTGCAAGTTTCACAGCTTTGAGTTTAATTTGTAGTGCTTCACATGTAAGGAAAAATCGTTAGATTTGCATTTATAATAAAACTTCATGTTGTCATTTGTTGTAATGCCACAATAAAATATTTTGTATAAACATTTTAATTTACTACGCAGTGCCATTTCATATGTCAGATTGAGTTTTTTTTATTAATTTTCATGTAATAAATAGAGTAGAACTTCAGTTTATCGAACTCACTTATATTGAAATCCTGCTTATTGCACTTTATATCGAAGGTTAAGCGCTGCTCCCACCTGGCATAAATTTTAGCTTTCATATACAGTATAACCTCCCAAGTTGACCACCTCTTTATCTTGACCATGAATCATTGGAACAAAATGCCCTCATAGGCATACCATTGTGGGCACACTCCATAAGTTGACCACCTCTGGATATTGACCACTGACCACCTACAGTTGGCACAACAGTCATCATCACCTCTCTATGTTGACCATTTTGGTGCAATCATGCTCCAATCGGCCAGCTGTGTACAAAATTCACTCTACCAGTCGTTCATATGGGAAAACCCTTTTCATCTACCAGACACTCATAGGGGAAAACCCTTTTCACTACGCATCTTGTTGTCAAAGTGAACGAGTGTATGTAACATTATGTCAAAACGAAAAATAGTGGAGCTAACGATAGAAAAGAAGGTGGAAGTTCTGGACCAAGTAAAGGCAGGGAAATCTCAGCAAAAGATAGCCGAAGATTTTGGGATTTCGAAAACAACAGTGGTGAATATTGTCAAGGCAAGGGACAAAATTTTGAAAGCATTTAATGAAAATTGTTCTAGCAGAAGGAAAAGGATTGTGGCTGATGATTTGGATCATAGAGTTTTTCAGTTTTTCTCAAGTTGTCCATCCAAGAACATTCCTTTAACGTGGCCACTGCTTCAGGAAAAAGCAAAAGTAGTCGCCCATGCACTGGGACATGAAGATTTCACTGCCAGCAATGGTTGGCTGGAAAAGTTCAAACTGCAGCATGACATTCAATGTTGTTCTTTAAGTGGCGAGTCAGCTTATGTGAATCTTGTTGCTGCTGATGACTGGAAATCAAAGCTGCCTACGTTGATTGCAGATTACAGTCTGACAGATATTTTTAATGCCGATGAAACGGCTCTGTTTTACAGACAGCTTCCAACCCGTTCCCTTGTTCAGAAAGGCGATTGGTGCGAGGGTGGCAAACAAGCTAAGGAACACGTAACTGTCCTTCTCTGCTGTAGTGCCTTGGGTGAAAAACTACAACCTCTTGTCATTGGTCATGCTGAACGTCCTAGAGCATTCAAGCAAAATAACGTGAATCCAAAAAACCTTCCAGTGCAATACTGCTTCAACAAAAAAGCATGGATGGCCAGTTCTGTTTTTTTGGACTAGGTGGAAATTGTAAACACAGCCATGAAGCGCAAGCAGCGGAAAATTGTCATTTTGGTAGACAATACTACTAGTCATGGACCCATTGAGCTCACAAATGTTTGGCTGCTGCATCTACCCCCCTAACTTAACATCAGAGGTGCAACCTCTTGATCGAGGGATAATCCAAACAATGAAGCTCCACTACTGCCAGCAGTTGCTCAACATGTTAATTGCAAATGCTGAAGACTGCCAAAAGGCCGTGGAGTTTAGTAAGTCGATCACTATTCTAGACTGCATTCGGTGGGTCGCATCAGCCTGGCAATGCGTTTCCAAGATCACCATTGCCAAATGTTTTCAACAGTGTGGTGTACCAATGGACAACCCCAACGTTGCTGAAGTGGTTATTGTTCCCACTGATGAACAACTATTAAACATGGAGTTGGTCAGTGTTAATGAAATGATGCAATATGAGAGCAGTGTGGAGCTTCATGAGACCCTTGGTAGCGATACTGAGAGCATACTGATTTCTGTAATCAGTTCAAAAGAAACAGAGGAAGAGAGTGAGGAATCCGAGGAAGAGCAAGAGAATTTTCAAAATGTCAGTGTTCAACAAATATCACTCTATATTAAAGAAATAGTGTGCTTTGCAGCAGGCACCTCTGAAAGCTTACTAGAAAAGGCATTTGATCTTCAGGAAGAAATCGAGCAAGTGCATGCCACATCCAAGTCCTCAAAACAAAGTGCAATAACAGATTTCTTTAAATCGACATAATATACTGTACATCCATGTTAATGCTCACAATATTTTTACATACATACTGTACATAAATGTATGTTATTTATACTGTATGTTCATGAAACCTACATGATTTCTTCTGATCTGTTCTGTTATTAAATATGTACAAATGTACATTTATAATTTTATGTGACCTCCAGATGTTGACCACCTCCATATGTTGACTGGTTTTGCTTGGAACGGTGACTGGTCAGGTTAGGGAGGTTATACTGTAATTTCCTGGTTTGGATATATCAAATCTCACATATATTGAACTATTTTTCACGGTTCCCTGAGGTTCGACATAACAAGATTCTACTGTATGCAGGAGTTAGACCTCCATGCTGTATTCATTGACCTGGAGAAGGCCTACGATAGTGTCCCTAGACAGGTATTATGGAGCGTTTTAAGAAAGAAAGTAGTGGATGAGGGCCATATTAGGATAGTGCAGGATATGTATAATGGTTCCATTGCTAGGGTGAGGACAGCATGGGGAAACACTGCATGCTTCAACGTGCAGGCAACCCTAGTAATGGGTGAGCTGCTGACAGGAATAGGGGAATGGGCCCCTAAGTGTCTGGCATTTGCCGATGACGTGGGGAGGCTGGAGGAGTCCAAAGAGGATGCACAAAATGGCCTACAAGGCATCAGAACGGCAATTGGGAGAGGGGGCCTTAAAGTGAACATGAAGAAGACTGAGTACATAGCCTTCAATTTCAGTGGTGAAGGACAAGGGGGTGAGATCAGTTGTGAGGGTGATAAGATACCAGGGGTGCAGCAGTTCCGGTATTTAGGATCAGTTTTCCAGAGCAATGGGGAGATAGATTCGGATGCGACACATAGGATTAATGCAGGATGGCAGAAATGGAGGCAGGCAAGTGGGGTCTTGTGCGACCGACGGGTCCCAATTAAGCTGCAGGGCAAAGTGTATAGAACTGTCGTTAGTCCCGCTATGTTGTATGGCTTAGAGTGTTGGGCAGCTAGGAAGAACCATGAAAGGCAAATGCAAGTGGTAGTGATGCAAATGCTGCACTACATGTGTGGGGTGTCATGATCTGACAGAATCCGAAACACCTACGTTAGAGGTAGCCTGGGAGTGGGAGACATTGCAGAAAAGATGAGGGAGAATCGCCTGACGTGATATGGGCATGTTATGAGGAGGGGAGAGGAGGAGCTTATTAGGGCCATTACGGGACTGGGGGTGATGGGGGGGGCACCAGGGGTAGAGGAAGACCAAAGCGGACGTGGGCGGAGGTGGTGCAGAGGGACAAGGAGGCGTGCGGGGTAGATGGGGACCTGGTGGGGAATAGGCGGGAGTGGAGGATCAGAACCTGCAGTCTCTTTCGCTCGAAAGAGACGATCGAAAACAGAGGGTTGCACTAATAAAGATAGCACATGTGGGATCCCACATGTGTTCTACACATGTGGGATTAGGAATCCAGTCACTTAAAAAAGAATTTTGAACATATCATTTGCTGTCTTAGAGGATAAGTTGGCCTTCAGGTGTCTTTGTCATCATGACAATGCTGAGTCTCATAATGCCTTTACAGCAGTTTTGACTGATTTCTTCAAAACCTGGAACCAATGTATCATGCGATATTTGGAGGAAAATGGAATCCTTAGTGATAATCAGCATAGGTTTAGAAAAGGGAGGTCATGTGACACTCAACTGGCTTGTCTAATGGATTACATTCAAAAAGCTCTAGATAAGGGTAAGAAGGTTGACGTTATATTCCTAGACTTTGAACAGACTTTTGTCATGGTACCCCATTAAAATCCTGTTTCAAAAATGTCCAAGTTAGGGATTCATAGTAAGATTACTTAGTGTATAAGGGCCTACCATAGAGGGCAGCATAGAGTACTTTTTGATGGGGTAGCATCAGAATGGGCAGCTGTGACATCAGGGGTACCCCAGGGAAGCGTATTGGGACCTTTACATTCCTTATGTTAATGATATAGGGCTTGATATAAAATATTTTCTTGAATTATTTGCAGATGATACATGCATGGCAAAGGTGGTGGAAAAGGGTCACTATATTAATCTTGGTAGAAGTTGCAACCTTGTTGTATATATATGGAAAATTAGCCCACTTTCTGGCGAAAATATCTCAGAATGCATCATCTCAAATTTTGTTTTCAGTGGTGCCATTGGAAAGAGCATGTCTTTTTTCATAAAGAATAATGTTGGGATCTAAGTTCCTAGGGGCAGCCACAGGACTCTGCATATGATGCACTTTGCTGTGGTATCCAAAGGATCAAATCATGATTCATCATGTCAGCTGCATGCTCCTAAATGCCTACATGCTGTGTTGGAAAGCCAAAATACAGCTGCCGTGATGAAGTAACTAGATGAACCCTAATGAAACCATTGGAATACCACAGCAAAGTGCATCATATTCACAGCCCTGTGGCTGCCCCTGGGAACTTAGATCCCAACGTATATAAACATTATTCTTTAAGGAAAAACCTGCTCTTTCCAATGGTACCATTGAAAACCAAAGCGGAAATGACGCATTCTGAGATACTGTATTTTGGCCTGAAAGTTGGCTAATTTTCCATGCAAAATGCTTTTCAGCAACTTTCATGTAGAACATCTCTGTATATATAAATACAACAAGGTTGCAATTTCTACCAAGATTAGTATAGTGTGCGTTGTACATAATTGAAAAATATCAAGTAATATACAGGGTGTTTCCAAGGAGTCTATAAGGAGTACCAGCTCCGCCCCTTTCCCATTGACTTTTGTGTCATAGTTTTATACGGTGGCGCCCCAAGTGGATGGTTTGCTACAACACAGATGCTACATGTATTTCAAGCATCTTAAACATGCAATTATGCACTTTCTTTGATTGTTCTTAATAAATAATGTCAACTGCTTGCTGCTAATTTGAACATATAAATAAATTGCTCAGTTTCACATGTTTTTAATGGAAAAAATAATTTCTTTATATATACACTTACTACAAGAGATTAAGACAGCAATGGAAAGAGGAGGTCTTAAGGTGAACATGAAGAAGACTGAGCACCTAGTTTTGAATTTTAGCGGCCAGGGGCAAGGAGGTGAGATTCGTTGTGGGGGAAAGGGAATTCCAGTGATGCAAGAGTGTCTTTATATATGATCAGTTTTCCAGAGCAATGCATAAATAGATTCTGACGTGGCCCATAGGATTAATGCAGGGTAGCTGAAGTGGAGACAGGCAAGTGGGGTCCTGTGCGACCACTGGGTCCCAATACAGTCAAAGGGTAACGTTTACAGAACCTTCATCAGGCTCACTATGCTGTTTGGCTCAGTGTTTGGCAGTTAGGAAGAACCATGAATGGCAAATGCAAGTGGCTGAGATGCGAATGCTATGCTACATGAGTGGGGTGTCACGATCTGGCAAATTAGAAATCATTACGTTAGAGGTAGCTTGGGGGTGAGACATTACGGAAAAGATGCGGCCACTGGTTGAGGTGGTATGGGCATTTGATGAGGGGCTTATTAGGTCCATTTGTGGGACTTGGGGGCACCAGAGATAGAGGAAGGCCAAAACGGACGTGGGAGCTGGAGGTGTAAAGGGACACGGACGCATGCAGGGGGAGGGGGATTTGATGAGGGATAGGTGATAATGGAGGATTAGAACCTGCAGATCTGACCCCGCCTCAGGCAGGAGAAGGGTGAGATGATGATATGGAGTCCTGGAGTGGATTTCATGGAGTTGGAGCAGTTTACAGCAGCTAACACTACTACTACTCCTTGCTCCATCCCAGTGATATATCCTAAGGTGATATATATTTCCGACTTGTTTACGTTAGAGGTAGTTTGGGGGTGGGAGACATCGCGTAAAAGATTAGGGATAAGCGGTTGAGATGGTAGGATCATGGGAGATAGATGGTAAGATGGATGGATAGATGGTAGGATGGTAGATGAGGAGGAACATATTAGGTCCATTATGTGTCTCCATGCGATTGGGGGCATCTGGGGTAAGGGAAGACCAAAACGGACGTGGGAGCAGGTGGTGCAGAGGGGCATGGAGACGTGCATGATGGAGAGGGACTTGGTGGGGGATAGGCCAGAGTGGAGGATAAGAACGTGCAGACCCGACCCCACCACAGGCGTTAAGAGGGTGAGATGATGATGAAGGTAATATATATACACCTGGCACTTGACAACTACTTTTAAATCATTCTAATTATTATTTATATAGTTGTAAATATGCAAGCTAATACATGTAAAGAAGTAGTTTCAGCAAACCATCTACTAGGTGGCGCTCTTTCGGTATGAGGACACGAAAAGGGCAGAGCTGTCACTCCTTGTATTAGACTTCTTGGTGTTTCCTTTAAAGTAACCAATGACTTTTTTTAAAAAAATGTATGAGATATGGGATAAAATGGTTAGGAAAAAGTTATAGTTGATGGAGGGGGACATTCACTTCCCAAAATTGTTCAGAAATTTTGGTAGTGGTTTTTTCAGGACAATGCAAAGTTACATTTTTTTCAATAGATAGGAGTAGTTTTAACTATCGCATCACATAGCTCTAAAAATGTGAAATTTTGATATATCATGTTCCTATACGTCAAATTAAAAATACACCCTCAAAACTGCATTAATGAGTGTGTACCAATGGCCCAGGGCTATAGAATGATGTCTCAGATATGGAGCTCCATTGCTAGCTAGCATTGAGCTAACGTAGATCGTGACACCTTGGCTTGTGCTCCAAGTTACCTAGTTGGAACAGCTAAGAGCAACAATTTCCTGAGCTGCATACTCTTATGACATTACTATATTAAAGCGTTCTAATTTGTTTTAGCAGTTAAGAGCGACAATTTGCTGAGCTCCATAGCCGAGACAACATTCTGTAGCCCTGGGCCATTGGTGTGGGGCCTAGGGTTACCTTATTACCAAATTTCATCAGATTTCAAGAGGGTCGAGTGGGGGGCCTGTGGTGATTCGACATGGAATGGCCCAACTGTATAATAAAGGAATGGGAGGTGTTGATCTCTTTGATAAACTCTGAGATCACTACAGAACAAGGATTCGCTCCAAGATATGGTACTGGCCACTTTTCAGATTTTGCCTAGATGGAAGCCTTGTAAATCTTTGGATTATATACAGACAAGTTATATAAGCTTGTTGGAATTCCAAAGAAGCATTGTCTTGTCATTGCTAACATCTCCAGATATGGAAAATCCTCATGGACCAATGATAAAATCAAAAAAAAGGATTCCACAGGATATTCGCAGAGACAATTGTGGACATTTGGTAACCTACAAATGCTAATGCCCAATGTTTGACTTATCATACGTTAAAACACTATGTAAAAATAAACTGCTGAAAATTTACTTATTGATATTGGTTTACCTCCTACATTGGATCATTATACTTGAAATTTGTGGTTATACGAAAGAAAAAATAGTTTTGGTCATTAATGGAGTAGAGTTCATTTAATAAAGAAAGGTGAAAGATAATAGTCTGAAATTGCCACCCTTCCATAACCAACAATAAATAAACATAGGGGGTTGCAGCTTTGGTCGGCAACCAGCTATGGAAAAACACTGTCCAATGTATCACCCCTGTGTCCATTGAGAGGGACAAGATGCTTACCCGACCCTACCCTACTATAGGTGGATAAGGGTTATGAGTTGCCATAAAAACGTGAATCTAGAGCATAGGCCTACTCTTACTCTTTGCTGTGTTTTCTCACAACTCAACTCTGCTTCAAACTGAATTAGAAATAGAAAGTATTCATTGTCCTGCTAGAATGAGAAAGTATTCATTGTCCTGCTAGAATGAGAAAGTATTCATTGTCCTGCAAATATTAGAAAGTATTCATTGTCCT
>JAAFCE010009058.1:6599162-6619991 GCA_013389805.1 Trigoniulus corallinus
AGAAAGTATTCATTGTCCTGCAAATATTAGAAAGTATTCATTGTCCTGCCAGTATTAGAAAGTATTCATTAATAGAAAGTGTTCATTGATTTCCAGGCCTTATTGTCCAAACATACTGGACGTGTGACCCCCAAAAGAATTAATAAGGTATAAACGAAATACAATAAAAATTTAACAATAAGCACCTGTGCAAATTTGAGCGGTAAACTGCGTTGAGTGGCGAATGTGGTATAACTCATAATCTCCCGGCGGACCGGTTTGCTAGAAAACACAGACAATATCTACCGTTTTGTTCCAGAACAGATGCGTCTGAAAATCGAGGTTCCACCTTCCATTTGAAGGATTGGATATCTCAAGGTCAGCTCTTAATTCAGCACCTGCAATGTTACGTTTTCATTGTTATGAAAAGCAGTGAAAGAGTGTTGCCTAATGTAATTGTCAACCCAATATGTGGCATAATTTTGATCAGTGTCGGGTTAGTAGTGTGCAAGAACATAGTTGGCCCCTCAATCTCCCCCTCCAGAGTGAAAAATGGTTTCAACAGTAATTCGTATATGCTACACATTTGTCACAACATCATCTAGGAAAGGTGACTTAGGAAATCACCAAAATAATGAATAGTGACTTGATAGTCTAATGAGTACTTTCACTGGCTATGGCAGATCTTGGAGCTGGATCTAAGAAGTAAGTAGAGGGCCAGGGTGCCTGTGTGCACTACACACACATTGCACACTGTGCTGGCACGCCTCTGATTTTGATTTATATTGAAATGATCGTGTGTAATTCTTGGTGATTTCTTCTAAAAGAAAACCTTAACTGCAAACTAATCGTGTTATTTTACACTAACGGGTTGGGGAGTAAGCCAAGCAGCCACAACTGGCCGAGCCCTTAGGAAGCTGCTCACGGGAGATGAGGATGCAGGTGTATAGGATATAGAGGTGTATAGAGGGAAAGTCGCAGCACCCGCTAACGTGCTAACGTGGGCGTGCGTTGCTTAACTTCAGTCACCTCATGAGAACTGGTGTGTCCAATGCAACTTGGCTGTACTCCAACTTAAAATGAATTTTTATTCTTTGCAGAAGAGCACCACCATGCGACAACTGAGAAGGAATTTCGGTTGGCTGATGAAATCGAAGTTATTTCATGCAACGTTAGTAATTTTCTTTGTTTATCAAGTAGTTACATTCTTCAGCTTAAGCTATCCTGGTTGGCAATCTGTTGAAGTAGTGGATAGGTCTCGTGTGGGTGCCAGCAGGACCCAATGCAAATTTCCAGACCTCCACCTTGATGATCCAGCCATGGCACCGTTCTTCAAACATGTGCCTCGTTTACATTGTAATGAACAGACAAACGTTATTTGTGTTCTTGGTGACGAAGCTCGCCTATGCAAGACTGGTCAGAGCCACTCTTGCAAGTATAAATTTGTGGAGCGTTACACTGATTACCGAAATGTTGAAACAGAGTCTATTACGTCTGACGATAATATGGCAGTCAAATTGAAATCTGACTTTTTTCATGTGGAATGTCAGCAGAATGATGAAAGTCCAACGTGGACCAATTTAATGGCTGGTATTGCTTTTCGACCAGAAATCTGGAGTCGTACTGGTTTCGATAAGTTGCCCACTTCTGCTTCGGGACTTAATTTTTTGATGCTTGGGATCGACTCTGTGTCGCATTTAACTTTTCAACGCAAGTTACCAAGTACTTACCAGTATATTAAGGACGTTCTTGGCGGAGTGATTTTAAATGGTTATAATATCGTAGGAGATGGTACACCACAGGCTCTCATCCCTATTTTGACTGGAAAGACTGAAAAAGAACTACCTGAAGTGCGACGGAGGAAGTTATTCCGCTCCAATTATGTGAATATCTATCCCTTTGTGTGGAATAATTTCAGTAACGCTGGATATGTGACTGCGTTTGCTGAAGATGTGCCTGCCATTGGAACATTCACCTACAGACTAAATGGATTTGACCAACAGCCAACTGACCATTATTTGAGGACGTTTTACTTAGAAGTTGACAAGATAAGGCATAAACACAAAAGGTTATGTCTTGGGGATACTCCGCGCCATAAGGTAAGCATCTTTGCCACTCACCACGTTCTTACCAGAAATCACAGGCGGCTCATGGGGCAGGCAAACCTGGGCGGCTAATTTCAGAGGTACTTGTTTGCCATGCAGTCTACCAGTGATTTAAAATGTTCATAGTCCAGGAGTTTCCAAACTTCTCTGATTGGTGGGGCCTTTCCTTAATGTTGGCTTTCCACGAGGTGCCTTGTTACAGTGTCATAGAAATGCATTGGCAACGGGATAAATGCCAAGGGCGCACAGTGGACTGAAATCATGTTTTAGCGGGACATGTGTAATAGTGCAATAAAGTAAGCTTAACATGAAGTGTAGTTGTAAATTTTTGAACAAAATATAATTTTATAATTCTGAATACAATGTTTTTTTAAGTTTCAAATTAGTACGTTGAAGTTGGGGAACCTTACATGACATCGAAGATCTGATTCACTGCCTGATGAATCCACATACTCTTTGTCACTGTCAGAACCTTGTTGGAAAATAGGGAGATTTTATTTTTCAAATCATCTCCTGGTAAATTTGGTACCCTGGATTCAATGTTATGTCTCATTTTATTTCTTGCAAAGACAGTATTAGCACGAGAAAGGAGATGTTCAGTGAAGAGAAAATCAAATAACTCCTTTCGTGTCACACCTTCCTTGATACCTCATGGTAATAAAAATTAACCTTCCGTCTTGGCAGACCCCAGACCTACAAAATTGTGTATACACATGTACCACTTTCACCAATCTTAACCAACCTTTGAATACCTGTTCTCCGATGTTTTCTTTACCTATCTAGGGAAGTTGGCAGGTCTCCTAAGTAATTAGCATATTTTAATTCTGGTTAAGCAATGCAACCCAAGTTAGTACCGACATAGTTGGCTGGTCAGAAACACTGGTTACTGAGGCAGAAATGGGAGCAGGATGTCCATAAGGATTTGGTAGTGTGGGGTGGATGGGGACCTGGTGGGAGATAGGCAGGAGTGGAGGCCTAGACCCTGCAGATCCGACCCTGTCATAGGTGGGATAAGGGTATGGTGATGTGATGATGTCTTGTCTTCTTGGGTAATATAGAATTTTTACAGCATGTTTCCAAATTATTTTCATTGCTAAAGCTTTAAATAGATGGTATTTAATTTAATATCCATAATAATGCGCTTAATGCGAATATTTAAGCCTTGAAAATCAAAAAGTCTTTTTGGGGTCATCACAGACCCCCACCTTGTAGTGTGTGCCAGAAATCGTCCCCTTGTCGACGGAAGGTTAAAAATAAATAACTTCCGCAGGTCTGAGCACTTTAGGATGGGTGTCAAAACAAAGGTAACAAACTACAGAATAATCCTAAATCATTTCCAGAATGGAAAGAAAGGGTACTATTTTTTCCCACAATGACAGGTCCCAAAGAATTATTAAAAAATCAGTTGTCCTTCTAAACTACATGTGATCATATCTTGACCCCTGTTAACTTAAAAAGACAATTTGGAATGCTTATAGTAACCTGAAGGTTCAGTGTCCATAATGCAGCAAAAAGAATTCCCAATAAACTTTGTAAAATGCCTGCGTGAGAGCACAAAACACAATGACCTGAATCATGGATGAAGCGAAATATGCAGCATCTTCATAACTGTGGACTTTGTAAGCTTTTAGTTCTTTTTAACGAAAAGAAATTTAATTGATTGTTGTTCATTTAAGACAGGAAATGATTCAGTCATAACAAAATGGCAATTATTTTGTAATTTGCTGACATGAGTTTTTTCTTAAATGTCCCACTAAATTTGCATTTCCGACGACTGTGGGGCGTTAGGGGTGCTCGGACAATTTGGAACTGCATTAAATTTAATGGGGCGTCAGAAACTCACGAGTCTTGCCTGCTAGAAAGTAACTTATTTTTGTGTGTTGATGTCCGCTCAACTTTATTGTCATGTGACTTTGAAACAAGGGTTTTTAAATGTTGAGGCAGTTTTTATAACGAGTGCAGTATGTAAGACTTTTGAGCATATATTATTCTCACGTATCCTTAGTAATAATGAGCATGGGTTTAGGAAACGTAGGTCATGTGACACTCAACTGGCTTGTCTATTGGACTATATATAAAAAAGCTCTAGATAAGGGAGGGTAAGCAGGTTGACGTTTATTCCTGGACTTTGAAGAGGCCTTTGTCATGATACCCCATGACAAGCTTGTTTTAAAAATGTCCGAGTTAGGGATTCATAAATCCCTGAGGATGGAATCAGTAAATTGCTGAAATATCTGTGCTGCATTGCATAACTTAAAAGGCATCCTAGTATACTCAAGGAGTAATGACAGCAGGCTTATGAATGTCCTCAGGAGCACTCGGAACCTCATGATAAGCTTTTTGTAAGTTCAATTTTGTAAAGATGCGAGCGCCACATAGCTGTGCATTAAAAGACATGAAATGTGGAATGGGATAATGGTTGGGCACAGTTCTGGAACAGCACAAAACTCACTGACGATTCCCCATGAATCACCTTTGAGGACCAGATCCAGTGGACTTGACCATGAACTAGAAGGTGGATGGATGTTGCTAAGCTCAAAATGAATGCAAACTTCCTCTTTGGCCAATTTGCTCTCAATGGGATCAAGGTGTCCATTTGTGGTAATTATGTGGTGATAAGTTGGGTGAGAAAGATTGCTAGAAACTGGCTGTTGTGTGGTGATGTCTGTAAAATCTTGCAGGAGTGCTTTGTAGCAAGTTGCTATATTCAGAGCTATTGTAGACTAATGGTGATGTTGCAAGGAGTATGGAAATCGATTCAGGAAATTTGAAATCCAGTAACCCTCTCACACAGTTTGTGTCGTCCTACATCTACAATTAAATTAAAATCTACACCCATGTGACACACTATGTGCCACATTGGCAATAATGAAATTCCAATGGAAGGAATGACACCTGTAAGTGAAGAGACAAACAATGCATCACATAGATTAAAACGGAAGACTTATTAGCAGCATACAACACAAAATCACTAACTTTAGATGGTTTTGGAGTAACCTGTGACAAGGGTAGCACATGTATAGTGGGTATTTTTATCTTTAATAAAAAGCAGATGACTAGGAGAAATTTCAATATAGCTCTGCATCTCTAAGAGCAATTGGCCAGATGATTTCTCAGAGAGCAAGGCATGTGACATTTTCTAGCCTTATCACCAAACCTTTGATGATACCAACATAAATTTGGATTGGATATGGCTGACTGAATATTACTGTAACGTGAATGTGCAAAAGAGTGAGAATGGCTATGACGTCTATGAAATGGTGATCTATGATGACAAAGCAAGGAGAGAAAATTGTCCTTAGCAGTTAAGGTGGTTTAAAAAGGAAAGTTTAAAAAAAATTACCCTTGATGTGCAGCATTAATAGAAACGATCTCATCATCTTGGTTGAAACAGGGGGATGAAGGTGGTGAAGTTTGCTTGGTGGTATGCATTCGCGTTTTTCTATTTATTTATCTAAATGTGTGACTAATAGCTTGATATTATTCATTACTGTTATGTAAGAATGTCCTGTTGTATGTTCACAGGTGGGATGTTAGAAAATGTTCAAAAGCTCAAAATGTAGTGACTAAAGTTATTCAATAAATGTTTGGAAATAGCAAATGTCATACCAACTGTAGTGACAAATAGTTCAAGTGCTGTCTTCAATAGTCCTGGTCACCAATTGTTGTAAAGGTCTAAATCGCTGATATTTACTTGTGTATATTAATATTATTGTAGCATGATGATCAGACCTCATATCATGAAACCCTTATCCCACCTGTTATGGGGTCGGTTTTGTGGGTTGTAGCTCTACAATCCCATCTATCTCTGACCAGGTCCCCATCCACCCCACACACCGCCATGGTTTTATGGATAACCATTGCTTTGGTCACATCTGCTTTGGTCTCCCCCTGCCCTCGGTTCTACCGACCACCTGCTTTTCTGGGACATGCACTTAACAAGCTCTTCTTCCCCTCTTCTTACAACGTGGCCATACCACATCAGCCCATTCTCCCTCATTTTTTCAGCAATGTCCACCACCTCCTGGCTACCTCTAATATATGCATTCCTACTTCTATCAGCTCTAGATATGCCACTCATCTACCACAGTATTTACATCTTCACTTATTGCATTATATTTACATGGCTCTTTCTCACTGAACAACATTCTGATCCATATTGCATAGCTGGACTAATCACTGCCCTGTAGAAATTCCCTTTCCACGTCATTAGGATCCTTCTATCACACAGGACTCCACTTCCACGGGCATAGTAAACTGATACGTTGGTACGTCCCCGGGTGGTGGATAGGGGAATCCCCACAGCACGTTTGGGGGATGGCGATTTAGTCAGCCCCTGGATGTGCTGAGGGAAGGAGGGAAATAAAATAGCTCCTGCGGACCAAATCCCCTGTGTGCCCAGGGTAGAATAGGCACATGAAGTTCTCGAGACGTAGACTGGACGAAACCATCATCATGGATTGACTCCTCACTCAGGTGGCCGTAAAAAAAAACGCCTACATGCGTTAGCCGTGCATGGAGAAAAACAGATCCTGGTGATTGAGGAGGCATATGCCATGTGACGTCTCTGGGCCACTGCACACTTGTGAGGTGGCTCACAGCCATCGAGGGCTTAGGTTGCGTCCTATAGTCTCCAATACTTCACTTTGGCCACAGCTTCCAGGAAAAACGGGCGGCCAAGGTGGAAACCCGGTCTTGGTCAAGGGCCAGGGGTGCATGTATGTGCACCCTTGATCACCTGAGTGGTGGTCACGTGGCGAGGGCCGCTTAGGAATATGCCCCCAAGGGTCACTGTGAGTGGACCGGCAGTAAACCCCGATGCCTTTAGTCTAGTACTCGGGGATTATGCCACCCTTATGGTATCCTGTCCGAGCAACCTTGGTGACCCTAATGAGCGAACCCTTGGGCGTGATGGGTGAGGACTGCGGGCAGCGAATTGCTAAATTCTATGGCGGTAAATCAGAGGCTTCGGGCCTCAGCAAATAACCACACCCCTTTGTCTTCTTCTTCTTCCTTTCTGTCTGGGACTTGCTGTTGGGACTTGTCTGGGACTTGCTCAAGACGATGGCCTCGGTTCCACCCAACTAAGTGGGCTGACTACCACTAAGCCTGTGGAGATAAGTAGTACTCCAAGGAAGAGACCACGTTCCCCCAGTAATCCATCTGGATCCCGGAATGACTCTGTGCGTTCTACTACACTGGCACCTGCCCTTAACAAGAGGCAACGACCTCTCAGCCTGAAGGTGCAGGGCTCCACCACCGATGTGAAGCATGTTCCTGCATCTAAGAAGGTCTTAGGTGCAGCTAAATCCCCTTCCACTCCTTCTTCCTATCCTATCCGGTTTCTTTCCATGTCTGGAGAGAATGGTGCAGCTTTGGGGAAGGCGTCGCCCTTCCTTATTGCCAAAGCCATCAAGGGCGTTGCTGGTGACGTGACTTCAGTCAAGAAGCTTCGCAATGGCACATCCCCATGGCGGTAACATCCCCATTCTGGTCGAACCCCATCACACCCTAAACACCAGAAGAGGTGTGGTGTCAGAGGAGAACATAGTGGAGGAGCTCAGGGACCAGGGTGTGGTGGCTGTCCACTGCACCTCGGTTCGACGGGATGGAGAATCCCACCCCTCTGACACCTTGGTGCTGACCTTTGGTAGGCCCACGTTCCCACAATACATCATGGCTGGCTACCTCTGCCTGCCGTTATGTCCTTTTATCCCAAGCCCCCTTTGCAGCTTCAAGAGCCAACGGTATGGTCATGGCCAGAACTGTTCTACCAGGGCCATGTGTGGCACTTGTGGGCAGGGAGACCATTCCCCTGAGCCATGTAAAACTGCTCCATGCTGCACCAACCACAAAGGAAACCACCCCGCCTCTTCTCGGGATTGCCCCACCTGGTTGCAGGAACCTGCAATCCAGGAGTTACATGTCAAGAAGGGTATCAGCTTCCAAGATGCACGGCGGCTGCTAGCCTTGCCAGGAACGCCAAGTCGTGGCTTGTCCTATGCAGGTGCTGCAAAGGTGGCTGCTGTGTCTTCTGTTTGCACCCAGATGGACATACTACCACAACTCCCCCCACTCATCCGTTTGTTGCCCACTCAGGCCCGCAGGGTCCATGGGATGCCAGTCTGGGCTAGCATTGGCTGCCACACGGATCCCGACCACATGCCAGAGGCTTCCTCTGGCTCCATCACTGCCTCTGGCACATGCGCGGGCCCTCCATTAGTGACGATACCAGCCTCTTTGGAGGCCACTGATGCCTCTCATCAAACAGACGCATGTGCATTGATCACCACCCTCCCTGGCTCCGCCCAGCCGGCCCCCTCCACAGAGGTGGTGGTGAGTGGAGCAGGAGGGAAGAAACTGGGGAGACACCCCGCTCCTGCAGTGGGGCGAGTGTCCTTGATTTGTCCACCCAGGCTCTCTGGCCAGTGGCAGAAAGTACTGGATGGCAGCATGCCCCAACTGGGACATGATGGGGATTCTTCCTTTAAGATGGAGGAGGAAAACCAAATTGTAGGCACCCCTCCCTTTTCTGCTGTGGGATGGAGAAAAGGCAGGAATAGAAATAAACCTCCAAAGCCCACCTGATGGTGAGTCCCCTTCATTGTAACTGCTGAGGTTTTCTCCCACAAGAATAACGAGATCACAATGTTGATCTCACGGTACAATCCGATCTGCATCTCCCTCAAGGAGATCCTTTGCTGTAGTGATACACAACTTTCTTTCCGGGGCTACACCATGTATGCAGACACCCGGCAGACACAGAGGCCTCTCCAAGCAGTGGCAGTCTCCCTGCAACTGGATTTGCCCACCACTCTATGTTCCCTCTACATGCCTCCTGGGATTGATATCCCCTGGGCAGACCTTGACTCCCTCACCACCAAGCTTCCCAGAACCTTTCCGATTATGGGTGATTTTAATGCCCATAACCCCCAATGGGGCTCAGACAGCCACAATCCCCGAGGGCTACTTGTGGAGCAATGGGTGTCACGCAATGGCCTCATTGTTCTAAACACGGGAGCGGCGAGTTGCATTGGACACATCAGTTCTCATCTCATCACTGAAGTTAAGCAACGCAAGCCCAGTTAGTACTGACATGGGTGGTCGCTCGGGAAAGCTGGGTACTGCTAATACCCAATAATCGCCGCATTAGTGTAGTGTCTGTGCAGTCTCTGCATCAGAACTATACAGTGGACGGGTCTCTAATGACCCCGTAGTTGACGGGACCTTAAACTCCAACAAACAAACAATGTTCTAAACACAGGTGCCCCCACACATGCGATGACTGCCACTGGTGGTCTTTCCTGTGTAGACCTCTCCATCTGCTCCCCTGGGTTGTCGCCAGGGCTGCAATGGGAGGTGCTGTCTGACCCTTGTGGAAGTGACCACTTCCCCATCAGGATTAGCAGTGGAAGTGGGGCTCTGTCCTAACGACCACCGCAGTGGTGCCTGCGTCAGGCAGACTGGGAGGAGCTTACCCACTGAATCCATTTTCACCCACTGTGTGATTTTGATGGGGTCAATGATATAGTGGGCCACTGCACAGAGGTGGTGGTGACTGCAGCATTGGCATCTGTAGGAGTGCGAATCAGGCCCGCAGGGGCTCCCTTTGCCTCTTCCAGTCTCGTCCAACTGATGCCAATCATTTCAACTATCTCTGGGGCCAATCGCTCCTCATGGAGTGAGTATGTCTCCTCACTTACCCTCCACAGACCATCCAAGAATGTCTGGGAAGGTACTTACCATCATGTGGCTCTGGTCTCCTTGTGCAAGGGAGACATTTACTTCTGCCATGTGAGGTTGCTGAGGAGCTCACAAGGACATTTGCAGACATCTCCAGTTCCCAGCACTACACTGCAGCTTTCATAAAACAAAAAGAAGCTGCAGAACGCCTTTCAATTAACTTCTCTGGTGGTGTTGCTAAGGGGTATAACAACCCATTTACCCCTTGGGAGCTGCAGGCAGCCCTAGCAAGGACCTGGGATATTGCCCCCAGCCCTCATAACATCCATTACCAATTGCTACAGCACCTACCTCAGAAGGGTCTTTCCTACCTCCTTGAGGTTTTTAATTATATTTAGCAGAAGGATGAAATCCCTGCAGGCTGGTGGAGGCTATCATCATTCCCCTCCAAAAGCCTGGAGAGGATCGTAGCCTACTGACGAATTACAGGCCTATATTTTTGACGAGCTATTTGTGTAAAACCATGCAATGCATGGTGAACTGGCGTCTGGTGTGGTAATTAGAACGGTACCACCTTCTTGCCAATGCCCAGTGTGGCTTCTGTGCTGGCAGGTCCCCAGTGGATCATTTGATCTCACTGGAGACTGCAGTTCGTGAGGCCTTTCTCCATAGACAGCACTTGGTAGCTGTCTTCTTTGATGTGGAGAAGGTATATGATACCACATGGCGCCATGGCATATTTGAGACCTTGCACAAGTGGGGGCTCAGGGTAATTCGCCCCTCTTCCTCCATACCTTTTTTGTCCAACCGGACCTTCACATTGCGTGTCAGGAGCATCTACTCCTCAGCCTTTCTGCAGGAGAATGGTGTCCCACAGGAGAGCATCCTCAGTGTGACGCTCTTTGCTGTTGGAGTGAACGGTTTTCCCTCCTCCATTCACCCCCGGTACAGTCGTCCCGATTTGTGGACGACTTCTTCATCTAGCACCGGGGTGCCACAATGCATGGCATTGAGCATCAGCTGAAACTGGCACTAAATAGTGCCATTGCGTCTGCTTACTCATGTGTCTACAAGTTCTCCCCTGAGAAAACAACAGTCATGCACTTCTGTCGTAAACGAGGGCTTCACCCTGAGCCCCAGCTTACCCTGAATGGCTGCCTCCTCCCAGTTGTAGAGGCAGCCCAGTTGCTTGGTCCGCTTGAAGGAGCTGAAGGCTTAGTGCTTTTGCTCCCTGAATATTCTGCGGTGACTGCAGGGCACAGGTTTTGGGGCAGATCGAACTATGATGCTGCGAATATACCAATCACTCGTTCGATCGCATCTTGACTATGGCTGTAGTGTATACGGCCTGGCAGTTGTCCATTGTGGCATTCCACACAGGTCCCATGCTCAGTCTTTATGCTGATTCAGGTGAACCATCACTGACTTGTGGCGGCAGTACTTGTCAGCTGCATATATTTTGTGGCTTAAAGGTCAGCCACAGCACCCTACACACCCAGCCGTTTTTAGTCGCACTCAACGACGGCCATTCGATCTCCAGCAAGGGATTCCCCCTCCATTTGGCATGCGGTGGATGAATGGTCTCACTGAGCTTTGTGTGACTCTGCCTAGGGTGCAACACATACTGACGGCCTGTGTGCCGCCCTGGACAGTGCCAGAACCAAGTTGTAATCGGATGCTCACAGCCTTCCCCAAAGCCAGTACCGATAGGTCAGTGTACCAACAAGAGTTTGGACGCCTCTCTCTGACCTATCAGGGCCATGTTTTTGTTTACATGGATGGGTCAAAGGATGGTACCTCTGTGGGTTGGTCAGTCTTAACAACTGGTCATCTCGTAGGGGGCCGCCTTCTAGGCGTCGCCAGTGTCTTAACTGCAGAGCTCACAGCTCTACATAAAGCACTTCAAATCCTCCAATGTTTGAATCACCAACACTTTGTGATTGCAACTGACTCCCTATCCTGCCTTCAGCTGTTGTGCACCCTTTATAGCAGACATGCCATCGTCCATGGTGTGTACATTTTGCTGCTCATGATTCGTGAGCAGGGCAAGACAGTGTTGTCTATGTGGGTCCCGGGGTATGTGGCATCATGGGCAATGAGAGGGCTGATGCCCATGCTCGTCAGGTGGCCCATGCCAAATATACCTGACACTGCTGTCCCCTCCTCTGACGCTCTCCTGATGGTGTGGCAGGCCGTCCGTGAACAATGACGGTCCTAGTTGTTTGTGGAGACCACCAACAAGCTCATCACACTGAAGGACACTCCAGTGCACTGGGCGTTCTAATGCCACCAGTCATGGAGGGAGGAGGTTGTGCTTGCTCGGCTTGGAATTGGTCCCACTTTCCTCACCCACTCCTACATATTATGGGGTGAGGATGAACCCTGGTGTGACTCCTGTTGGGAGCCTGTCACAGTGGCCACAGTGGCACACATTTTTAGTCACTGAGAGATACCGTGAAAGTAGATGTCGACTGGGACTCAGTCCGGAGCTCTCCACCTCACTTGGGGATGACCCCCAGGGAGTTGAGAGCTCGCTTGTATTTGTGAAAGAGCAACATTAAATCTTGATGCCCTTTCCTTCTGGCATATTTTCGTTTTATTCTTCCTTTTTAGCTTTTGCTTTTTCATTTTTGTGTCGTTTTTGGCTTTTACCCTTCTGTGTTAATGTATGTTTAGGCTTTTGCCGATTTTGGCTGTGTTTGTTTTGGCTCTTGCCTTTTTATTTGTGTCTGTTTTGGCTTTTGCCTGTTTACCTTTGTCTTTTTTTGGCTTTTGCCTTTGTGTATTCCCTATTTATTGTGTGCTTTTGCCTTTTACTATTATTACAGTAGAACTTCGGTATATCGAACTCGCTTATATCGAAATCCTGCTTATTCCCGCTTATATCGAAGCTTGAGCGCCGGTCCCGCCCGATGTAAATTTTAGCTTTACATATAATTCCGGATTTGGATATATCGAATCTCTGATATATCGAACTATTTTTCACGGTCCCCTGAGGTTCGATATATCGAGATTCTACTGTATTCATAGTGGGCTTTTGCCCTTATTTATTATCCTCATGGTGGGTTGGCCAGCCTCTTTCACAACATTTAATCTTGACGCTCTTTTTCTTACTGGAATCTTTTCCTTTTATTCTTCTTTTTTGGCTTTTGCCTTTTTTAATTTTTGTGTCGGTTTTGGCTTTTGCCCTTTTATGTTAGTGTCTGTTTAGGCTTTTGCCTGTTTAGCATTATCTGTTTTGCTTTTGCCTTTATTTACTCCCTATTATTTGTGCGGCTTTTGCCTTTATTTACACCGTATTATTTGTGTGGCTTTTGCCTTTTTACTATCCTTACTATTAGTGGGCTTTTGCCCTTATTTATTATCATCACAGTGGGTTGGCCTTTTACACACCCCCACCATGGCCCTAATGACCTCTGTGGTCCATGGGCTGTAAAACACAAACAATAACAACCCCAGAGATCGTAATATTCTAAGCAGCGTTTCTCCTGAAATTTCTATTTTGTCATCAGTTGAGCTACTCCTTGCATATGGTGATGTGGTTTTGGAATGCAGAAGATGGATTACAAATCTGGTGGTTAGAAAATCAAGCCGTGTGGCCTGCCAGTGCTTTTATGAAGTTCTTTCCCAGTCCGACACCTTTCTTATTGATTGACTCTTGTTGTTTCTGCAATAATTCTGTTTCTTATCAATGATGACGTACCGTATGTCCTATGGGTTTCCTAAGTTTTCCTTGCTATTCATGAATATTGTGTCTCTGCTCATCCCCTTATTTTTTCGAATCTTGGTACTACGTGTCCTCCAGGGCTGTCCTCAGTCTGCTGATCTACTATGTACAGTATCTACAACAACTTTGCCCCCTATGTGTTGTGGGTGGCATGTGGCTGATGAAGCTGATTATAAAGCTTGAGTGCAAAGTTAAAAATTTTTAATCAGTGGAATTCATCGACAAAAAGATTAGACTTTGCCAAATATTTTGATAAACTGTGATTGTGGGAACAATTTTTTTTCTTTGATGAAAGTAAGGTGAATATTTTGGCATACCATCAGAGAAAATCAAGTATGGGAGAAAATGGGGAAAAAGTGAATTAAGAACTTGCTCTAAAAATGTTCAAAATATTAAGCATGTAGGTGGCAGTGCCATGGTTTGGGGATGTATGAATGCTACTAGAGTTGGTGAACTTGTAATAAAAGAAGGGCATACATCATAATTATGCAAGGCAGCTGGCCAAGAGTGTGAAAGAAATTAGGCATCAAAAATACTTATTACTTCCAACAAGACAATGAAGGCTCAAATAACTGAAGAATTTCTCCTGTGTAATGCAAGAAAATAACTCCTCCACAATCACCAGATATTAGCACAATCCAAATTTTATGGCTCCAGTTGGAGTTAAAAATTAGAAAACCAAAAGTGTTCATCAGGGCCTGACTTGATTAACAATTTACATCACTCATGATGAGAAATCACCAGAAGCAATAAAAGCTCTAGTTTCATCAGGGCCAAGTGACTTCAAGCTATAATTAGCAATAAAGGACTGTATCCAAAATATTAAATTTGTGATTTCTGCTTCAAAACTGTCTGTAAACCTAATAGTACCTATGAGTGTATGAATACTTTTTTCCAATTGAAAAATGTTAGTTTTTTTAGTATAATATAGTACTTTTTATATATAGTATATTTTAGTATTATACGAGGCATGTTTTTTAAGTAAGTACCGTTTTGCGATTCCGCCACCGCAGCGCTATGGTCGGCGTTCCGCGCATGCGCGCTGGTTACCTACATCTCTTGTGTATGCACTGACGCCATTACAGTCTGATTCTTCATTGTATACGTTGTTTACTGAGTGTTAAGATGCCTCCGACAATCGTGAGTCCCGCCAATTGTGAAGTACTGGGTGTTATACGATTTCTTAGTGCTAAAGGTGTAAAACCGATCGATATTCATCGTGAGATCTGTGAAGTTTACGGACAAAACATTATGAGTGATGGAATGGTAAGGAAATGGGTGACAGCATTTAAAGATGGCCGCACAAATGTGCATGATGAAGAACGGAGTGGGCGTCCTTCGGTCGTTAATGAAGATTTGGTGCAGAAAGTGGACGAAAAGGTGAGAGAAAACAGACGCTTTACAATTTCATCATTGTGCGACTACTTTCCTCAATGTTCTCGTAGTGTTTTGTATCGCATTGTGACCGAGAACTTGAAATACCGGAAATTGTGTTCACGTTGGGTTCCGAAAATGTTGACGGATTTGCACAAAACCCAACGTTTAGGCAGTGCATTGACTTTCCTTGAGCGGTACCACAATGAAGGTGAAGATTTTTTTGACCGAATTGTTACTGGTGACGAAACATGGGTGGCCTACGTCACACCAGAATCGAAAAAACAGTCCATGGAATGGCGACATTCATCATCACCCAAAAAAGTGAAGTTTAAGCAAACAATTTCTGCCCGGAAAATCATGTGCACAGTTTTTTGGGACATACGAGGAGTATTGCTAGTGGAGTTTCTGCCTTGTAATGAGACAATCAATGCTGCGTCTTATTGTGAGACATTGAACAATCTGCGTCGTGCAATCCAGAACAAAAGACGTGGCAAGTTGAGTAAGGGTATCGTTTTGCTGCATGACAATGCCCGTCCACATGTGGCTAAGAGGACCAAAGATCTCATCAAATCTTTTCAATGGGAAACTCTAGATCATCCTCCATACAGCCCTGATCTGGCGCCCAGTGACTACCATTTGTTCCTGCACTTGAAGAAACACCTGGGCGGTCAGCGTCTTCAAGTCGATAATGAAGTCAAAACAGTTGTGATACAGTGGTTAACAAGTCAGGAGGCACAATTTTATGAGGAGGGTATTCTAAAACTGGTGCCACGTTATGACAAGTGCCTCAATATTCACGGAAATTATGTAGAAAAGTAGATTAAGGTACAGGCTTTCATGTAAAAATAAAATTATTGCGATATCTTTGCACGTCTTTTTTTAATTCCAAAACGGTACTTACTTAAAAAACATGCCTCGTATATACAGGTGAACTTGGAAATAAGAGACACCTTGGGAAATCCAAAATAGTCTCCAGGGCATGTAAAAGCGACCATATTTTGTAATATGGTATACATTTCTAAGTACAGTGCTGTAATTCTCAATTTTTAATGTTGATTATGCATCATAACATTCCAAAACAGATTAAAAAAAATCCAGATTTAAAAACTATACAGTATCATCATCATCATAGCCTAATCCCACCTGTGGAAGGATTGGGTCTGCAGGTCCACTGTACATGCTCTGACTGGGGGCACCCCAGGCTGGCGTCTCCAGCCCACAGGAATATTGGCTGGGTAGTGTGTATGGGGATGCCAATCTACCCCACTTATTCAAGCATCACATTATACAACCAAAATAGAAATTTGGCATGTAAATTAATGCACAACAGGGATATTCCAGACTGCATGCTGATTAAAAAATATAGAGTACTGTATTATCTTGCATATAATATGCACTTTTTTTCCCAAAAAATTGGATGCAAAGTCTGGGTGCATATTATACATAGGTGTAAAAATTTCAGCCATTATCAGAGAACACTAAACAGGCGTAAAGAATACTGGATCATCCATCGAAAGTGAGAAGAGACATTTTTGCTTATTAACCACATTTAACTGCTATTAGATGCTCGTTTGAGTTAGTTTTGTAAATATAATACTTAGCTACCTACACTTTATTTACCTTCATACCATAGATACAAGTGCTTGCATAATTATAAAAGTGTAACCATAGATATAGGCCTAATAATACTAGCGTACTGCTATAAAAAATGAACAAGTCCTGTAACAAAAATGAATATTCTATGTCCAGTTATGTCCAACAGCACCGATATTAAAAGCCAAAAAATTCTTCACAATCGTCATCTGAAATAATTGGGAACTGACAACCTTAGCCTGCATATTATACATGGGTATTGAGATTTTTACATGAACGTAAGTCTTGGAGCATACAGTATATTACAGTATAATGGTATTTATCCGTAGGGATATGGTTAGTTTGGTTGGTTGGCATTTTAGGGCCATTCAACTACAAGGTCATTGAGCCCCATCCACATATTAGGTCTATTGCAGAGACTGCATAAACACTACACTAATGTGATGATTTTTGTGTATTAGTGGTACCAAGTTTTTCAAATCAGTCACCCGTGCCAGTACTAGCTGGGGTTGCATTGCTTTACTTCAGTGATCAGACAAGAACTGGTGCATCCAATACAATAAATCACTCTAGGGATATGTTGGTGTGTGGGGTGGACAGGGACCCAGTGGGAAATTGATGGGAGTGGAGAGCTATAACCCACACACCTGACCTGGCTACAGGTGGGATAAGGGTATTATGATGATGACTATATATTTAAAAAAACTCACTTGAAGAAATCTCTGATTTTGCATTGAACCTGCTTCTTTAACCCATTTTTGGCCAGGACTAGAAATCGGTTGCCAATTTTAATAAATTTTAGAAAACATATTGTTTACATCCCAAATAACCATTTTATTGTAGAAATAATCTAGATGCTTTTGGGCAAGAGAAACAAAAGGGTGCGTTTATGCACCCTTGGCTGTTTGAGTTGTCAGTAGAGAATAACACAATCCCCTTGGCTGTTTAGCCATGAAAAACTACTTGAGCAACTAATCCTAGACCTATCCTCTGAATTTCACTGCTTGCACCACCATATAAATTTAATTGAAATAAATACCCTGTACATGAAGCCAAACACCATCATCATCATCATACCCTCATCCCACCTAAGGCAGGGTCGGGTGTGTGGGTTCTGGCCCTCCACTCCCGTCTATCCCCCACCAGGTCACCATCCACACCACACACTGCCATATCCTTTCAGACAACCTGCTCCCACATCTGCTTTGGTCTCCCACTGCCCAAGGCACTACCTACCACCTGTAGGCCTGATATGGCCCTAACTAGGTCCTCGTCTACTCTTCTCATCACATGTCCATACCATCTCAGCCTATTCTACCTCATTTTTTTGGCGATGTCAACCACCCCCAGGCTGTCCCTCCAGACAACCTGGTTGTCCTGGTTGTCCCTCCGGACAACCTGTTCCCACATCTGCTTTGGTCTCCCCCTACTCCTGGATGCTGCCGACCATCTGCATGCCTGAGATGCACTGAACGAGTTCCTCTTCCCCTCTATTCATCACGTGCCCATACCACCTCAGCCTATTCTCCCTCATCTTTTCGGCGATGTCCACCACCCCCAGGCTACCTCTAATGTACGCATTCCTAATTCTATCTGCTCTCGACATGCCACTCATATACCACAGCATTCGCATCTCGGCAACTTGCATTCTATTGACATGGCTCTTTCACACTGCCTAACACTCTGACCCATATATCATAGCTGGCCTAACCACTGCACTGTAGAACCTCCGTTTCAACTTGATTGGGACCCTCCTATCACGCAAGACCACATTTGCCTGTTTCAACTTCAGCCAACCCCCATTGATTCTATGGGTCACATCAGCATCTATCTCCCCATTGCTTTGGAAAGTAGATCCTAAGTACCTTACTTCTTGCACCTTTCTCACCAGTTTGCCCCTTGAACGGACGTCACCATATTTGCCTGTCCTTCCCAATTGAAAGTTAAATACTCTGTCTTCTTCACGTTTATCTTTAGCCCTCCCTTTTCTATCACTCCTGTAATGTTGTTTAGTCCCTTCTCTATCTGCTCTCTGCTTTCATCAATTTTTCTGATGTCGTCAGCAAATACTAAGCTCTGAAGGGCCCACTCACCTACTCCTGTCAGCAGTTCATCAAAACAAGGATGAACAGGTTGGGACTAAGTGCTGAACCTTGGTGCACCCCAACTTACACTGGGAAGTTCCCAGTATACCCCCAAGGATTTGGATTCCTTACCCTGGATTTGGAGCCTTCATACATATCCTGGGCTATTTGGATATGCCCTTCTTCTACCCCCTTTCCAAAATACCTCCCAAACGACCTGCCATGGGACACTATCATAGGCCTTCTCCAGGTCGATAAAGCCAAACACCAAAGTTTAAAAGTAAATCTCACTCTTTTTCCTCTAATAAACGTGTTTGCAGAGTGATGAAAAACGTAAGGAACCAATGGATGAAAAAACTGCAAGCTGAATAGATTTTTTATTTGAAATGTAAAACAGTGGTCATAGCTTAGAAAATGTCTCTTTTAAATTTAGGACATTGTTTTCAATTTCATGACGTAATCCTTTTCTAACAAATCTCCATTTTCCTTTTGTAAGATGTACAAGCTGATGCATCACTTGTAGTTTTATCACCTTCCAAACTTCTAACAATATCATTTCATGATGCTACCCCAGAATCATTTATAGGAATTTGGTTTTCATCAATATCTTTTTCATCAGTCATTGGGACTGGAGATGGTGGAATAATAACATCAGCTATCACTTTCTTCTATTCCATTAAAACGTATTGCTTTAAGAATTTCTTCTTGAGTCACATATTTCTCCACTCTCATCTTTTAAGAATTTATTGATGTATACAACTATTTAGAGAAGTTTAAAAGATAACAAAACCAATATGTCTAAAATTTAAAATAGCACTGTACTATCAAGTCCAACTAAGAGAAAATATTTAAAAAAACAACTTAACTTTTTCCATTGTCCTTGGTGATTTGTCCTTCCTTTCTTCTGAGTGGCTGGTTGGTGATGGATCCTTGGTGAGGTTTGTACCTGTTGAAAAGAGTTCTTTTTCTGTAGGTAGGCACCAACGTTTTGCAAGAAGGGCCATGCTTTCTCAAGGTAACTACCACATTTAATGTTTGGTTTATAGGGATATCTCATATAGCTATTGCCTATGGTAGTGACTGATAGTTCAGTGATAATGTAAAATATTTCCTGTTAGTAATGGCTAATGAATTAATGAATATTGGGTTAAGAGTCAATAATGGAAATTATATTAGGTAGCAAATCAGAAGAAGATAAACAATAATAGTGCAGATGTTAAGAAAAGTGCAAATATTTTTTGAGGTTATGATTTTTATTCTTAGTATTAATGCTTTGGTCTTTTGTAAGTAAGTTTTTGGTCAGCTTCAGTCATTGTGACTGAATGACAGAAGTTCATTCAAGTCATTCACTTGCACTTTTGGTTAACATCTGCACCATTATTGTTTATCTTCTTCTGATTTGCTACCTAATTTAATTTCCATTATATAGAAAAGGTGCGTTTATGCACCCTTGGTTGAAAATGGGTTAAAGCTTTGCTTTCCACCATATGCTCCACATCATAAAATGCCTGTGCAGGACGTCATCTGCCTGTCTTGCATAACATTCACTGTTCAGCATGGATCACTCAATCTCACTAGTCTCTTATATCCAAGTGACAAATCAAAGTTGTCAAAATGTTCTCTCTTATACAGACAAGTTTCTCTCTTATCCAAATCTCTTATAACCATGTACATTTACATATAAAGTATAGGACATGCAAATGGAAATTCAAAATGGCTTTATTACCAAGATTCTCTTTTATCCAAGTCTCTTGTGTGTTTTAGACTGTATACCTTTTGGACAGACCAAACATGAGATCATGGTCATACTGACCAGGTCAATCACCAAATCATGCCTATTGTGATACCATTAGTTGGTCAGCTTGTCAGAGAGAGAGATGGGGAAAGCAGTGACCACTTTCTCCTGACCTTCATACGCTGTTGTTTTTTTTAAGGAGACAGTAGGGGACTCAGACCCTACAAAAACATGCAAATGTGCTTGCTACTGTTACAGTCAGACAAACCCAGGAAGACATTCAAGGTTGGTTAATTATTTTCAAAATGAGGGATATCACCTTCAGATTCAAGAGGGGTAGGGAAAGTGAAGATGTGGAAAAGAAGACATGCAGACATGACCTTGCCACAGATGGGATAAGGGGATGATGATTATTTGTTTGTTGGAGAGTTCAAACCTGATCACATATAAATCCTGATGAGCAACTCCTAACCCCCTTTCCTGCCTATGGCAGTGTGGTGGAAGGCTGCTTATTTATGATGAAAATTAAAATTTAGATGATTTTCG
>JAAFCE010009058.1:6626663-6806989 GCA_013389805.1 Trigoniulus corallinus
ATAATAATACTAAATAATAATAATAATACTAAATAATAATAATAATAATACTGACTAATGATAATACTTATAGTATTACCAAAATATACTAATAAAAATAACCGTGGGTACTTTTTGAATGGCCCCACGAGGTCCTAGACAGCGCAGACGCCACAACTCTGGACCACGTTTTTATCAGCAGGGACGCCACGAGGTTAGGCTTATGAAGCCAAACCTCACAACAAGTTCCCCACCGCTAAAATTCGGCCCTAGTACCCACGTTCCTACCTGAGACTGGAACTTTAGGGGTTTACGCCTTGAAAAAGGCGGGTTTGACCCTAAAAATCGGCTGCAAATGTATGAATTTGAATAAAATGCGTAGAGCGCAAGGAGAGCAGACGCACAGGGGACTAGCGCCACCTAGTGATCTGATTTCATCTTCTATATAACCTTTTTATTTCTTCAGGGCCATAACTAGGGCGTGGCGAAGAAGGTGGCCGCCACGGGCGCAGTGGGTTTCGGGCTCAAAATGTTTAAGTTTTTTGTCATTATTGGGTTACGGGCAAGCAGTTAGACACTTGCCACAGGCGCTTCAAAACCCCGTTATGGCCCTATTTGTTAGTGTCCTTTTCTATTTGATATTGTATTGGTTGTACTGTACTTTTTGAGTTTAATAAAATACTAACAATACCATTAAATGTCCTTTTAATTTACAGGTCCTCTTGGATTGGATCGTTAACTTTTTCGATTACTATGTCAAGCGACCAAAGTTCTTGTTTTCGTTTTCAAATGAATTAAGTCATGATGATATCAACCTAATTGGACTTGCTGATGATGATATCGTGCAGTTCCTCAGTACTATAAACTCGAAAGGATACCTTGACAACACCTTGCTTATGATAATGAGCGACCATGGGCATCGGTGAGTGTCACTGTTAGAAAAAGTTTTTTTTTTCATTAATTTTTATAAAATAATTAATGGTTACTAGCAAAATTATACACATATTTATTTATCATTATATTTAATATTCTCTTAACTGGGAAATTATATTAATACATTAATCAATTGGCTATAAACATCCTACGAATTGCAGCTGCTGTTGTTTATTTGGCTATATAATGTCGACTAATCTAACCATCATATCGTTACCCCGACAACTGCTGTGATAGCGGAAGTTCCAAATCTGCACTCCCTTCTATTTATCATCAGGTCGTTATCTACCCCAAGCACTGCCATGTTCTGTTTTATAAATTGCTTCAATATTTGCTTTCGCCGATATGCCTTTGCCTCTGTCCGTGTATCCTCCACAACCTGCATTCTGCTCCTCTCTTCCTCTACCATGCCCATATCATCTTAGTGAGCGTTAGTCTATTCCCTGATTTTTTTAATATTAAATGCTAAATGCCTTGCATCCCAACTAACCCGCTATCCCTCTCTTTTTTTATCGTTTTTGAGGCAACTTATTTCCCTCTCTACATGTTCCCTGCTGCCATGAAGCTCCTCGTCGTGGACAACAAACAACAAGCATTGGAGTATCTACTTCCCAGCACCAGGGGCTGAGCTAGGGGGAGCACTTTAAAATACGGGCGCCCCAAATATTTTTAAACAGTCAGGATCCCTTGTATAATTCTAGCTAGCAATTACAATAGTTCCTCTACTACCCATTATCCAATGTTCCCTGTTCGGTGGTTTAGTCAACTGCAGATTGGACTGCAACTGTTGGACTGGCAGTATAGAAATCGGGATAGCAATGCAAAAATGCCTCATTTGTTGCAAAGTTGAATCATGCATAAGTTGAAATATGCGCCCCTTTGAGGCACTGACGGGGGAGCAATTGCAGCATTGCTTCCCCCTGTGGATGCGCCCCTGCCCAGCACCAATCATTTATAACCACTTTGACGATTTCAAAATGCTGTACTGAATTATTAGACTGAAATGGCGATCTTTCCTTGTAGCTCTATATTTTTTACTATCTGTATAATAGTAATAGACCCGCCTCGATGGTACAGAGGTTAGCGTCCTCAACTGCTGCGTCAGTGGTTTCAGGTTCGATACTGGATCGAAGTTTTGCTTGTATGAGGTGACAGAGGCCCCAAATGCACCTTCCGTCGGATGGGAATTAAACCCGCGGCCCCGTCGGGGTGCACGATGTCATTAGAAAGAACCCCTCTACTATTCAACGGTTAGATGAGGCAAGATTCTCAAGTTAGGAGCCCGCCCCCAGGCGCCCCCTAAACGAACTGTAGGCAGACGATTAATAACCAAAGGGGTTGTAGCTTCGGTCGGCAGCCCGCTATGTAACAGATCGCCCATGTGGACATCCAGGAGGACAAAGATGGGTGCCCTACCATGCCATACACAGAAAAAGGGTTAGTACAGTTGGTCTCGTTTTATGCGATTTCGAAGTTGTGCGATTTGCATTTGATTAAGAAAAATTTCGCCAAAAATGCATACTGTATACTTGTTCAGGAAGTATAATCAGTCTAAGGCCCATGTTACTGATAAAATCCACCGACCATTGTATTAGCCATTCAAAGAAGTCTTAGTGTGTCACATAATAGGGGGTTCCACACTTGTTCCTAACAATCATACCATTATCATCACACCCTTATCCTGACTATGGCAGGGTCGGGTCTGCAGTTCCACTGAACATGCTCTAAGATTAAAACTTATTTTGGAAGTGATTTGAACATTTTTAACCATGATTATAAAGAAGAAGTGCTGGTGGATGATGTCTTAAATGACGATGATATTATTAAACTAACTTTAGGTGCGGGTTGGTGTCATACCTCAAACTGTCCCCGGACACATTGAGGTAATTTAACACATACCTCAAAGTGTCCGCTTTCACGTCAAAGTGTTTCGGCCGTTTTCCATTACCCGGTTAGGTTATTTTGATAGAAACTGCGCGTTGATTCACGTTACATATATGCTCTGCAGAAGAGAGACAAATTCGGGCCTAGATGGTGGGCACTTTGAGGTTTTCAAAAATTGTCTGTGTCCCACCGCACACTTTCAAGTGGACCCCAGACACTTTGAGATACCGGACCCTGACGTGTGACACCGGCATCCCCCCCATAGACAACCCAGCCAATATCCCTGCGTGTTCCAGACTCCTGACTGAAGTGTCCCCAATCAGAGCATGTTCAGGGAACCTGCAGACCCAATCCTGCCGCAAGTGGGATACGGGTATAATGATGATGATTGTCAAAACGAAAGTCTTACGAGAGTGAGAAAAAATATGTTTGTTAAAATTTACCGCCTATACTAAAGAGATCTATTGCATAGACAGTTATTTCTGATGATGAAAGTGATTTACAAACAGTTTGCAGATGGCGTATATACTGTATACCCTTACCAGATAGAGAATTGATTCTGTTTATTGATTCGGTTATAAGGTTTATATAAATCTTTTTAAGCTTCCCAAAGAAATTTATTAAGACCCCAATTTTCTTTAACATCAACAAACTTTTTTATGCAGTTGTACATTAATTTTAATTCGTCATTTTGGAGTTTTGCGAATTTTAAAAATTATGTAACATATCCCTAATTTTTCCATAGACTAATAGTCTCCTTTTATGCGAAATTCATTTTATGCGATTTTCTGAGGAACGTATCCCCCACATAAAACGAGACCTGACTGTATATACAGTAGTTGATTTTGCTGCTTCATAATAAAGATGGGCTACATTGTAAACCTGCTCTTCAAGAGTGGTACCTATCAGCTCTCACTACGTAGTCTGCTAGATTTTGTTGGTTAACTGCACTTAAACGAACTTAATTAATAAAATTCCCTGGTGTAAAGGACCCAATACATGATCACTCCACTTGGATGAAATCCAGTTGGACACCGTCTGAAAGGATAACGTTCAAAAAAGTAGCCCATACACAATCCCTCCATGCTACACTTGCCATTATCTCCACAGTATGAACAGATACCAACATAGCATGAACAAAGAACAATTGTTCCTTCTGGCTACAGCAGTATGCTTAAGATGGTTCAAGCCCATGGCTTTGGAGAGGCAGAGGCTTTCACATCTCAATTTATTGAACGAACTGACACCAAAACTGACTGATTGGCACAATTATCATCACATGAGTGAGGAGTCTTATTTTTACCTGCTGAAAATGGTTACTCCAATAATTATAGAAATTGGCAGTCATGAGACAGACATAAATGCACATGAGCAACTCATGGCCACTCCACTTTTTAGCATCAGGCTGCACATATGAAGAATTGAAATTCCCAACAGCCATATCTCCACAGGCATTGGAAAAATTATTCCTGAAACCTGCAGAGCAATTATTGCAAGCCCTAAAGGATAAATGAAGGTCAGTAACTCAGGTGTGTTTACAATTGTAGTGAGGTATGCTTGCATGACCAGATAATTTTGTTCCCTGCATAGTTGAGGATCAGCAATGATTATAGGAGTTTGGTCTAAATTTCCAATTTTGGCATAATGTAAGACACCACTGATCTATTCCTTGCAAATTGGCGCAATTGATAGAGGACAGTGATCTGACTGTTCTGCAACATTCCTCTATTTGAAATTTTGTCAAGTACATGCTCTGCTTTAGACAGTTTTGGTCGTTTGCATGCACTTGTTATTTCTAATGGGCTGGTAGCTTCTGCAACTTGACACTCATTAACAAAAGATGAACAATTTGTTTCAGATGCCAAACAGTGAAGAAGAAGTTAGAAGGATTGAGAAGGGTTTCAAGGAAAAGTGGCAGTTTCCACACTGCTTGGGTGCAGTGGATGGCAAACATGTCAAGATCTCACCACCTCCAGGAAGTGAATCCTACTTCTGGAATTATAAGCATTTCCACAGTGTGGTACTCATGAATTGTGCCAATGCTAATTACAAGTTTATATGGTTTGAGGTTGGTACAAATAGCTGGCTTTCAGATAGTGGTGTAATAAGGAATACAACATTCTTTGACAAGCTGAACAACAAGTTGTTGAATATTCCAAATCCAGAGCCAGTCTCAGAATATTGGACCATCCTGCCATATGTATTTATAGGTGATGAAGCATTTACAATGAGACCTGATTTTTTGAAGCCATACAGCTAGAAGGCACTAACGAGTAAAAGGAGGATCTACAATGCACATGTCTCACAAGCAAGACAAATTATTTGAAATGTATTTAGAATAATGGTTGCTAGATTCAGGATTTTTCATACGTGTATTAATTTTAAATTGGACGAAATTGATCTTGTTATTCTTACATGTTGCATTCTACACAACTATCTTTGCCAAAGATGCTCTACATACTCTTTCATGGCAGAGGATGTGGAAGGAGATTGAAGTTGTATTTTCATTTCTGTTGGCAATTAATGAATTTAAATTTCCCACTTGTATACTTGATAAATAAATAAAACTCAAAGTTTGGATGTTGATATGTTCTAGTTATCTACACCTTTGCCTACAACTTCTTAGCAAAAATACAAAAGAGGTCGAGGACAAGACCAGTTTATTAACTAAGATAATAACTACCGAGAGAAAACAAGATAAATGAGTTTAAAACTTAGCTTTTGATGTCTTCAAGGCTGCAGTCCACTCCTTTGTGGCTTCTTGGCAAAAGGCTTCTGAAAAATGTTCAAAATGGCAAACAATTAGATTCTATGAGCATAAAAATAATTAAATTTTTCAAATTACTAAACTAATAAATCGAAAAACAATACTTATCTTTTTTGTTGGAGAGGTTCCAACGTTTCACAAGTAGGTTCTTGCTTCATCAAGGTTAGTGTTTTTGGTGTTGGTGCATCTTCTTTATGGAAAGTTAATCATCCTATCGTCTGTGGTAACAGTGCACTTTCTCTGCCTGGAATAAAAAATCCTTTCAGGAGAATCATCAGTTTAATACAGCTTAATGGTTTTAGTTAAATAATTGATGAGTGCAGTATTGGGTACCATCACCCTAATGTACATACCATTTGTCATTGAGAATCAGTAGCAGAAATAATTTTAAACTTTACCTCTACTCATAAATGGTGCAATTTGTGTGGCATGCAACACAAAAAGTTGCACATGCCACACAGTTGTGTTTTGTAAACTGAAGTGCAACTAATGAAAATGACATCTCCAACTCACTATGGTGCCTCTTTTTGAGTTGCATACAACTTTTTAATTTGAATCGTGTAAACTGACAAGATTACATGTTTGATTTTGAATTGCAAGCGTCCAATATGATATTACTAAATTGACTATGTTTCCATATTACACTAACGGGTTGGGGAGTAAGCCAAGCAGCAATAACAGGCTGAACCCTTGGAAGCTGCTCATGGGAGATAAGGAGGTAGGTGGTGGGGATGTAAAAGATGAAAAATTTGCAGCACCCAACGTTCTCTACCAACCACCCAGGTTGGTACTGACGTGGGTTTGCGTTGCTTAACCTCATTGATCTTACAAGAACTGGTGTGTCCAACGCATACCTTTTGGTTCCCGGTATTTTACATTCTTCTTATAAAGCATACTCGATAATTAATAATACCCACTTTGAAGTTAAAGGTTCAATTTATGCACAGAACATGTATGATGAAATTACATTGATATCTCGTTTATAATTGCAGTTTTACAGAAGTTCGTGAAACACCTCAAGGAAAATATGAAGAAAGACTACCGTTTTTTTCCATTGTTGTACCAAAGACATTTCAGAAGAAATATCCAAAAGCTTGGTCAAACCTTCAAACAAATGCAGGAAGGCTCACTACGCCATTCGACATCTATGAAACAATCTCCAGTGTACTAAAGTTTAGCGGTGGGGGGGCCGGGGATGACAGGAACAGAGGAATCAGTCTGTTTGATGAGGTCAGACCTTAATAAAAACTATATATTTGTGCTTAATGGATTTCATAGTGTTCTTATTTGATATTAACTGATTCAGGTTCCACTCTTACGTACTTGTGAAGAGGCGGGAATTGAGCCTCATTGGTGCACTTGTCTCAATTGGGGAAGAGTTCAACCAGACGATCCCGCTGTTGTCAAGGCAGCTGATGCCTTAGTTGCCTACCTTAATAACCTTACTTTGAAATATCGAAAAAAATGCGCAGAATTGAAGCTGGAAAATGTGGTTTGGGTCGAAAAATATGCACCTTCTAATAGTTAGTTGACGTTTTTTTATATACGGGCTCTTTACGTTGGGGCCCTCAATTCTTTATTAGAGTGTTGTAAAAGTTATAATGTTATACTGGTCTTTTAGGTCTCATGAAATTCAAGCAAAGCAATGATGCGGATGGATTTCAAGGCGATTTCAGCTCACAAATGGAACTCAAGGATGTGTATTATCAAATGAGGATACATACATCTCCAGGAAATGGACATTTCGAAGCGACTTCTCAGTATATTTTGAAGTCAGATGAGTTTCTCTTTAATCAAGAATCTATCAGCCGAATAAATTCATATGGGCATGATGGTGACTGCATGCTAAACGTTAGTAGTGGACTCCAAAAGTATTGTTTCTGCACATCAACCAATTAGTGTTTTATTGAAGTAACTCAGTAATATCAGATGACAATTTTGTTACGTCCTGTCTCATTCTGAATTGAAGAAGCTAAAAGAATTATGTAAAAAGGAAAAATTCTGAAAGGAGCCACAAGAATCGATCCTGGACCAGGGCTTTTGGTGTTTTTTTTTTATTATTTTTTTTGGATTAGAGAATATATCTATTGCCCCTTTCGTTGGACGGCCATGCTTTGATGTGAGTCTCATAATTATAGATATGACCTGGCAGGATGTTACGTGAAGGACTTTGACCTCTGCATGTAAGAATCTGTATTCTGAGGCTGTGTCTGAATAGGATATCAAAGGATTGGAACAAAGGTGGCAGTGGTAGAGAAGAGTGTGTCCCTTGGAAAGTGCATGGGCTTGGAGGTTGCTCATCACGTCGCACTCTGCAGGAATTATAACATGGTAGGGTATTTTTGGGGCGAATTACAGCGGCGTAGGGTATTTTTGGGGCGAATTATAGCAGCGTAGGGTATTTTTGGGGTGAATTATAGCAGCGTAGGGTATTTTTGGGGCGAATTATAGCAGCGTAGGGTATTTTTGGGGCGAATTATAGCAGCGTAGGGTATTTTTGGGGCTGGAATGGATTAAAGGCATTTCAATTAATTTCTGTTAACAAAAATAATTAGACATACGTGCAATTTGAGTTACGAGCTCAGTCACAGAACGAATTAAACTCGTAACTTGAGGTATCACTGTATTTGGTTTTCATTGCAGCCAGTGCCAAAAAGCCCATTTCAAATAAATAATACATTCCAAACGGTAGAAGGACTTGATTTACTTTGCAGTTCAATGATTCATACTCTCCACTGGCGCCTCGCCTGGCAGTAGTCCATGCCTCCCCGGTTGGATACCACTGAACTAGATTATAATATATAAGGTGTAATGCTGCAGTACATGAATGGGGTGTCGCGTGCTGACACAGTCCGCAACGAGTACCATGCGAAGAAAATAGGTTGAGGTGATATGTGCATGTGATGCAAAGGTGGAGGAGGAATTAATGTGGGACATTAAGGGACAGCAGGTGGTTGGGGTCATCAGGAGTAGGTGGCGACCAAAGCTGACGTAGGGTCAGGTTGTACAGAGAGGCATGGTTGTGTGCGGGGTGTATGGGAGCCTGGTGGGGAGACAAGCAGGAGTGGAGGATTAGAACACACAGACCCGACCCTGCCATAGGCGTCATAAGAACATTATGATGATGATAATTCACTGGCCCTTTGGCTAGTGTCATGCCCATAGTGGGATCCTTGTGTTTCAAAATTTTATTTAACGTACATGTACAGTACTTTGATTTTGGTATGCTCGCAGGCAATGGCCACTACCCTAACACCACGCTCGTGCTTCTGATCCAGGGAGATGATGTGCTTCTTTCAATGCTGTCCTTGGCACACATTTTGCTAGACCCCATGATTAAACAGTACAGGCTGTATGTAATGCACAGCACAAAACGTGACAAAACTGGCAAGTGTTGCAGGCATTTTAACGATAACTCAAGCTCCTATGTAGGAAAAACTTCACGAATTTTTTGCTCATATTTCGATTTACTCGTATGTAGGTACACTCATATGTAGAGGTACTACTATATACTTTTATGAAGATTCATTGGTATTAGCAGTATCCGGTGTCCTCAAGAGTGCCCCCATGCTAGAACCACCCAGGGTTGTGTGGCTTAACTTCAGTGTTCAGACAAGCTGGTATGTATAACGCAGTGGTTCCAGGATCGATCCTTTACCTGGCTAGGGGTATGAAACCCCATATGCACTTGCTGTTGAACAGGAAGTAGTGTATGCGATGTCACCTTACACGTAGAAGAACCCTTTTATACATGGTGTAAAATACACCTGTTGATGACCATGATTTCTAGGTGTAGCAACAAGTTCCCCCTGTCTTAGGTGAGTGAAAAATTACCGCCACCATTGAATGAAAAATTACCATTGCAGAACAAGCCGCCTGCCAAATAATGCCTTTCAATAAATTTTTTGTGTTTCCAATTCCGATGAGACAAATAAGATGTGCAACCCTATCATTGGCAGGAGAAACGTTAAAAAGATCTACTTACCACATTTACTTGATATCCAGTGATATGATCGTTGGTTGATGAGTTATCTTTTATTCTGTGATACTGCCTGTTCGAAGCCCTATATTAAAGCGGAAGGCCCACGGTCATCTTAGTCGTTAAACCCAGTATTATCGATGGAAGGGTAGATGCGTTGGAATGAAGATTAAAACTTCATACTCTGCGCTGCTGTAGAAGAATGCTTGAGCATTTAATTTCGTAGCCAAAAATAAATTATTGTTGAGTGGTACTGGAAGGAAGTAATTTCACTGGTGACATCTCCTTCAGTGCAACTACAATGTGTGGCAGCCTAGAGGTATTGCCTTCTAATTATGCCCGATAATGGTGAATTTTAGCTGGAGATCTCTCCTGGATTTCCTCTGATCGATGCCGCTAATCCAGAATTATTGTAAGGAAGTTATTTAATTAAAGAATGTTCTTAATTCAAGACTAGGGTCTCATTCTCAGTTGTTTTTAACCAATAAAAGACGATGTTATCAAAATTGCATGCACTGCGATATTCTTTAGATTTTGTTAATCTTTGCAGTGTTGTGCAGAACAAAACACCATGGGTGTCCGTGCAGATGGTTGTGACAAACTGGACACTCATTTCCCCATCAGACCTGGAATCGAAAAATAATTGAAAGTAACTTGAAATTGGAATTGAGCAAAGAAAACAAGTTGCGCAAGTTGACCCATTTCCTCAAGCATTGCTTCACCCTCTATAACATTCCCCACGCTTTCTCACCCCACCATTCCTGCAACATTTTCTCCATGTTATCTCAGTAACTGCACCAGTAGTTCTAGGTTCGATACTGAATCAAGGTGGGTTACCTTCTTTCGGCAGGAGAGAGGCTCTGAGGGCACCTTTTTTCTAATGAGAAGTAAAGCTGAGGTCCCGTGTGGTGTACGATGACATTTGCACATAAAAGAACCCTCTCTACTTTGCTACAAGTAAATGAGGCAAAACTTACAGATGTAGGAACTCGCCCCCTGGTCTGCGTTGGTGTTGTGCCCCCGTCGATAGAGTACTTGTGGGGAAGTTTGACATATTAAGCATGTCAGATTAAATTGCAGAACCCACAGAGTACACAAAGTAAAGTTCTAAGTACATTTTATTTCTAACACAAGTTGTCTTTTATAAACAATGGTCATTGATTGGTAAATGACTCATTTGCATATATGACATACAATAGAAGTAATGTGTCCAAAGTGTTGAACTTCCATCTAATATAAAGGGAAGTTCGACAACTACAAATAGTCAGATCTTAGCATCTAGGCATTATCTGCAAGTGAAGTATATGTTATTGACTGCATCTGCACATGTCTCATGGCACCAGTATCCACATTTCTGACAACATATCCACTCCACATCCACATTTTTGTTCTCATGAAAGTATGAACAACCACACTCAGCACAGAAATTAGAAGGATGAGATCTGTCCAGATCACTTGCATTATTCTTGCTGTTCATTTTTTTGTGATTGTTCCTGTCGCTCTTGTTCCCTGTTCTCTTCACTTGGGTCTTCTTGCCATTCTTTCTGGATTTTGCTTTACCAGCTTTTACACTTTTGCCTTTGCTTCTGCCTTCTGGAACAATACTTTTTGGTATAATGGTGAAGTCAGTACAGTTGCCTTTTGACATCTGCTGTTTTTTTCTTCAGCTTTCTTGCAATTTTTGGTGTGGGATGTAACTCATGGAAAGATGCACTAAGACTGCTGCTGCCACTGGTAGGTGTTGATGCTACATGATCCTGCTGTGGTATAGCTGGTAGTGGTGGTGGGTTCATGGTTGGTGGAATTTTTTCCTTGGAAGTAGCCACTGGAATCAATGTGACCACCTGTTGATCTGCAATGTTCATCTGGGATGATGGCAAGCTGCTGCCAATATAACCATGAACAACATCTGACACAGCTGATGGTGCATATGCATGATCAGGTATTGCATGATGGTCAATGGGATAAAGGCCACAAGCCTTGAACCCATTAGTAGCAGTAGATGTTGTAGCAGCTTTACCCCAAGCCTGGTTCAGAAGACCACCAAATTGTAGTTTAGTCATTGCTCATCCTGGATGGTTTGAAACAAATGTTTTACATATTTGATCATAGTAAACCTTCAGAGGTTTAAAAAAACTGCAGTCCAGTAGCTGCAAGAAGTGTGTTGTGTGAGGTGGTAAACAGATCATTGTGATGCCATTTTGAGCTGCATACTTAAGTACCTCAATACTCTTGACATGTGAAGCACGCCCATCAAGTATTAACATGATTTTTCCTTGATTGCAGTGTTTGTTGAAGTGTGCCAGCCAAAAGAAAAATAATTCTGATGAAATGTACCCTGAATCAGACATTTTAACTGCTGTTCCTACAGGCATTCCATCTTTAAATTCAGGTTTGTGTCACTTCCCTTTAAAAATAACCATTGGTGGGATAGAGCTTCCAAATGCATTGCAGCAACCCATCACAGTTACATTTTCTCCTCTCTCAGTGTTTGGGATCTGTAGAACATTTCTACCACCCTTGGCAGCCAAAACTTTTCCAGGCTTCAGATGCAGTTGGTAACCAGTTTCATCCACATTGTAAATACACTGAGGCATATTCCATCAATTCAGTATTCAATTTCATGCTCAAATATGTCAAAGATTGAGTAAACCATTGGTCTATTCATGCATTCAGCTCTGGCATAGGAAATATTCTGTGCTTTTCTTACAATTATTTCTGAATGGCGATGCATAAACACTGTACCAATCTCATCCTGCTACTTTTTTCTCTTGGTTAAAGGGATGTGACAAGAATCCATTTTGGTGTGCAAATTCATATGCCATCCTACTATGGATGTCTGTGATGGTTAAACCAAAGCCCATTCATTATAGGTAAATAATGCAATCAAGTAAATGCAATGCTGTCATTACCAAGCACAGACTGCTTCTCATAAGGCTTCTTTGCTGTATTTTGTTTAACACGATCTCATAATGTGTTTCTTGGCATGCCATACACCACACTGGCTTTATGAAAATTCATAGTTCCATCTTTCACTGTAGTTACAGCCAGAGCCAATGATTCAGTTGACCAGGCTCCTCTAGTAGATTTACATTTGTACACTTTGGGCATCTGAAATCATGTACAACACATTACAAGCAAGCATTGACAAACAAAATTCTGTAAAACATACCCTTAAACACTATGAGGAAGTTTGAGTTCAGGTACTGTGCTACCACCTATTGATGTGGAACAAATTCAACGTACCATAAATACTCAAGGGCACTATTGAAGAACAGTGGAAGAACATATGCAAAATTTATATGTGGTGACAATATATTTCAAAATAATGTTTACAGTAAATTTATAAGAAGGCAACTTTTGCCAATTCACTTCACACATACCTTTGTTTGAATTGTTGTACCTTCTGTTAGAACACATAAAATACATCAACCTGTACTATAATAAACTCAGCTACTAAAGCCCGCCACACATGATCAGTTTGGTGTGTCAGTTCGGTGTGTGCACATCGCTGTGTTCAATTTGGTGTGAAGTAATGAAATGCTCACACACGATCAGTTTGGTGTGTGACGTACTTATGTTCCTTTTTGTTAAACGTCATGTAAAGTCATTTGATTGTCTGCATCAACCAGTAATTCTACCGTTACCATGGTGCAATTTTTTTAATAATGACGTTTATCCATGTTTGGGCATGTGCAGAACAAAAAAAAGTGAACAATTGATGTGAGCAACCCCACACACGCTCAATTCGGATTGACGTCAATCCGAATTGACAAACTGATGTGATAAAATTTCTTCACACCGTCAGTTAAAATTTTTGGTGTGAGCAAAAACTTTTTTTGCACGCGCACGTTAGTTTGGTGTGTCAGTTCAGTGCGTTTACACCGAATTGACACACCAAACTGATCGTGTGTGGCGGCCTTAACAGCTTATGAACAGAACCGGAAGTTTTTAAAAGTTCATGGGACTGGAGTATAAATACAAAAGGATATGTGATAACTGTCAAACTTCTCGACTTTGGTCCACAAACGGCTGTGGAAAAACAATGGCCAATATATCGTCCTTGTGTCCATTTAGAGGGACCCAAGATGGTACCCAACCCTGCCATATGCAAGAAAAGGGTTAGGAGTTCTTTTCTTCCTGAATGTAAAAGGGAACGTCTTATTGCATTTGATATAACACACACTCAGTACTGACATGGGTGGCCGCCAAGGAAAACTGGGTACCACTAATACCCAAAAAACGTTGCATTAATGTAGTGTGTGTGCAATTTATGCATTAGAACTTCGCAGTAGATGGGGCTTTTTGCAAGACCAACAAACTACAAAACTAAATGTTGTTTGCTTCAGGATTTAAATCACCACCATCTTATAAGCGTCTGTGACTTAGGCCAGCAATTGCTCCCCCTTCTACAGAAAATTTGTGCAGTATTCCTGCGAGTCTGAAACACCACTGGGGTTGCTACCGGCCAGGTGTATGACTAATAGTTTACAGACGAGGGAATTGGATTACATGGGAATCCAGTGGGAGATATGAGAGAGTGAAGAAGAGTTTGAAGATGTGACCCTGCTGTAGGTGGCACAAGGTTTCAATAATAATGTCAGCCTGCTTTTAAACGCATCAAACTTTTCTTCTTGCAAACTCAAAAATCAACAGTGAACTTCAACAGCTTTGAACTTTTAACAAATTTCGAACTTCAGAAACTTTAAGTTGGTCATCACATTGTGAGTCACACAAACCATAAGGTCCTCCCTGAAGGTCATCTTATCACAGGATTAAGAGTATCCTTAAAGACAGACTCATTGGCAGTAGTATAAGTGGTAAGATTTTTAGTTTATGGAATATACCAGGTGGCGCTCCCCATGTGTGCCCAAGGTAGAATAGGCACACTGCATACCTGCATGTTATGAAAGGCAACTAGAAGGGGTGACTTTCTTGTGCCCCTGATTGGACAAAACCACTATCATCATTGCCTGTGACTTGTGTCCTGGACTGGTTGATACTATCATCATGGTTGTTGGCGTCCTCTTCTGTCCTTTACTGGATGACTCTTTGACATGTTCTTGGTTGATGTAGGCTCCTCACTGAGGTGACCATAAAAAAATGCCTACCCACATGTTAGCCATGCATGGAGACCCATACCCCTGAGAAAAGCAGATCCTGATGATTGAGGTGGCCTACGCCCTGTGGTGTCTCTGGGCCACCCCACGCTGGTGAGGTGGCTGACAGACATCGAGGACTAAGGTTGTGACCTACAATCCCAACACATCACTTTGGCCACAGCTTCCAGGGAAAATGGGTGGCCAAGGCGGATACCCAGTCTTGGTCAACTGGGTAGGGGCATATAGGATTATGCACCCTATGGTTGCTGTGAGTGGACCGGTAGTCTACCCCGATACCATTGGTCCTAGAGATGCACGATAGTATTGCAATATTGATAGTATCAAATGGTTTATGACAATTGATGGTTTTACATTCGAATATTTGGCTACCTTCATAGTATCGCGATAGTTTCCACAACTATCAATAGCTTTGAAATACTGCCGAATCAAAATTAATAGTGTTACTTTCAATTCTTTTGATCACTGATTGGTCAGTTCGAAAGAAAAGGGCTTTTGCTATATGCTACTTCTCAATCTTCAAACGGATATGTAGAAATCTGGGGAAATACCCTTATTTTTGAAACAAATTTTCAATAAGCTTGGTTTTTGTGTGCTACTTTGGAGTACTGTTGTTGCAAGTTTCAAAAGTATGCCATCTAAAAAGCGATTGAAGACCAGTAATGTTTTGGAACATTTTATGAAAGTGTGATAAAACAGCAAGGTGCAAGGAGTGCTTTAAAACATTTATGAAGTCTGGCAATACATTCAATCTTAGGGACCATTTAAGACGAAAACACCCAATGCAATATAAAGATGCAAATGCTTCTACCATGGACAATTGTGATAACAGAGAGCCAGTAAAGGATAAAAGTTTTTCTGATAATGAAAGTGGGGAGTCAACACCAACTGTGTCATCTATCTCTTCTTCATCATTATTAAACAGACTTGCATTTTCTCATCAAGGCCAAAATACTGGCAAGTAACTAATGTTATTATCTATATGATTGTAAAAGACTATTTGCCATTGGATACAGTAGATGGAGAAGGTTTTATTAATTTTGTGAAATACTTGGAGCCAGGTTATAAACTACCATGTAGAAAAACAATTACTACACTCTTAGAGGACAACTTTGAAGTTGTCAAATTTAAAATTAATAAATGTTAGAAGAAGCACAGTGGATCAGTGTAACAGGTGATATTTGGACTGACCATACCAACTCAAAATCATATTTAAGGTTTACTGCTCATTATATAAAAGAAGCAACCTTTAAAACTTTAATAGTGTCAGTTAAACCACTATCTGTGGATCACACAGCAGACAATATTAAGGCTACAGTGGAAAATATCCTATTAGACTGGAATATTGATGAGGATGAGATCATGTCATGTATCACTGATGGGGCCTCAAACATAGTTAAAGCTTTTCAAGATTTATTTAGGAAAAGTAAGCATTTGCGTTGTTTTGCACATTTGCTCAACTTAATGGCAACTAAAGCAATTGCAAGTACTGATGGTTTGACAGAATTAATTAAAGAAGTTAAAGAGACAGTAACATTCTTCAAACGAAGTGTGAAAGCTGCAGACAGATTAAGAGAACAGCAAGTGGCAGTAGGACATGTTCTGAAGCTTAAGCAAGAGGTGAAAACTGATTGGAATTACACATATTATATGTGGGAGCGATTTGTAGATCTACATCGCTTTACTGTGTCAGTGCTAACAGACATTAGTGGTCCACCAATTATTGAAAAGAAAAAAGTGGATATAATAAGGGAAGTGATCATGCTGCTTAAACCACTACAAGCTGTTACAAAGGAAATCTCAGAAGAAAAACAGGTGACTATAAGCACACTTATTCCTCTGTTAATTCATCATCAGTTGGGCAACAACTTAAAGAAACTTTGCTATTCAACTTTCAGAAAATATTTGGGTTGATAAGAGAAGTCAAAAATTGTTGCCTGTGCCACCATTCTGGATCCAAGATTTAAAAACTCTACTCCTTCTTCTTGTGCATCTGCTATCACTAATTTAAATACAGAGCTAAAATTAAACCCATCAGTTTTTCTTGAACCAGAATCATCTGAAGGTGAGGCTATGGCAGATTGTATTTCATCATTTCATGATAATTTGGTAACATCACAAATTAATGCAAACAACAGTATTGCAGGAGGATTCCACATTTCTTTCTGTGAATATCTGCAGCAGCCTGTTGTAGAGTGAAAAGTGAATCCAATGGATTTCTGGTTAAGTAATTGAGCAATTTATCCAGATCTCTCAATCTTAGCCCAAAAATACTTTTGCATTGTAGGAACATCTGTCCCTTTTGAAAGAGTATTTTCCAAAATTGGAAATACAATAACATTGAAAAGGAACAGGCTATACCCAAACTACTTCTTATGAGTAATCTTTCCTACAAAGAGTGGCAGCAATAAATATTTTTTTCATTTCTCTTGTAATTAAGTGGCATTTTATGAATAAAATCTGTCAGAAAACTATCGATACATCAAGTGATTTTTACACTATTATCGACAGCCGAATCGAGTGACACATCAATCGATAGTGCTATCGAGTAATTTTTTTTAACTATTGCACATCTCTAATTGATCCCATACTCGAGGATTATGCCACCCTTGCAGTATCCTGCCTGAGCAACGTCAGCGACCCAAATCGGCATCCTGGTGTTGGGCTCCATGGTGGGTGAGGCAAGTGAGCAGCAAAATTTAAATACCATAATGTATGGCAACAAATCAGAGGGTGGTGGCCTCATCAAATAACCCCACCCCTTTACCTTCTTCTCTTTCCATGACTTGCATTGAGCTAGAACTCAACTGAGTGGGCTGACTGCCACTGAGCTGATGGAGACAAGTAGTGCTCCAACCAAGAGGCGATGTTCCCCCAGTAAACCAACTGGATCATGAAACGCACCTGTTGTGTCCATGGCATCGCACCTGCCCTTAACAAGAGGCAACGGCCTCTTAGCTTTAAGGTGTAGGGCTCCACCACCAATGCAAAGCATGTTCCTGAATCTAAGGAGGCCTTAGGTGCAGTCAAACACACTTCCACACCTTCCTATCCTTGCTGGTTTCATTCCATATCTGGGGAGGGTGGTGCAGCTTTGGGGATGGCGTCCCCCCTCCTTATCGCCAAAGCCATCAAGGGCATTGCTGGTGACGTGACTTTGGTCAAGAAACTACACAATGGCACCTTGATGGTGGAGGCTTCTGTCCCCACCACACCGAGGCATTACTGAAAATGGGGAAGCTTGGTGACTTCCCCATTGTGGACGAACCCTAATGCACCCTAAACATCAGTAGAGGTATGGTGTGGTGTTCCAACCTACATGGAGAATTGGAGGAGCAAATAGTGGAGGAGCTCAGAACCAGGGTGTGGTGGCTGTCCACCACACCTTCATTCAATGGGAAGGGGAATCCCACCCTTCTGACACATTGGTACTGATCTTTGGTAGGCCCAAGGTACCAGACTACATCTTGGCTGGCTACCTCTGCTTGCCTATAGACCCATACATACTGATCCCACCAGCGATATCGCCATGGCCAGAATTCTTGTTCTGCCAGGGCCATGTGTGGCACTTGTGGGCTGGGAGAAAACTCCCCTGAGTCATGTAAGACGACACCTTTTTGCTTCAACTGCAAGGGTAACCACACCACCTATTCTCAGGATTGCCCCACTTGGTTGCTGGAATGCAGAATCCAGAAGTTGCATGTCCAGAAGGGTATCCACTTTCAGGATGTGTGGCGGCTGCTGGCTTGTCAGGGATCTCCAGTCATGGGGTTGTTTGTTTGTTTGTTGGTGTTTAAGGTCCCGTCAACTATAAGGTCATTAGAGACCCGTCCACTGCATAGTTCTAATGCATATACTGCACAGACGCTACACTAATGCGACGATTATTGGGTATTAGCAGCAACCAGCTTTCCCGAGCGACCACCCATGTCAGTACTAACTGGGCTTGCGTTGCTTAACTTCAGTGATCAGACAAGAACTGGTGTGTCCAACGCAACTCACCGCTCCCACTCCAGTCATGGGGGCCTTATGCTGGTGATGCAAAGCCAGCTGGAAAACCAGCTACTGCAACTCCCCCTCTCATCCGTTTGTTGCCCACTTGGGTCCGTGAGGTCCATGGGGTGCCAGTCTGTGCTAGCATTGGCTGCCAGGCAGACCCCGACCCCGTTCCAATTACTTCTTCATGCTCTACCACTGCCTCTGGCCCATGTAGGGCCCCCCAATAGTAGTGATGCCAGCCTCTTTTGAGGCCACAGATGCCTCTCATCAAAGATAAAACAGCATGGCTCAGCCCCCAACATGGAGGGGTTGGTGGGTGTGGCAGGAGGAAAGAAACTGGCACCACAACTGCCCCTGGCCCACGTAGAGCCCCACAATAGTGGCAGTGCCAGCCTCTTTGGAGGCCACAGATGCCTCAGATGTGTGCTTTATCAATAAAAATATTTACCCCTTTTTACGAAAAATGTAATAGGTATTTAATTGTATGCAAATTGTAATATTACAATTCAAATGCAGCGAAATTGAAACTCAACTTTTCAGCTAGATGGATCAGTACTCTATCTTAACAGTTCTTCTCTTCCTAATTCGAATATTTTTAAATTCAAAAGGAAGTACAACAAAATACGTCACTACTCGTGCCTGAATTCTACAGAACAGCAGTGGATGACATGCAATGATTAAAAAGTCGAACAATGCACTATAAAAGAATAATCAAAATATAATCACCTCTCATCAAAGACAGGTATCTCCCTTGAAGGCCTCTTTTCCTGGCTCAGCCCAGCCAGCCTCCTCCATGGAGGGGGTGGTGGGTGTGACATGAGGAAAGAAACTGGGGACACCCCTACTCCCACAGTTGGGTGTGTGTCCTAGGTTCGTCCACCCAGGCTCTCTGGCCAATGGCAGAAAGCACTGGGTGGCAGCTTTCCCCAACGGGGGCATGATGGGGATTCCTCCATTTTGATGGAGGAGGAAGGCTCAATTGTAGGCACCACTCCCTTTTAAGCAGTGGGATGGAGAAAAGGGAGTCCAAAGTGCACTTCATGGTATATCTCCTAGAATGGAATTGTCGAGGGTTTTCCCACAAGAGCGACAAGATCACAGTGCTGATCTCATGTCACAACCCTGTGTGCATCTCCCTCCAGGAGATCCTGTGTCATAGTGATAACCTCATTTCGTTATGGGGGTATGCTTTATATGCAGAAACCCGGCAGCAAGGAAGCCATCACACAGTGGGGCAAGATGCTCCAAAAGTTGGCCAAAAATCAAAAATTGAAGTTTAGTACTGTCCAGATAGGTCAGTATACCTACAAGAGATTGGACGCCTCTGTCTGACCTATCAGGGCCACGTTTTTATCTATACAGATGGGTCGAACGATGCATCTCTATGGGTTGGTCAGTCTTTACAAGTGGTCATCTAATATACATAAGTGTACCAACAAGAATTTGGACGCCTCTCTCTGACCTACCAGGGCTACGTTTTTATCTATACAGATGGGTCAAAGGATGGCACCTCTGTGGGTTGGTCAGTCTATACAACTGGTCATCTCAAGTGGGGCCACCTTCCAGGCATCGCCATTGTGTTAACTGCAGAGCTCACAGCTCTGCACAGGGCACTGGAACTTATCCAATTATTGAATGACAGACACTTTGTTATTGCGACTGACTCCCTACCCTTCCTTCAGCTGTTGCACACCCTTTATGGCAGACATACCATCGTCCAGGGTCTGCACAAATTGCTGCTCATGATTCATAAGCAGGGCAAGACAGTGTTGTTTATGTGGGTCCTGGGCATGTTGGCATCATGGGCAATAAGAGGGCAGTAAGTAAAGCCCTGTCCACGCACTCAATCTTTACTGTAGACTTGCTTTTATCCTGTAGTTTGCACAAACTGGCCTGTACACCCTGTTGTGTCCATATGATACAGGTAAACATGTGCAAACGTCAGTTCCATGTTTAACTTTGAAGAGGTTGTATTGCAACAATGCTTACAGGTCTTTTTGTACTTTTTACTAGATAAAAAAAGTAACCAGAAAATCCCAACCATTAAAATGGTGCAAAAAATGGCTGTTGAAAAGGAAGATTAATTCACAAATTAATTTAATGAAGGGTTTAAGAGAAGATCAGGATGATTGGTGTAATTATGTGACAATGGATGAGAACGCCTACAAAGAATTACTGTAAATGGTGCTCCCTACCATACAATGGCAAAATAGAGTTATGTGTGAATGTATATCTCCTCATGAAAGATTGAGTTCTTCCTTAAGATTTTTAGCTATCGGAAAGTCCTATCGAGATTTCAGCTTTTCAGCTGCAATTTCTCATCGGATACATGTAAAGCCATTTTCGTGGCTTTGAGATGACAATTCATGAAGGTATGAATTTCCAAAGCATAAGCACACATTTAATACAATATTACAATAAATATTTAATCATTGTTTAACATGATGGTAGCTTATTAAAACTATTTACATATGTTGTAATGCTGTCAGTGGAAGGAACAGAGTCTGCCATGGTTGTAACATGGCATGGAGAGAAACTTGATAAAGGGTTATATATAACCTGAGATGGGGATGCTAGTTGCATTGATGTATGATAGTGTAGGGTTGCGATGTAGCACGGACGCCCCCGCCAGGTGGCGTCACTGCACAGCTACACTGTGAGGGCACTTTCCCTATGTCCTGATAGATGGCGCCACGTACTGGGCAAGCTACCCAGTTAGTAGACTAACGCTCCCGCTTGGTGGCATGCAGTCTACTTTAGCTAGTTTAGGCGGGAAATGGGACGGGTAGAATATAAGCAACGGAAAAGGCTGGAAAAGAGAGTTCTCCTCCAAGCTTTGCAGCGTGAAGCTGTGTCGGACGGTGGCAAGCGCCCAAACAAAGAACGTAGTGTTTCTCCAGTTAGTCAAGTGTCTTCAGCAACACCACTGGAATAGATGAGCCAGTGTGTGGTGTGACGTTAGTGAAATACATTTCTTCAAGTAGTTCGACATATTGACAGCATCACTGGAATAGATGAGCCAGTGTGTGTTGTGACGTTAGTGAAATACATTTCTTCAAGTAGTTCGACATATTGACAGCATCACTGGAATAGATGAGCCAGTGCGTGCTGTGTGACGTAGTGACGTGAATCAACAAATTCTTTGACTGTGCTTCGATGCTTGCAATGCAAGCTGGAAGAGTTAGAACTCGCCCGCTTCACCTTGCCTGGTGTCTGGCCTGGAACTATCGCCTATGCCAACCATTAATAAATTAGTGTACTACTAATTTTTGAACTCTATTTTTGAACTCTACAATAGGAAGCCATAGGTGAGACTGCAGGCAATCTAATAAAACAATTTCTAGATAAATTTCCTAATTTGGCCTCAAATATGGCATCATTAATCAACTTTTCCAAATAAATACATTGATTGTTTGGCAAGTTTATAAGTTTATTAGCAACATTTTGCCCAAAAATATCATACTGAGCATCTTCTCTGGCTTCACACAACCGTTTCCTCATGGAAGCAATTACATCATCTAATTCTTTGTCCCTTTTATAATTTTGTTTCTGATTTCTGGGCAGTACAGAAGAGCTTGAGCTACCTGGCATAGGAGTAGATGGTAGCTCTGGTACTGAAGGTGGAGTATTCAGGAAAGAATTTCCAGGTCTGTGTGAATTTCATCCTAAAAATGTTTATTTTCTTTTAGATTCCAAAATCTCAGGAAGAGTGGAGGAAATTAGCCAAAGTATTTGAAAGAAAGTGGAATTTTCCACATTGCCTAGGTGCTGTGGATGGTAAACATGTAAAAATTTTACCCCCACCAAATAGTGGTTCATACTTTTACAATTATAAAGGTTTTCATAGTATGGTATTGATGGCAGTTAATGAAAACTATGAGTTTATTATATCTGAATTTGGAGTTAATGGGATAATTTCTGATGGAGGTGTGCTCAACATTTCACAGTAAATTGAAAAATAATACTCTCTGCATTCCTAACCCTGAAGAGCTACATAACTTAGATGGAATACTAAACTATGCATTCATAGGTGATGAAGCATTTGCCTTAACCCCCAATTTTTAAAGCCTATAATCAATGAGAGGAGAATAATTTAACCAATGACAGGAGAATATATAATTTTTGCCTATCAAGGGAAAGGTGTGTTATAGAAAATGCGTTTTAGTATATTAGCATCCAGGTTCCAAATGTTTCATACTAGTATAAACATGAACTTGAAATATAGACATACATAGCTGTGATGGCATGTTGTGTGCTACATACTTTTTTAATAAGAAAGTATTTCACTAACTACACACCAACTGGGACCATAGATTATGAAGATACCATACATGGCACATTATCATTAGGTTTGCAGACAAGTGATTGTGATCTAATGAATATACAGTGAGGGCATTACAAAGCCATTTCAAATTATGGCAAGCTGAGCAGAGAACAGTTTTTGGAGTATTTCAATAATGAAGGCAGTGTTCCTTGGCAGAATGAAATATGTAATAAAAATGGTAAATAATTTTTATGTCCAAATATTTAATTCAACTTTACTGACAAATATAATGTATGTCTGTTATTTAATCATTTGTTCATATGTTGAAAAACGTTACCTACACAATTTACATGTTGTCAGATATTGCTGCTTATGGGATTCAAAACGTTTGCCCCTGAGTACTTTTGGCCCCAAGAGCCTTTGCCCCCACAATTTTGAACCCTCAAAAGTTTTGTTCACCAAGCATTTAGCCCCTTGAATGTTTTGCATGTTTTTATTTAAAAAAAAAAATTTACATTAGGACCTCTTAGTTTTTCAAGGAATTTCCTTTACATTTGTGTTTTTCTATTTGATTAAAATGATTATAATAAACCAGCATAGGCCAGCATACCCCCACAGGTAACCATAGCCAATATTTCTGTGTGTTTCCAGATGCCTAGGTGGGGTGCCCCCAGTCAGAGCATGTTCAAAGGATCTCCAGACCTGATCCTGCCACAGGTGGGATAACAGTATTATGATGATGACATTATAGTAAACAGAGCAAAACTAAATAATTGTTGATTAGCCCTCCCAGTGGCAAAACATTCAAGGGACAAACTGTTTGGAGTCAAAACTATGAGGGGAAAAGTGTGGGAGGAAATGTTGAAGGACAAATGTTGGGGGCCAAACTTCAATAAACTGCTGCTTATAATTGTCCAGTTTTTGTTGAAAATAAATTCTTGATGTCAAAATTTGTACATGGGTAAGTGAATAATCAAAATTTGACAATGGTAGGCAAGGGAATGTTAAAATACCATATTTTATTTTTGTGTTTTAGGGCCCATTGACTACAAAGGTAATTAGGGCCCAGAAAGACAATCACCATGGTGGGGGCATAAATGGCCATCCCACCACGATGGCAATAAATAAGGGCGAAAGGTAATAAGAATAAAAGGGCAATAGCCAAATAAATATTGAAAAATAATTGCAGGCAAAAGCCAAACCAGACATAAAAATAAAAGCAGCAACAGACACAACAATAAAAGTGGCAAAAGCCAAAACAGACATAACAATCAAAGTGGCAAAAGCCAAAACAGACATAATGATAAAAGTGGCAAAAGCCAAAGGAAACATAATAATAAAAGTGGCAAAAGCCAAAACAGACACAGAATTAAATAGGCAAAAGCAAAACGACACAAGGATAAAAGGTGGAGTTAGCAGAAAGGAAAAAGTGTATAAATTACATTTTGTGAAAGAGGCCAGCCTCTTTCAGAAATACCTGTGAGCTCTCAACCCCCTGGGGATTATCCCCAAGAGGGTTGGACGGCTCTGCACTGACTCCCAGTTGACATCTAAGTTTGCAGTATCTCTCTCAGTGACTAAAGATGTGTGCCACTGTGAGAGGCTCCTAACAGCACTAACACCATGGTTAATCCTCACCCCATAGTATGTAGGAGTGGTAGAGGAATGTGTGTCCAATTCACACCCAAGCAACCACAACCTCCTACCTCCGTGACTGGCAGCATGGGAACAACCAGTGCACTGGAGTGTCCTTCAGTGTGTGGAGTTTTTTGGTGGTCTCTGCAAACCACTGGGACCGCCATTGTTCATGGATGGCCTGCCACACCATTGGGATAGCGATGGAGGATGGAACAGAAGTGTTGGGTACATCTGGCAAGTGGGCCACCTGACGGCCATGGGCATCTGCTCTCTAATTGCTCAGGATGCCAACATGCCCTGGGACCCACATAAACAACACTGTCTTGCCCTACTTACGAATCATGAGCAGCAATTTGTGCACACCCTGGATGATGGCATGTCTGCCATAAAGGGTGTGCAACAGCTGAAGGGAGGATTGGGAGTCAGTCACAACAATGGTGTCTGTCATTCAGTAATTGGATGAGTTCCAGTGCCCTGTGCTCAGCTGTGAGCCTTGGCGATGCCTGGAAGGCAGCCCCTGTGAGATGACCACGTGTAAAGACTGACCAACCCACTGAGGTGCCATCCTTTGACCCATCCATGTAAATAAAAACATGGCCCTCGATAGGTCAGAGGGAGGCGTCCAAACTCTTGTTGGTACCCTGACCTATCAGTACTAGTTTTGGGGAAGGCTGCCAGCATCCAATTGAGCCCAGTACCTGATAGAGAAGTCGTCCACAAATAGGGATGACTGTACGAGGGGTGAACAGAAGATGGTAAGCTATTCACTGCAACACACTCACACTCATGACGCTCGCCTGTGGGACACCATTCTCCTGCAAAAAGGTTGAGGAGTAGGTGTTACCCACATGCACTCTGAAGGTCCACATCAGAGAAAAAGCTATGGAGAAAGAGGGGCAAATTACCCCTGAGTCCCCACCGGTGCAAGGTCTCCAGTATGCCATGGCGCCATGTGGTATCATATGCCTTCTCCACATCGAAGAAGACAGCCACCAAGTGCTGTTTGTAGAGAAAGGCCTCACGTACTTTAATCTCCAGTGTAATCAAATCATCCACTGCAGACCTGCCAGCATGAAAGCCACATTGGGCATCGGCAAGCAGGTGGTGCCGTTCCAGATACCCCCACCAGGCGCCAATTAACCTTGTGTTCCAACGATTTGCAAAGACAGCATCAATGAAATGGGTCTATAATTTGTTGGAAGGCTTATATCCTTCCCAGGTTTTTGGAGTGGGATTCTAGTAGCCTCCCAACAGCCTGCAGGGACTGCATGCTGCTGCGAAATGTAATTAAAAACCTCAAGGAGGTAACTAACGCCCTTCTCTGGTAGGTGTCACAGCATTTGTTAGTGGATGCTATCTGGATCAGGGGCAGTGTCCCTGGCCCTTGCAAGAGGTGCCCACTGCTCCCAAGGGGTGCTGACTCCATGAGGTGCGTTTGGCTTCCTTGATCACCCACCGGACATATGCCCGGGCTTAGAGATCAACACGGAGGTCAACATGATTGGCATGGATAGGACGAGGCTGGAGGATGTGAAGGGCTCTCCTGCGAGTCTGAATTGCACCTTTGAAAATCCTCCATCCACCATGGCACCCGTGCTCATAGTGGGTTGCATGAGCTCTGGGGGATGGATGCTCCGACCACCACATCTGTGAAGTGACTCTTGAGGTCGTTGACCCCATCAAAATCACACAGTGGGCGAAAGTAGATATGGTGGGGCAAACTCCTGTTGCAATGAGACCGCCACTGCCTGCAGAGGCGCCTGCAAAGCCACTGGCACGTGCATGCACCCATTCTGAATAAGGATAGCCACCCCTCCCACAGGGTGGCTTCCTTGCTGCCGGGTGTATGCATATAAAGTGTACCCCCATAATGAAATGGGGGTATCGCTATGACACAGGATCTCCTGGAGGGAGATGCAGACAGGGTTGTGCCATGAGATCAGCAGTGTGATCTCGTCCATCTTGTGGGAAAACCCTTGACAGTTCCATTGTAGGAGATTTACAATCACGTGGGCTTAGGCGGCTTATTTATATCCCTCCCTTTTCTCCGTCCCACTGCAGAAAAGGGAGGGGTGCCTACAATTGGGTCTTCCTCCTCCATCTCACAGGAGGAATCACCATCGTGCCCCAGTTAGGCTTGCTGCTAGCCAGTGCTCTCTGCCATTGGCAGGAGAGGCTGGGTGGGTGGACCAAGAACACGCACCCCACTGTGGGAGTCGGAGGTGTCCCTAGTTTCTTACCACCTGTATCACCCACCACCCCTTCCATGGAGGGAGGTGGCTGGGTTGAGGCAGGGAGCGAGGCCTTCAAAGGAGATGCCTCTCTTTGATGAGAGGCATCTGTGGCCTCCAAGGAGGCTGGCCCCGCCATTATTGGAGGGCCTATGCATGGGCACCATGGGCACCATTCTGCAATCATGTGGGGCAATCCAGAGAAGAGGCAGGGTGGTTGCCCTTGCAGTTTATGCAAAAAGATGCAATATTACAAGACTCAGGGGAATGGTCTCCCTGCCCACAAGTGCTACACATGGCATTGGCAGAACAGGAATTCTGGCCATCGCCATATTGCTGGCACGTGAAGCACCAAAACGGGCTCGGAATGTATGGATGCACAGGCAAGCGGAGGTAGCTAATTATCCCAAGTTAGCTAATTGTCGCTCTTAGCCGCTTGGGGCACAAGCCATGGTGTCACAATCCCCAATCGCTGAATGCTAGCTGTTTGGAGCCTTTAAGAGAGACAATTTGCTGAGCTGCATACCTGAGATAACATCCAACTAGCTAGCATTGAGCTAATGGGGATTGTGACCCCATGGCTTGTGCTCCAAGTTAGCTAGTTGGAACGGTTAACAGCGGCAATTTGTTGAGCACCGATCTGAGACAACATCCTGCAGCCCTGTGACATTGGTGTACTGCAGTGGTTCTCAAAGCGTGTTCCGTGAAACCACTTCAAGTGTTCCGCAAAAAAATTCAATGCACAAATAAAGGTGTTGAAGAACATCGATACAATTTAAAAAATGTTTGGATGGGATTGTAATCAGTAAACGCAAATGACATAGTTGTTCGTTTTATAGTTATATAAAGTGGTTGATGTTGTTGTTTGTTGGTGTTTTAGGGCCCTTCAACTACAAGGTCAATACAGCCCCGTCCACTGTGCAGTTCTGATGCAGAGGCTGCACAGACACTACACTAATGTGACGATTTTTGGGTATTAGCGGTACCCAGTTTTCCCAAGCGGCCACCCATGTCAGTACTAGCTGGGGTTGTGCTGCTTAACTTCGGTGATCAGACGAGAACTGGTGTGTCCAACTGTGATGGAAAGTACCAAGGTTGTTGGGAGGTATTGCGAAAAAGGGGGGGAGTGATAAAACGGTTTATTCGAAAACTCCAGGATATGTATGATGACTCCATAGCCAGGGTAAGGACACCTTGCGGGAATACTGAGGGCTTTCCAGTAAGAGTTAGGGTGCACCAAGGTTCAGCACTTAGCCCATATCTTTTCATCCTGGTATTGGACGAACTGCTGACGGGAGTAGGAGAATAAGCCCCCTAGTGCTTGGCATCTGCCCACGATATAGGAAATCTTGGTGACTGCAGAGAACAGACTAAACCATATTAGAGGAGCAATTGAAAAGGGAGGGCTAACGATAAACATGAAGAAAGAGTATTTAGCTTTCAATTGGGAAGGACAGGAAAATAACGGTGACGTACGCTCGAGGGGCAAACTGGTGCCAAAGTTGCAAGATGTAAAGTACTTAAGATCAACGTTCCAAAGCAATGGAGAGATAGACTCTGATGTCACCCACAGAATCAATGAGGGAGGGGGTGGCCCGTGGCTGAAGTGGAGACAGGCAAGCGGAGTCCTGTGTGATAGGAGGATCCCAATCTAGATGAAAGGGAAGTTCTACAAGGACAGTGGTTAGACCAGGTATGTTATATGGAGAATGCTGGGCAGTGAGGAAGAGCCACGTAAATAGAATGCGAGTAGCCGAGATGGGAATGCTGTGGCACATGTGTGGCGTGCGGAGAGCTAATAGTATTAGGAATGAGTATATTAGAGGTAGCCTGGGGTGGTGGACATCGCCAAAAAATGAGGGAGAATGGGCTAAGGTGGTATGGATACGCATGCAAAGAGGAGCTCGTCAGGTAAATTCCAGGAATGCAGGTGGTCGGTAGCACTAGGGGCAGGGGGAGACCAAAGGTGACGTGGGAACAGGTTGTCCATAAGGATATGGCAGTGTGGGAGATATGGTAGTGTGAGGGGTGGATGGGACCTAGTGGGAGATAGATGAGAGTGAAGGGCTAGAACCTGCAGACCAAAGAGCCAAATCCAACATACTTATCCTGACAAAACATTCCTCAAACTGTGGCTCCATAGGAATGTATGGAATTCCCATAGACCAGATTTGATGTAACTTTACATTTTTCCCTCTAGCTCGATAATGACCCATCAAATCTAAATGGTCCCAATGAGAAATGAGTAGCCATGAACCAATCTTTCGATTGCACATTTACTTCCTGCACCTGTTTCACCAGTTCGCCCCTAGAAAGTACGTCGCCGTTATTTTTCTGTCCATCCCAAATTGAAAGTTGAACCCCCCCCCCCCCCCCCACCCGCGTGTTGTCTGCAGTCACAGATTCGTCGCATTAGTTTAGTGTCTGTGCAGTCTCTGCATTACAACTACTCAGTGGACTTTGCTCTAATGACCTCGTAGTTTAGGGGCCCTAAAACACCAACTAACGAACAAAATTGGTATAAATAACACAAAAATTACAGAACAAAAACCTGCAGTTCTAAGTTCGGGAAAATGGGACCCTAGAGTAGGTCATGTGTACACAACACGGGGTATTGTGCGGGATGTCTCGACTGTACGTTAAGAGATCCTTTCTACTGTGCGATGACAGATCAGCAGATTTTCTGTAGGTGTAGCAGTGGATTCCGTCGGATGGGAAGTAAAACCGTTACTCCGTGTCTTGTGTACGATATTACTTGAAAGTGTTACAACCGTTATCTATTTAGAGTGAAATAAGTGTAGAGCCGAATAATTCCATGATGTAAGAACTTGGATCCCCTTCCTTACGAAATGCGGTACTCAACGGAAACAATAATCCCTGAATATCTCCACCGGTGAAGTGTTAAAACCACGCTGGCATAAAAGAGGTTATTAGAGATCCTTGTCTTCAGTCAAGTGCAACTCCTAACCTATTTCCCGACTATGGCAGGGTCGCGTACCCATCTTGTCCCGCTGAATGAACAGAAGAGTGATATATTGAACGGTGACTTTCCGCAGCCGGCTGCCGACCAAAGCTGGAACTGCTACACTTACTTATCTTCGGTCCATTGTTCCTTGTGGACACTTCCCCCGATGCCAAGGTGCGAGCTTCACGCCTGGAAACTTTCCCTCATCTACCCGTTGCATAGTAGAGATGTTTCTTTTACATGCAAATGCCACCTTACTCCACACGGCGCCTTGGTTTTGCTTCTCAACAGAAGGAAGGTACCCTTGTTGCATCTCTCTCGCCCACAAAGAAGCCAATTCACCTTGGTCCTGTATTGAGCCTAGAACCACAGACACAGTTACCGAGCACCGAGGAGGGATTCTTCAGTTTTCTTTGAGTGAAATTTCAAAAACCCCACGTTTTATTTCGAACGTTGGGGCGAAATTTTCTGACGTCATGATTAGTTTTGTGCTAATTATCTACTTAAGTTCTCTTATTCATTTGATAAATAGACCTCAGAACATATAAACTTAACCTATTATTGTAAATAGACTTAACCTATTCTTGAGTAAATTGAAATGGAATCATTTTGAAATTTCACAAAAAGAATACCGGAAGTTTTTCAAGGTACGTTTTGCTTGCATTCTTTCTTTAGATGACTACATTGTTGTCCTGTTCTTCTCGGTATTTCATAGTTTTAATTTTAAACTTCAAAGTAACAGTTTATGTGGGGAAATCTCATCGAATTTTCAATTGAAATTTTTGAACTGAAGATCATTTGGAGTGGCAAAAGGATTTAACCGAAGATAAAAGTGACGATAACATTGGGCGTGTATGGGGCCTTAAGTTCCCATAGTCTACTTTTCCTAGTTAAGGGTCCTAATAGCTCCTCTTATGAAATGCGAGGGAAGGAAGAATGTGGAGTTGTCAGTCAGGTCACTGATCTTTCGATTTTGTAATTTTTGAAATTAATTTTCGAATTGGGGCACGTTACTGAAAGAGAATTTGCTGTTGTGAATTCGAGGTCTTTTCAATTTGAATTTAGTGCCAGACTGTTGTAATAAGGATTTTACAATACCTAGTAGTATTTCTTTTGATAAATGGCAATCTTTATAACAAGTTTCTGAAACACCTTCGACATAGCCCTTGTTATAAACTTTAATACACAAAAATATAATAAGTCCGGGGTAGACTTTCCCTTTCACCCGGCTGTTCTATTTTTCACGTTGCATTTTAAACTTTCCATTTTCCCCGGTCAGGGCCGGTCCGTCCATAGGTTTAAAGTGTGCAAAGAACGCGGGCGGCGGCCCTAATGGGGCGGCCGGCCGCCTTCACAAACTTAAAGTAACATGAAACTTTTATTGCTTTGATGAATCAGGAAAGAATCCCGCCTCGCTGGAGGCAGTGGATAGCTTCCTCAGTAACTATGTCAGTGGTCATTGGTTCGAGACTGGACCAAGGTGGTTTGGCTTCTGTTTTGGCGAGAGAGATTCCCGAGTGCACCTTTCTTCAGATGAGAAGTATAACGGAGGTCCCGTGTTGTGTACAATGGCATTGCCACGTAAAAGAACGCCGCTATCTACTATGCAAAGGTTAGATGCAGTAGCGTAGCCAGGATTTTCTGAAAGGAGGGGGGGGTGTGTATAGCGCTTCGCTATATTCGACGCCCAAGGGGGTGGTTAACCACCACCCCCCCCCCCTTTGGCTAGGCCACTAAGTAGCTGAGGCAAAATTTCCAGGTTTAAGAGCTTGCCGCCTGACGTCGGTAGAATGCTCCAACGAACAGTAGACCAACGATAAATGAGCATAGGGGTTGCAGCTTTGGTCGGCAACCGGCGGTGGAAAACCACTGTACATATATCATCGTTGTGTCCATTCACAGCGACAAGATGGGTACCCGACACTGCCATAGGCGGGAAAAGGGTCAGGAGTTGCTTTTGCTTTCCGTGCGCTGGCAAACAAGAAAATGAAAATGATTTGTTTTGTTTGAGTAAAGAAATCAATGTTGACTTGTAGACGTTAAGAGAAATAAGTGAAAATATTTTGAGGGTGGGGGGACAGCCTCGACATAATTGCATGCGGGCGGCCGAACCTCTAGGACCGGCCCTGTCCCCGGTTACTAATTTTGCCTAGCGATTGAGGTGATTTTGTAAAGTACCTTTACAATGATCTCTATGTTCGGTCTTTTGGTCAGCCGGCCGATTACGTGAATGATCTCCTGTAGCCAGGAATATCCCGTTTTTACGAATCTCCCTTTTCTAGGAAAAATCTCAATTCCGCTTTCTTTCTACCCGGGAAAATAATGTTTAGTCATCAAATACAGTAAAACCCCGCTATAACGATCTCGGATGTAACGAATTCCTGGATGTTACGAATGGTTTCCATGGTCCCGGCAAAAGGATAGGAGTTTGTATATTAAAAATATCGGATATAATGAATTGGATATAACGAATTTCCTGGTAATAACGATGAAAACTTATAAAAGTTTGGATAATTAGGTTGGATATAACGAATGATGGACCTTATAAATAATTTTTATTTATGGATTTAACACTAACTTCCACTCAAGGGTCACCACATATTGAATTAAACACCACTTACAAGAATGCCTTGTCATACTTTTTATTTTACTAGGGCAGAATGCACAAATGGCTGATGATATTAGAAACGTTCATTTTCTCATCATCATCGCCACCATACTCCTATCCCGCCTGTGGCAGGGTCGGGTATGCAGGTTCTAGCCCTACACACCTGCCTATCTCCCCCATGATCCCCCATTCACCCCACCATTACCATATGCAGGAATTAGGTAGAGTGGAGAAATACTCACCTCAGAAGTATGAAACAACACTACTTTTTCTATCCTTCACTGTTATGTCTCAGGGTAAATCTTTAATCGCCGTATCCCTGGTCTTGGCCAAGCTACATTCTTCCTTCATTCCCCCTTTGTCTCTATCATAGAGGACCTCATACTACTGGTGTATGACCAAAGAATTGATCCTCCTAGCTGTGGCCTTGGTCTGCCTGTAGCATATTTTAGAATCATAGTCTCCTATCTCCATCCACCTTTTATTTTTTGGTGGCTGCCTCTATTGCATTATTCCACCACTATCTACTCTAGCCTCACCTAAAATGGCTTCCTGAAATTTTCTAATTTTTCTGGCAAACCTGACCCACACCGCATCAGCTGTCTCTTCCAAATCCCAGTCTACTTGCCTATCTACTTCCTACATGAATTCCTGTTTCCAACACCTAATAACCTGTGCTCCTCAAGAATTGACTGCCCTTCAATACTTAAGGGCAGTCATTACAGCTAACCAGTAGTCTGGGAGAATACCAACTGTAAGAAAACTAAATCACGGGCAACAAAATAGTAAGAAAAACATGCAGAAATGTTTCATTGGGGTAAATACGAAGGTACACAAAGATTAGAAACCAAATGTTTTGCAGAACTACCAAAACCACAATTTCTTGATGTTTGGGGTAGTATCACAGACTACTGGTTAGCTATATGGGGTTAAAAACAGCTTTCCTGGTTGTAACGAATTCCTGGCTATAACGAATGTGATTGCAATCCCCTACAAATTCGTTATAGCGGGGTTTTACTGTACTTGTCTTCGTCAATCATTTTGCCCTAAAACACCAACGGACCCAATGGAAAGTGCAAAATAGAACAACCAGGTAAAAGGGATGGCGCAGCCTAACTCCATGATACTTTCAAACAACATGCAACGAACTGGTGACCACAGCAAACTATTATCCACAACCACCAGTGTTGTCTTCAAATACTAGACATCTCTTATTCACTTGATAAATAGACCACAGAACATATAAACTTAACCTATTATTGTAAATAGACTTAACCTATTCTTGAGTAAATTCAAATGGAATCATTTTGAAATTTCACAAAAAGAATACCGGAAGTTTTTCAAGGTACGTTTTGCTTGCATTCTTTCTTTGGATGACCACATTGTTGTCCTGTTCTTCTCAGTATTTCCTAGTTTTAATTTTAAACTTTAAAGTAACAGTTTATGCGCTCGAAGTTCGAATGTTGGAAGACAATTTCTTGTTATGCGTATTGTAGGACCTTCATAAAACAAAAGAAGGCCGCTTTCCACAGGTGGCAGGAGAGAAGAGATCAGGAGTCCAAGACTCAGTACAGGCAGGCCAAGACCACTACCAAGCACCAGCAGTATGAGGCCCTCTATAAGCAGTTAGGGACAAAGGAAGGGGAGAGAGAAGTTTTTAAACTGGCCAAGGCTAGCGATAGGGCCACAAAACACTTACCCCGAGCCATCACAATGAAAGACGGCATTGGTAGGGTTCTGCTCACTCTGATGAAGGTAAAGAGGAGGTGGGAGGAGTACTTCCAAAACCTCTTGAATAAAGTGGGGGGATGAGGACATTACCACCAATCCTGCACCAGCAGGGGTGGTGGACTTGGTAACTGAGGAGGAAGTAGCCAGGGCACTTAGGGAGATGAAAGGTCCAAAAGCTGTAGGCCTTGAAAAAATACCTGCTCAAGTATGGCAGAGTCTAGGGAGGAGAGGTACCAAGTGGCTAGTGAAACTTTTCAATAAGATAGCTAGTGGAGATAGAATGCCATCTGCATGCCATGAGAGTTTGATAGTACCACTCTACAAGAGAGTAATGGAACGTCGCCTCTGGAATAAAACTAGTGTCTGTGGAAATCAGTTTGGGTTTATGCCAGGTAGGTCCACAATCGAGCCAATCTTCATCCTGAGGCAGATGATAGAAAAGTATAGGGCAGCAAAGAAGGATTTCCATGCCATCTTTATCAACCTGGAGAAGGCCTTCGGCAGTGTTCAACGACAGGTAGTCTGGGAAGTATTACGAAAAACGGGGGTGGGGTGGAAGAAGGGTTTATTAGAATAATCCAGGATATGTATGATGGCTCCATAGCCAGGGTTTGGACACCTTGGGGAAACACCGGGGGCTTTCTAGTGAGAGTAGGGGTGAACCAAGGTTCAGCACTTAGTCCATATCTTTTCATTCTGGTTATGGATGAACTGCTGACAGGTGAGGAGAATGGGCCCCTCATGTGCCTGGCATTTGTCGATGATTTAGGGAAGATTAGCGACTGCAGAGAAGAGATAGAGAAGGGAGTAAATGATATAAGAGAAGCAATGGAAAAGGGAGGGCTAAAGATTAACATGACAAAGACCTAGTATCTAGCTTACAATTGGGATGGTCAGGAAAACAATGGGGACATATGCTCGAGGGGTGAATGGTAAAAAAAGGTGCAGGAGATAAAGTACTTAGGATCAACGTTCCACAGCAATCGGGAGATAGACTCACTTGTGACCCATAGAATCAATGCGGGGGTGGTTGAAATGGAAACAGGCGAGTGGAGTTTTGTTTGATAGGAGGGTCCCAATCAAGTTGAAAGGGAAGTTTTACAGGACAGTGGTTAGGCCAGCTATGTTTTATGGATCAGAGTGTTGGGCAGTGAAGAAAAGCCATGTAAATAGAATGCAAGTAGCTGAGATGCGAATGCTGCGGTACACGTGTGGCATGTCGAGAGCAGATAGAATTAGGAATGCGTACATTAGAGGTAGCCTGGGGGTGGTGGACATCGCCGAAAAGATGAGGGAGAATAGGCTGAGGTGGTATGGGCACGTGATGAATAGAGGGGAAGAGGAACTCGTTCAGTGCATCTCAGGCATGCAGATGGTCGGCAGCATCCAGGAGTAGGGGGAGACCAAAGCAGATGTGGGAACAGGTTGTCCGGAGGGACATGGCGGTGTGTGGTGTGGACGGGGACCTGGTGGGAGTCAGACGGGAGTGGAGGGCTAGAACCCGCAGACCCAACCCTGTCACAGGCGGGATAAGGGTACGATTATGATGATGATGATGCGTATTGTAGGACCCTGAAATCCTAACAATGGAAACTTCCTTAAATTCGTGACACACCATGCTATTACCATGTTAAACCCCTTTCATGTTTATTGCGGAATAGGGTAACCATTTGCCCCTTGTTGTTTGTTTGAAGGCCCTTCAACTATAAAGTCATTAAAGCCCTGTTCACTGCATAGTTCTAATGCAGAAACTGCACAGACACTGCACTAATGCGACGATTTTTGGGTATTAACAGTACGAAGTTTTCCCAAGCGGCCACCCATGTCAATACTAACTGGGGTTGCGTTGCTTAACTTCAGTGATCAGACGAGAATTGGTGTGTTCAACGCAATTTGCCGCTCTACACCATTTGCCCCACTAGAAGCGGAAACACATGGGTGTAGAGTAGGATAGATTTTATGCAGCTGGTACTGGGGTAGGTCGGCTATAGCAACTGTCTTGTATTCATGCGAGTTCACAAACCCCGGTGTAGAATGGACCAACCACGCAGTGCAGATTTGGTACACCGATTTGGTACTTGGAATGTCGAAATGTTAACAGGGAAAACACTGTAAAATTTCATGAAGTTCATTTACGTTTGGCTATTATTCGCCATGGAGTTTCCATTGTTCTAGCATTTGGTCTTAGTTTCTGTTTCCGTTTTATAATGAAATACTTCCTGTAATGGTGCCTTCTTGGCGGTTTGAAATCCTCAAAGGACCTTACTACTTAGCTGTTTTGACCATTCCCTCAATAACACTAGCTACTCCACGCCGTTGATTTTCATGGATACATTGTTAATAACAGTTGGGTCGATTTTTTTGTCTGTTTCGGGAACATACAAGATGAGCAAAAAGTCCTCCAGTATTCGGCTTACTCACTCATTGGATTCATCAACATCTGCTTCTGAAATTGAAACTGCTCGCTGTTATGACGTCGAACCGGATGAAAATCTAGAAACAATAACTGATCCACCACCAGACCCTATTGAAATAGGAGGCTATCGGCCGCCCGTTGTACATCCAGTTGGAAGGCCGCATCCAATAATAGCCCTTGCAGCAGGACGGAGAGTAGTTTACGAAAGGATTGGCACTTATTTCCCCGGACAACCAACAACTAGCTACGTTCAGTTGTCAAGACGTCGACAAGTCTCCAAGCGCTGTCTCCAGTATGTGGCGAAATTAGGGGGTGAGCTTGTAGTGTCTCAAAGACAAGTCGCACGCTTGAAGAAACGTTTAAGGGATGTGGATTAAAATTGAGTTTGAAGCAGAATGCTATATTTGGAATTAAACTGTCATAAAAAAGCGAAATTGTGTATCAAATGTTATTGGGCTTCCGCTGAGATAGGAGCAGGCAAGCAGGGCACTTCCGCCTTGCCAGGGATAGCAAACTGCCATAGAATACACCAGTTGATAGAATTCCTAGAACATTCCTCAGAACATTACTGCCAAGCTTTGCCCTCCTCTGGAAAAGTTATTGAAGGTGCTCTTGCCCACCACAACAGTAAGAATTACTTTGCATTGCTAGCATACTTCATTTTGGCGGGGACAGATTCAGAGGAGGATCACAGGGAGCATATCAATAAAAAAAGTGTGCCCCAAATATTTTTAAATATTCAGAATTCCTTAGTATAAATCTTGCTACAAATTACAATAGGTCCTCTACTGCCCCTTAGACAATATCCTGTCTTCAATGGTTTAGCCAACTGCAGACTGGACTGGTAGTATAGAAATGGGAATAGCAAATGCAAAAATGCTTCATCAGTTTCAAAGTTGAATCATCCATCAGTTGTAATATTCTAATTCTAATTTAATACACTGCAAGCAGCCTTTTTTGGCCAATATGGCAGTGGAGAGACTAACTCTCAATCCTACTTATGATAACATAATACTCCTAAAACCCTAAGCTATAATTCAGGAGCCTCCCCTAATACAATACTAGCTATGATTGGTTTTCCTTGGATGAAGCCCTCCACCTTATCCTCACCAAGGCTATTCCATTGTCGAATGACTCTTGGCAAAAATGACCAGTAGTATGAGTCTGTCTGTGCCCTAACCTCTTTCAATTTATATGGATATGCATGGCAAAGGAGGGGGTGTAATCCTCACACCCCCTTGGCTATGCCATTGAGAGAGAATAGGTTGAGATGGTAAAGACACGTAATGAGAAGGGGAGAGGAGGAGCTCGTTAGGTCCTTTTCCAGTATTCAGCTGGTTGGAAGCACCCAGGGAAGGGGGAGACTGAAGCAGACGTGGGAACAGGTTCTCCATAAGGATATTGTAATCTGTGAGGTGGACGAGAACCTGGTGGGAAGTAGACGGCAGTTGAGGGCTAGAACCCGCAGACCCGACCCTACTGCAGGCAGGAATTTTTTTATGTACAGTTTAGCGAACAATGTAAATTTTAAGTTTTACGTTTGCATCGTTTGCCCTAACTATCTAATATCAAACACATTGGACTTGGAACTTTAAATAATTATGAAAATGCCAGCAAGTCAGCAACTACTGACTTCTGAAGCTGTTTGCCAACATCAGGGGCCTCCTGCTCAACCACAGCATTCTGGGCCAGATGCTGTATTTCCACAACACACATATCATCAGCATAAGGCAACTGCAAGTCATCTACTGACTTCTGAAGCTGTTTGCCAACATCATGGGCCTCCCACTCAGCCATTGCATTCTGGGCCAGATGCTGCATTTCCACAACACACATATCAGCATGAGGCAACTGTGAGTCAGCAACTACTGACTTCTGAAGCAGTTTGCCTACATCATGGAACTCCTACTCAGCCACTGCATTCTAAGCCTGATGCTGATTGTCAATTATGTCAACCATCGACTCCTTGCCAGCAACCAACGGTATCTAGGGCATCACTATTGAGGGAGTTTAACTTAAAGAAGGCTGAGGTGACACCTCGTAAAGCTAAGCTTCTGGATGGCATCTGCAAGGTTTAATTATTAGTACAGAAATGTCACAACAAATACATCAATGTAAGAAACAGTTTGTATAACATTAACAAACTTTTTATGAAAAATGAACTGTTAAAGTTGCTAGAGAATGAGCTAAGAAATTTTCAAAGGAAACCTAGAGGAAGAAGGTGGAAAATTTATGATAAGGCATATGCTCTTTCACTCTACAAGATGAGTCCTAAAAGTTATAATTTTTTTGGAAAACTTATTGATCTTCCATCACCAAGGACTCTGAGAGCTGTGTGAACTTTGACATGCAGTGTGGCTGCAATCATAAAATAGATGAGCACCTTAGGCAGAAGGTTTTAACAATGGGCCATAAGTCCAAATTTTGTATAGTAATGTTTGATGAGATGTCAATAAGAGAAGGTGTATTTTACAATCAGAGTAATGATGTCATTGAGGGATATGAGGACTATGGCCACCTTGGCAGGACTAACCTATGTGCAACTAGTGCACTTGTTTTTATGATTAAAGGTATTAATAGGAAATGGAAATAGTCACATGCTTATTATTTTACAAGAAATTTAACAGCACCAAAACATGCATATTATACATGCATTCAAAACATTGGGTTATTTCCTGTGGCAACAGTTTGTGATCAGTTGGCTACAAATGTTAAATCCCTTGAAATACTTGCCAGTAAGGTTAAAGGAAGGCCTGGACCCTACTTTAAAGTTAATGGGAAGGACATTGTCTATTTCTTTGATACGTGTTAGTAATCGGTTCCAGAAAAAAGATATTAAATTGGAGGTGAGCAATAACATTTGGAAAACAGAAAAGTGGTCTCACATTGAAGAAGTTTTTAAGAAAGATGACCAGTTTTTGAAACAAGCGCATAGGCTTACAGAAAAACATATATATCCAGTTGAAAAATGAAAATGAAGGTGAAACTGACAGCACAAACATTAAGTCACACAGTACATGCAGGTATACATTTCTCTGTTGAGGCAAAATGGCTACCACATGAGGCACAACACAGCCACATTTATAAAATTAATGGGCAATCTTTTTGATTCTTTCAATGGGCACACAAAGGATAAGTTAGATGGAAAGGCTCTTAAATGTTTGCTTACAAAGGCAAGTGCACATGAAGAATTTTGGGATTATGTTTTTCCCATTCTAGGAAGGATGCAATTTTTGGCAAAAGATGGAAAAGTGTCACACCCTCCTTGTCAAATGGGATGGGTACATAACATACATCTGTCAGGAAATTATGGTTGCATTTGCTAGAAGAAGGCTTTTACAGCTGAAATATGAGACATTTGAACCAGGACCCTCTTGAAAATTTTTTTGGGACCATAAGACAATTAGGAGCAACAAATGTTAACCCCACTATGCCACAATTTATTGCTGGATTTAAAATAACACTTGTAAATAATTTGCGTTCATCTTATGCAGTTAGAAATTTCAATTGTGAAGAGGTTGATAATTTCATACTATCAAATTTGAAGACCTTTCTAAAACACATTCCTAAGAAAGTTGAAATTCAGAAAGAAATTTTGCAATCATTCAACATTATTGAGAACAGGCAAAATTTGACCCTTAACTTTAGTACTGCAGATGTCTTTAGTGTTGCAAGACAGTCAAAAGAGTATGTTGCTGGTTACATAGCAAAGAAACTTATTGTGGGGATGGGCTGCAATGAGTGTTTAAAGAAATCAACAAAACCTGAATGTATAGAACAGCCAAATTTTGTAAGGCTAAAAGAAAATAATGATGCATAGAGAGTCCTGATTACACCTTCAGATGATTTAACAGAATTCATTGGAAAAAGTACTGAAATTATGTTAAAGAATGCATGGAATAATTTCCATAAGGAAAGGGTTGGTCATCTTTTGGTGAGTGTGGTTTCAGCTACAGTGAACAGTGTTTCAATAGATTGCATTGAACATAATGAGTCTTTATGTTCAAATATTTTACAATTTCTAGGACGAATTGTGATATATAATAGATGCAAAAAGTTAATTAGCATTGTGAGTAAAAAAATACCATGCAGTGGCATGGCAAAAGAAATTCAAAATATTTGGAAAAACATGATTGCATTCAACAGTTAAAACCACTTCATTATTGTAGTTAGGTTTTAATGTGAAGTGGCATAGAACTAGGGATGTTTATATTGTTTTACATTGTTAAACACCCATTTAAAAGTATTTGATAAATGAAAATTAATAAAAATGTATTTGCATTGCATATTTTAAACTTTTACATTATTGTGGTTTTAATGTGAAATGGCATAGAACTACAGTCCCTGGCCATATTAATGTGACCACTAGACATTTTCTGCATTTGTAATATTTTTGTAATGCTTTTGGATACTTAGTGATTCAGCTGTTGCACACCCTTTATGGCAGACATGCCATCATCCTGGCTTCTCGTGATTCATAAGCAGGTCAAGACAGGGGTCTTTATTGGGGGTCCTGGGGCATGTCAGCATTATGTCCAAAGAGAGGGCAGTTGCTGATGCCAATCAGGTGGCCTGCCTACCAAAAGACACTGGCATTGATGTGCTCTCCTCTGATGCCCTTCTGATGGCATGGCAGGCCATCCATGGTCGCTTGTGGTCCCAGGGGTTTGCAGCTGGACAGTGGCATCACTAAGGGGATGACAGTCACCCCAAGGTTACACCACTCACACCATGACAAAAGGGATGACACCAGAACAGAAGATGAAACAGCAGCCTTTTTGAAGAGAGATGGGTGACACAATGGTGTCACTACACTGGGTGATGTTAACTGTAGTGATGCCTCTACAGATGAATATTAGCTGGGGGTCACATTAATATGGCAAGGGACTGTAGGTATGCTTAGTTTTTCCACTGTTAAATGCCAATTAAAAAGTATTTGGTAAATGAAAATTTGTTTGCATTGCATAGTTGAAACCTTTACATTATTGTAGTTGTTTTAATGTGAAATGGCTTTTAAACTAGGTATGTTGATATAGTTTGCCATTCTTAAATGCCCATAAAAAAGTATGTAGTAAACGAAATTGTGGTTGCATTGCATAGTTGAAACATCTTCTTTGTTGTAGTTGTTTTAATGTGAAATGGGATAGAACTGGTATGTTGATATTGTTTTTCATTGTTAAACGCCCCTTAGAAAATATTTGGCAATTGAAAATAAAATAACAAAAAATATTTTGCTCATATTCTGCCTTTGTTTTCCACATTTAATTACTACCACAACCCTTTGCAGACTTTATTTTTGGTACACAAAGGATGATTCAGCATCATCCTGAATGACGTTGAAGTTAGGTATGTATAAGCATAAACATATAAATATTGTATAAAGAGGTAGGTATTAGGAAAAAAAATTACCTGAAAAAAACTATAAAAAACAGAAAAATTCCCACACAAAGATGGGATCGATCCTACAATCACAATGTTTTGTGAGATAAGCGCTCTACCAGTTGCACTAAATAGAAGGACAAGCTTCTTGCCAAAATATTTTTATTTAAGTATTTATGTATTTGTTAGTTCTTCTTACGACGTAGAGCGTCGCTCCTCCCGTATAAGGTCCAAATTTATAACGTTAAGTTTCCCTTCTTTAAGTTCTGTGGTTCAAATAGAAGATTCCTTTATGCCATCCTCACTGCAAAATTCCTTTCTTATTAATTGACATCGCCAGATTATTGAATGTGTCTGTACTAGGTAAAGGTTCTGCATCACATTTGCTCTTCCCTAAAGGAATCCTATTTTGACTAACCCATTTTGAGACATCCTTCATAGAATTGGGGCTTAGGTGTATAGAATGTTTTGAGGAAATTCACCAGTCATTCCACTATTTATAAAATTCCACGCTGGATGCGCGAATGTCACTAACGGTGGAACGTGCGCTGGAATTTTCAAATCGTTCGACTTATGACATTTAAATTTCAGCGTTTTGTTTTCAAATTTTAGAAGTTGCTGTGGACAAAATTCGAGCACAGTATTCATCTTGAACTACAAATTCTGCTAGTGAGCCTCATTATCTTTACTTTCGTAAGCCATTGATAACGTAATTAAACTGCCTTTAAAGTTATAAACATATTCCACAGTCTTGGATTTGCATATACAGCGTCTACCAAAATAAAATCGGAAGCACAGAAACCACATTCATCATCTAATCGCACTTCGGGGATGTCCTTACAGTCAATGAAAACATATGTGATGAATTCATTATCAAGGAAAACACCCTGTGCTACTAAAAGCAGTAGCCCTGCGAGGAAAGCGAAGAAAAAATCTCCAACTAACCCTAAACGACGTCGTAAGAGCACTTGCAGACCCGTTAAGCCGCGTAAAAGGCCTAAACCACTCCGTAAGCAGTGTAAAAGACCTAGTTCACCACGTAAATCGCGTAAAAGGTCTTCCTCATCCCTAACGTTGCGTAAAAAACGGCCATGTAGTCCCCGGCGTACCAAAGCAGTCAGACGTAAGGTCTCAAAAACAGCGACCAAGGGCAGAAAGAAGTCTTCCCACAGCTGTGGTAAGTATTTTCGTAATATAACGGACGCCAGCATCCTGTACCTCGATTACTTCATGGTAAAGCTTTCAGCTTGAGGCTTTGTAGTTGAAGGACCCTACAACATCAACAAAACAAAAATATCCCATTATATACAGTAATTATTATGATTTCAGGAATGCCTGCCGGTATTTGTATCTGCCACTAGTGGGCAAGGACGTGAATCTAGTTACGCCAGTTACCTGAGAGGAACTTCTAATATAGACGAATTTCTAAAACCACAACGGTATTTCCACCATAGTTGACTTCATGGATTTCACTACGCCAGTTTCCAGCAATGTGAACCGCTACCAACTGTAATGAATGTGATTAAGAAGATGATGAAGTCATTTCTTGTTTATCTTACATATTGTTATATACTATTGTAGTTTCTAAAACTCTATTTCTATCTAGACACTGTTGGAGTGCAGTGGTTGCACGTCCCCTTCCTTGGGCTCCAAACGTTGTCAGGCAATAAACGGTCCAATGTCCAATTCAAATGCACGCACAAACGCGAATGGAATATCCAAATTTGAAACTGTCATGTTTATAAATTAAATAATTCAAATTATACTCAACTCGCCAAATTATGTAATTCAGTCTGTGATGCACCCCCCCCGTTCTGATCCCGTTTGAATAAATGGCAGAAATGCTTTGCTATATTCTTGTGCTTCAAATCTGGCACTTTGCATGGTTTCTTGTTCAGAGTTCCCCATCTTCCCACTTCCTCCATTAACATTGCCTAACCAAACTTAAGATCTTACCTAATCAAACCAAACCTGACCCAACATAGACTAACCTAACCGAAACCCAACATTTACGCAGCATTCCCTAACCCAGCCTGACCAAAGCTAACTATCGCACTGATAAATGAAAACCGTGGTGTACCTCAACCTCCCCTCCTTACTTCCCACTATATTGGTAGCTCCAATGCACCCCCTCTCTACCCCTTCATGCTTCCCTTTCCCATATATTTATGGAGTAGTCGTCACCATTCTTACGTTGACTGACAGTGGCCAATTTAATTTTGATGTTAGGATGTGATTCGGTTGACAGCCGTTGATTGTATAGGCCTACCAAATGAAAACTTTCAAATTACGTACATTGATGAAGTCGCTAAATTTTGTTGTGATTTTTGTTAATTTACATTAATGGTATAAGGCTATTTCATTTATATTTGCATTTATATTACGTAAAATTATAGATAGTGCGATTAATTCTTATTTTAATTTGTTCTCTACGAGCTCAGTGGGCAGAATGCACCACTATTTCAAAAATACAACTGTATCTTCACGATCTTTAATTGCAGAGAAAATTGATAAACTTTTATGTTGTTATCCATTAGGCCAAAGGACGCTTCGTGATTCATTTTGCACAAATTGTTTAATTATCAAGGTATATCTTTCGTCGAATTGCAAGTAAAACTTTTCGGTACATGCGTTGTGCACGATATCACCACTGCACGGAAAAGGGGATCCCGACAATTGGGTGAACGACAATTGGTTGAACGACAGTTGGGTGAATGACAATTGGGTGAATACGACAATTCGGTGAATACTACAATTGGGTGAACGACAGTTGGGTGAACGACAATTGGGTGAAAATCTAGTTTTTTAATTTGCTTTTTGCCCCACGTAATCCTATTACACCGCAAAGCACAGCTGTCATACGGAGCTGCGCCACTACAAGTAGCTTTACCACGGTTTACAGTTCCGTCACAGATATCGGGTGTTCTGCACAAGTGTGTAATCGACGTTCCATCACGTCCCACAGATGTTTGATGGGGTTCAGATCGGGACTCTGTGCAGGCCAGTAAAGTTCTCGAACCCCCATTTCATCAAACCATGTGCCTACAGCCCGTGCTTTATGGAAAGGTGCGTTATCATGCTGAAACAGAAAAGGGCCATTGCCAAAGTGCTGCCAGAGAGATGGGAGTGCTGCATTGTCCAGAATGTCCAGGTAACATTCCGCGTTTAGATGTCCGAACTCAGAAACGATTGCACCCAACCCATACCATGTGAAGCACCCCCACACTATCATTGACCCTCCACTGAACTTCAGCGTGGGCGCAACACAGCTTGGCAGGTAACGTTCGCCGTACCTAAACCCATCCATCCGATTACCAGATGGTGTAGCGGGACTCATCACTCCATTCAACCATTCGCCATTAATCCATTGTCAAATGTCGTCGCTCTTTGCAAAATTGCAATCTCCTCGTTTAGTTGCTGGTGCTGATGTGAGGCTTGCGGGCTGCCGCTCTGCCATAAAAACCCAGGGTCAGGGTGCTCACAGTTGTTCCCGTCGACTCTAAGAATGATCTTGTCAGTTCATCAAGCATTGTGTGACGTTTTGCAGTGACCAATTTATGAAGAGCTGTTTGGTCTCTAGCCGACATGATCTTGGGTTTTCCAGTCCTAGGTGCAACACTTGTGGTGCCTTTCTCCTTCCAGGCCCGGATGACATTGTGAACGGTCGATTTTGGGATGTTTAGGAGGATTGACGCCTCCCTAAATGTTTTGCCTGCGATATGGCACCCGACAATTGTACCTCTTTGGAAGTCTGAAAGCTCTTTTCTTTGAGACATTCTTTCAGCATTCACGGAAGTGTCATCTCAGAATAGTGTACTCTCTGTTATATAGTGATGGGAGGAATGCCACCTATGATATTTCAAAGGAATGTCACATTTTCATGCAAATGAAGGTTGTCCCATGACTTTTGATAGGGTAGTGTATATGTGCAGTACTAAATGCAATGATATTATCGGAAAATAATTATCTAACATGTGAAAATGTTAAATCGACTGCGACAAATGACTGTCGGAGAGGGATACAGACCTCAAAACCAGTACATGCCCTGGTGTAGCGGGATATATTGTATATATGTGATAATATCGACACCTTACTGGTAAAACATCATAAGTGCCATTTATTAAATTTTTCAGGAAAGAAGAAAAACGTCTTATTTGCCTATTTATTGTTCTTTCTGGAAACTTTAAATTTTATTGGAATGTAAGTGTGGTACATAATTTTTAAATTACATTGAAATTTTAAAAAAAATTCATTTTTAATAAATTTTCAAAGAAATTTCACCTACGATTTTTTGTTGGCCCCAGTTTTGAGAGTTCGACGCTTATGATTGGGGTTTGTGGTGATTTGACCAGTAAGAAATCATAGTGGTGTTTATTAATGAAATCTTTAACAATGCTAATTATTTCACTTACTATTACAACAATCTGTTTTAGACGTTCCCTCACTATATTTAGTGCATTGTGTGCCATTTATTATTTAAAATGTTAAACCACATAAATTATAATAAATAAGAATCGATTGAGGTGGTATCTGCATGTTATGAGGATGGAGGAGGAGGAGCTTATTAGGTCCATTGTGGGACTGCAGGTGATTGGAGGCACTAGAGGTAGAGGAAGACCAAAGCAAACGTGGGTACAGGTGGTGCAGGCGGACATGGAGGTGTGTGAGGTGCAGTGGGACCTGGTGGGGATAGGCGGCAGTGGAGGATTAGAACCCGCAGACTGGACCCTGCCTCAGGCAAGAGAAGGGTGAATGATGATGATGATGAAGAACAACAGCCCCCAACAAGTTCAATAAGGCAGTGGTTCTCAAAGCATGTTCTGCGAAACCACTTCAAGTGTTCTGCAAAAAATTTAATGCACAAATAAAGCAATGGAGAGATACTCTGATGTGACTCGCAGAATCAATGGGGGAGGGGGTCACTGAAGTGGCGACAGGCAAGCGGAGTTCTGTGTGACAGGAGGATCCCAATGTAGTTGAAAGGGAAGTTCTACAGGACAGTGGTTAGACCAGCTATGCCATATTGATCAGAGTGCTGGTCAATGAGAACGAGCTACGTAATTAGAATGCGAGTAGCCGAGATGCGAATGCTGTGGCACATGTGTGGCGTGTTGAGAGCTGACAGAATTAGGAATGAGCATATTAGAGGTAACCTGGGGTGGTGGACATCGCCGAAAAAATGAGGGAGAATAGGTTGAGGTGGTATTCGGGAGGAGCTCGTTAGGTTTATTCCAGGAATGCAGGTGGTCGGTAGCACCAGGGGCAGGGGAGACCAAAGCAGATGTGGGGACAGGTTGTCCATAAGGATGTGACAATGTGAGGGGTGGGCGGGGAACTGGGGGAGAGATAGACGAGAGTGGAGGGCTAGAACCCGCGGACCCGACCCTGCCACAGGCGGGATAAGGGTATGATGATGATGTAGTAAATACCAAGTGTAGAAGGTGTACAACCTGCTTTAAAGTTCCTGTTGAATTGTAAGTGTTCCGTGCTAGTAAAATGTCAGTTTAGTGTTCCCCGTCTTCAAAAAGATTGAGAACCACTGCAATAAGGCAATGTTATCAACAGGTTTAAGGCACATGGGAACGTTCCATGAGGGGAGGGGCTGACTGCAGGACTGTGCTATACAATTGTAGACCTTTCATATACGGATTAAATATATTTTTGGGCCAGATCTTTTTTAAAAAAAATTAAAAAAAGTTCGCTAAAAAGTTCATCATATGAAGGGATATTGTAAGCGCCAACTTATATCGTAAGCGCCATATAAAATGTCGCTTAAAAATAAAAATTATAGGTTGTCGCTTAAACACAGCCAAAAGTTGTCGCGATAAATTTCGAAAAAAAAAGGGGCGCTTACGATGATATTTTTAAACTTTAAAATATAAAATAACTATTTAATGAATGATAAAAATGATTACACCATTAATTGATATTCAATGTGCAGAAAATAATGATGGAAAAAAGTGAAAAATCTCAAAAAATGTCGTTTATGATGTTTTACCGGGAAGGTGACGATTTGTGAATATATATGTGATAAGTGTGATATACATATAGCGAGACCCATATAGCGATATACTATTAGGGTTACTACACGGGTTACTATATATGTCCCCATAATGTCCGGCTGCGCCAGGGCTTGTCCTAGAGTGTGTGTGTTGTAAATCTACTTGTAGTAGTGCAGCTCTGCATGACAGTTGTGCTTTGCGGAGTAGTAGGATTACGTGGGGTAAAAAGCAAATTAAAAATACATGTTTTTCATCCAATTGTCTTTCACCCAATTATCGTAGACCCACGGAAAAGAACCCTTTCTATAATATATAACGATTATTATCCTCTTGTCAAAAACCATGATCCAGCCAGTACCTGGGTCTTCTGTCTCTCCATTCTCTCCTATGTCTCGCCAGGCCCCCATTCATACTATACACTCCGATATTTCACCTTCATCCACCCAACCTATAAAGGCCCCCATACACGTTCAATTTTATCTTCAGTTCTATTTGTTCAGTTAAAACTGTGCAGTTAGATTTTTTTACGTGTGTGGGGAAATCTCATCGAATTCTCAATTGAAATTTTTGAACTGAAGAGCTTTTGGAGTGGCAAAAGGATTTAACTGAAGATAAAAGTGACGATAACATTGGGCGTGTGTGGGGCCTTAAGCTCCCATAGTCTACTTTTCCTAGATAAGGGTCCTAAAACTGCTCTTATGAAATGCGAGGGAAGGGAGAATGTGGGGTTATCAGGTCATTGATCTTTCGATTTTGTAATTTTTGAATTAAATTTTTCGAATTGGAGCACGTTACAGAAAGAGAGTTTGTTGTTGTGAATTCGAGGTCTTTTCAATTTGAAATTAGTGCGAGACTGTCGTAATAAGGATTTTACAATACCTAGTGGTATTTCTTTTGATAAATGGCAATCTTTATAACAAGTTTCTGAAACAAATTCGACATAGCCCTTGTGATGAACTTTAATACACAAAAATAAAGTAATTCCGGGATAGACTTTCCCTTTTACCTGGCTGTTCTACTTTACATGTTCTATTTTACACTTTCCATTTTCCCTGGTTACTAATTTTACCTAGCGATTGCGGTGAAGATGCATGCAATGAATTATCATTGGTAAAGTACCATTACAATGATCGGTCTTTCGGTCCACCGGCCGATTCTGTGAATGATCTCCTGTAGCCAGGAATATCCCGTTTGTATGAATCTCGCTTTTCTAGGAAAAATCTGAATTCCGATTTCTTTCTGCCCGGGAAAATAATGTTTAGTCATAAAATACTTGTCTTCGTCAATAATTTTGCCTTAAAACACCAACGAACCCAATGGAAAGTGCAAAATAGAACTACCTGGTAAAAGGGATAGCACAGCCTAACTCCGTGATACTTTCACACAACATGCAACGAACTGGTGACCACAGCAAATTATGATCCATCTCTGTCCTACCAGAGATGGATACACTTATTTTTAAACCAACTCATCTATTTATTATGTCGTGTTCCAACTTCGCAAACACTCCTTCCGAAGCACACGATCCCAAAGGATGAACATTCAGCTGTGAATGCAGTCAATCGACGTTTAAAACTTTAGTTAACTTGTTACCTTTGGGCAGTGTCGTAACAGGGGTATGACTATCGGGGACTCTAGCTGGTTTCGAAAGTAGACGGAGTTACACATACTTGTAGTATTGGGGGATGCTATGAAGTGTCCAAAAGTAGGCGGAGTTCCCAGAAAAGGGAACTAAAATGTCATAAGAGGCGACTAAAAGGGGTGACTTTCTCACGCCCCTGTTTGGACACTACCATGACCGTCCTTGGCCATGACTTGTATCCTGGACAGGACGATACCATCATGGTGGTTGTCAATGTCCTTTCTGTGTCCTTTCCTGGAGGACTGTTTGACGTGTTCTCAGTTGATGTAGGCTCCTCACTGAGGTGACCATAAACAAACGCCTACCCACGTGTTTGCCGTGCATGGACACCCGCACCCCTGGGAAAAGCGGATCCCGGTGATTCAGGAAGCATATGCCGTGCGATGTCTCTTGGCCACTCCACACTGGTGAGGTGGCTGACAGACATCGAGGACTAAGGTTGCAACCTACAGTCTCCAAAACATCACTTTGGCCACAGCTTCCAGGGAAAACGGGCGGCCAAGATGGATACCCAGTCTTCATCAACCAGCCAGGGGCGCCTAAGTGGTTATGCCCCCTAGGGTTACTGCAAGTGGATTGGCAGTAAACCCGAGTGCCAATGGTCCGGTACTCAGGGATTATGCCACCCTAACAGTATCCTGCTTGAGATCTCGGAGGGCAGCGAATTTCATAATCATTCAAATTATGGCAACTCAAAAACAGAGGCTGGGAGCCTCACCAAATAACCCCACCCCTCCCCCTTCTTCTTCTTTACTGACTTGTGTTGCGCCAGAAGATGGCGGGCTCGGTCTCACCCAACTGAGTGGGCCAGCTACCATTGATGTGATGGAGACAAACAATGCTCCAACTAAGAGGCCGCGTTCCCCCAGTCACCCAACTGGATCAGGGAATGCACCTGTGGCGTCTAATGCATTGGCACCTGCCCTTAACAAGAGGCAACGACCTCTTAGACTTAAGGTGCAGGGCTCCACTGCTGATGCAAAGCATGTTCCCACATCTAAGGAGGCCTTAGGTGCAGTCAAAAGCACTTCTATACCTTCTTCCTATCCTCCCCAGTTTCTTTCCATATCTGGGGAGGATGGTGCAGCCATGGGGAGGGCGTCGCCCTTCCTTATTGCTAAAGCCATCAAGGGCATTGCCAGTGATGTGACTTCAGTCCAGAAACTTCACAATGGCACCTTGTTGGTGGAGGCATCTGCCCCCCCCACCAGACCGAGGCATTACTAAAAATGCAGAAGCCTGGTGACTTCCCCATAGTGGTCGAACCCCATCACACCCTAAACAACAGTAGACGTGTGGTATGGTGCCCCAACCTATGCAGGGAGTCAGAGTAGCAAATAGTAGAGGAGCTCAGAGACCAGTTCGATGGGATGGGGAAACCCGCCCTTCTGACACCTTGGTGGTGACCTTTGGTAGGCCCAAGGTGCCAAATCACATCATGCCTGGCTACCTCTGCTTGCCTGTATGTGCCTTCATTCCGAGCCCACCTTAGTGCCCCAAGTGCCAGTGATATAGGCCATGGCCAGAATTCCTGTTCTGCCAAGGCCACGTGTGGCAGTTCTGGGTAGGAAGACCACTCCTTTGAGTGTTGTACGACTGCACCCTTTTGCATCAACTGCAAGGGCAACCACCCCGCATCTTCTCGGGACTGACCTACTTGGTTGCAGGAACGCGCAATCCAGGAGTTGCATGTCCAGAAGGGTATCAAGGGTATCAAGGGTGTCCTATGCAGGTGCTGCCAAGGCAGCTGCTGTCTCATCAGTCTGCACCCAGATGAACACACTACCTCCACTCCCCTTTCTCATCCGTTTGTTGCCCTCTCAGGCCCATGGGGTACACAGAGTGCCGGTCTGTGTTAGCATTGGCTGCCGGACGGACCCCAACTCCATTTCCATGGCTTCTTCTGGCTCCCCCACCCGCATGAACCCCCAAATCATGACGGTGTCAGCCTCTTTGGAGGATCTCACTTGAAGGCCTCCCTCCCTGTCCCAGCCCAGCCAGCCCCCTCCACGGAGAGGGTGGTTGATGAGACAAGAGGAAAGAAACTAGGGACACCTACAACTTCCACAGTGGAGCACGTGTCCTTGGTTCATTCAGCAGACGCCTCTGCAGGCAGTGGCGGTCTCATTGGAATTGGATGTGCCCACCACTCTATGTTCCCTCTACATGCCTCCTGGGATTGACATCCCTTGGGCGGACCTCAACGCCCTCAGCGCCCAGCTTCCAAGACCCTTCCTGATTATCGGTGATTTTAATGCCCATAATCCTCAATGGGGCTGGAAAAGTCACAACCCCTGAGGGCGACTTGTGGAACAATGGGTGTCACACAATGGCCTCATTGTTCTCAACACTGCAACATAGTGCCCCAATGCATATGATGATTGCCACTGGTGGTCTTTCATGTATAAACCTATCCATCTGCTCTCCTGGGTTGGCACCAGGTTTGCAGTTGGAGGTGCTGTTGGACCGTTGTGGAAATGATCATTTCCCCATCAAGATCAGCAGTGGAGATGGGGCATTGCCACAACACCCACCACTGTGGTGTCTGCATTGGGTGCACTGGGAGGAGTTCATCCGCCATATATACTTTTGCCCACTGTGTGATTTTGATGGGGTCAACAACCTAGTGAGTCACTTCACAGAGGTGGTGGTCGGGGCGGCATTGGCATCCATCCCCCAGAGCACGTGCAACCCACCACGAGCACGGGTGCCATGGTGGATGAAGGACTGTCGGATTGCAATTCAGGCTCGCAGGAGAGCCCTGTGCATATTCCAGTCTTGTCCTACTGACGTCAATTGTGTTACTATCTCCGAGCCCGGGCATATGCACAGCGGGTAATCATGGAGGCCAAACGCTCCTCATGGAGCCATTACATCTCCTCACTTACCTGTCACATGCCCATGGGAAAAGCTGAGGAAGAATTAAGGCACCCTGGCACCCTGTGCCACCCTGGGCAGTGCCAGAGCCAACTTCTGATTTTGTGCTCACAGCCTTCCCCAAAACCAGTATCATAAGGTAAGCATACCGACAAGAGTTTGGGTGGCTCTCTCTGACCTATCGGGGCCATGTTTTCATTTACATGGATGGGTTGAAGGATGGTTCCTCAGTCGGTTGGTCAGTCTTTACAACTGGTCATCTCATAGAGGGCCGCCTTCCAGGCGTCACCAGTGTCTTAATTACTGAACGTCACCAATTATTGAACGATAGACACTTTGTTGTTGCGACTGACTCCCTATCCTCCCTTCAGCGTTTTCACACCCTATATGGCAGACATGCCATCATCCAGGGTGTGCACAGACTGCTGCTTGTGATTCGTAAGCAAGGCAAGACAGTGTTGTTTACATGGGTCCCAGGGCATGTTGGCATCATGGGCAATGAGAAGGCAGATGCCTATGCCCTTCAGGTGACTCATTTGCCAGATGTACACAACACTGCTGTCCTTGTCCTTGTGGCACAGCAGGCCATCGATGACCAATGGTGGTCCCAGTGGTTTGTGGAAACCACCAACAAACTCTGCACACTGAAGGACACTCCAGAGCACTGGGTGTCCTCGTGCCGCCAGTCGTGGAGGGAGGAGGTTGTGCTTGCTTGGCTTCGGATCGGTCACACGTTCCTGACCTGCTGCTACATTCCACGGGGTGAGGATTAACCATGGTGTGACTTCTGTTAGGAGCCTCTCACAGTGCCACACATCTTTAGTCACTGTGAGAGATACCGAGAACTTAGATGGTGACTGGGAGGGAGTCCAGAGTTCTCAGCCTCACTTGGGGATAATCCCCAGGGGGTTGAGAGCTCACTTGTATTTCTGAAAGAGGCTGGCCTCTTTCACAAAATGTAATTTGTACTCTTTTTTCCTTTGGCTAGTTTTGCTTTTATCCTTATGTCGTTTATGGCTTTTGCCACTTTTATTGCTATGTCTGTTTTGGCTTTTGCTGCTTTTTATTTAATGTCTATTTTGTCTTTTGCTGCTAAAACATTGGGCCCTAAAACACAAACAAACAAACAATGCATCTCTTCAACTCTTACTTTACCTAGGGAAAAAAAAATTCATTTTGAACTGGGGGTCATAATAAAAGATACTGCATGCATCTATCTGGCATAGCTTTTTTAATTGTATTTCTTAATAATGTGAGACATTGTTGTCACTCGGCATAACACTATTTTTATATAGGAAAATGATGTTGGGTTGTAAGGTGGCTAACCTCACATGTGGGTGCACTGAATTGCTTATTGTGATTGTGCAATAGGTCAGACACAATACAATATTATTACCAACAAAACATTAATTTACCACTCAAACTTTCTATTTTGGTTGTATAATGCAATGATGGAAGAAGTGCAGTAGGCTGGCATCCCCCCACAGACAATCCAACCAATATCCCTCTGTGTTCCAGATGCCAGGCTGGGATGCCCACAGACCTGACCCTGCCACAGTTGGGATATGGGTAAGATGATGATGATGGTAATGACAATGTAAGATTTCAAATGATAAATGCAGGAACAGCATACCTTATTTGCTTGAAAATCTTGCTATCTTTTGATGCGAGACGTTAGAGAGATTACCAAAAATAGAATTGTCTTGCAACTTTATTAACTGACTTGCAGCATGATAAGTAGATGATAGTTGCCATTAAGTAACGTTCCAATGCGTGCATTAGGGAGTTTTCTTGTAGTTGTCTTTCTTGCCAAGGACGATTCAACAATGGAATAACCTTGGGGAAGATAGAGTGGAGGGCTTACTGAATGAGAAGGCCACCTTTGCACATGTGGGGCATAACTATAGCTTGGGGTCTTAGAAGTTTTCTGGGTTCTTATGTAGCAATGAGAGTTAGTCTCTCCACTGCCAAATTTGCCATAGTGGCTGTTTGCAGTGAACTAGAATTAGATGCATGGAAAGACGTATGCTGACCATGTGACAGAAGTACCATTTGCAAGAAAAAAATTTTTCTTGTAACTTTCCTCGAAACTTAAAACGTAATGGATGGTACATATTGTAACTCCACACATTGTTTCGACTTGCATAGTTGGACTGTAATATGCTTAAACCCCTGTCCACATGCTCATGCTTTACCATAGACTTGCTTGTATCCTTTGTGTCCACTGTTGTGTCAAACTGTTGTGTCCACACGATGCACGTAATCATGCACAAACTTCAGTTGAGAGTTTAACTTTAAAGAGGTTACATCACAACAATGCTATCGAGTGAAGAAGTTGTGTTATTACAAGCATTTGTGTATTTTTTACTAGTTAAAAAAAATGACTCAAAAATCCCAAAGTTTACAATGGTGCAAAAAATGGCTGTTGAAAAGGAAGATTCATTCACATATTAATTTAATGAAAGACTTAAGAGAAGATCCTGATAATTATATGAGAATGGATAAGAACGCCTACAATGAATTGCTTCAAAAGGTGACCTCTTCCATACAGTAATGTGTGAATATATATCTCCTCATGAAAGATTGAGTCCTACCTTAAGATTTTTAGCTACTGGAAGGTCCTATCGAGATTTAAGATTTTCAGCTGCAATTTTTCATCAATCACTATCTATCATTATCCCAGATAAATGTAAAGCCATTTTCATGGCTTTGAGAGGACAATTCATGGAGGTATGAATTTTCTATGCATAAGCCAACATTTAATACAATAATACAATACATATTTATTCATTAAGGAACATTATGGTACTGGATTAAAACTATTTACATATGTTGTAATGTTTTCTGTGGAAGGAACTCCCCGTGTGTGCCCGGGGTAGAATAGGCACACTGCATACCTGCATGTCATAAGATGCAACTAAAAGGGGTGACTTTTTCTTGCCCCAGATAGGACAACACCACTATCGTCTTTGTCTATGACGTGTTCTGGACAGGACGATACTACCATCATGGTCGTTCATGTGTTTGGTCCAACTTGTTCTCAGTTGATGTAGGCTCCTCTCTGAGGTGACCTTAAATAAACGCCTACCCACGTGTTTGCCGTGCGTGGAGACCCACACCCCTGGGAAAAGCAGATCCTGGTGATTGAGGAGGCACATGTCCTGCAATGTCTCTGAGCCACCTCACACTTGTGGTCTGGCTGACAGACATAGGGGATTAGGGCTGCAGCCCACAGCCCCAACACATCACTTTGGCCACAGCTTCCAGGGAAAATGGGAGGCCAAGGCAGATACCCGGTCTTGGTCAATCGGCCAGGGGCGCATAAGTGGTTATGCCCCCTAGGGTTACTGTGAGTGGACCAGCAGTCAACCCCGATGCCTTTGGTCTGGTACTCGGGGATTATGCCACCCTTATGGTATCCTGTCCAAGCACCCTTGGCGACCAGAATGGGCGTCCCCTTGTTGGGCTCCGTGGTGGGTGAGGCCTGCGGGCAGCGAACTTCATAATTTAATCAAATTATGGCAACTTTAAAACAGTGGCTGGGGGCCTCATCAAATAACCTCACCCCTTTGTCTTCTTCTTCTTTTCTTTCTGCGACTTGTTCTTGTGTTGAGCCTGAAGACAATGGCCTCGGTTCCACCCAACTTAGTGGGCCAACTGCCCGCTAAGCCTGTGAAAATGAGTAGTGCTCCAAACAAGAGACCACGTTCCCCCAGTAAGCCGTTTGGACCCCAGAACGATTCTGTGCCTCCTACTGCATTGGCACCTGCTCTTAACAAGAGGCAACGACCTCTCAGTCTTAAGGTGCAGGGCCCCACCACCGATGCAAAGCATGTCCCTGCATCTAAGGAGGCCTTAGGTGCAGTTAACTCCCCTTCCACCGCTTCTTCCTATCCTATCCGGTTTCTTTCCATCTCTGGGGAGAATGGTGAAGCTTTGGGGAAGGCATCTCCCTTCCTTATTGCCAAAGCCATTAAGAGCGTTGCTGGTGACGTGACTTCGGTCAAGAAGCTTCGCAATGGCACCTTGTTGGTGGAGGCATCTGCCCCTCACCAGATTGAGGCATGGCTTAAAAGGCAGAAACTCGGTGATTTCCCCATTGTGGTCGAACCCCAGCGCACCCTTAACACAAGTGACTACATGTGATCATATCTTGACCCTTGTTAACTTAAAAAGAGAATTTGGAATGCTTATAGTAACCTGAAGCTTCAGTGTCCATAATGCAGCAAACAGAATTCCTAATAAACTTTGTAAAATGCCTGCATGAGAGCACAAAACACAATGACCTGAATCATGGATGAAGCAAAATATGCAACATCTTCATCAGCTTTTAGTGCTTTTAATTGAAAAGAAATTTAATTGATTGTGGTTCAATTAAGACAGATCATTCAGTCACAACAAAATGACAATTATTTTGTAATTTGATGACATGAGATTTTTCTTAAATGTCCTACTAAATTTGCATTTCTGACCACTGTGCGACGCCTCAAACATAGCTGCAGGTGCTGTACCCCAGCAGTTCGTGAACAATGTGTGGCAATGGTGGTTGGACTGCACCTAAAATCTTAGATGCAGGAACATGCTTTGCATCGGCGGTGGAACCCTGCACCTTAAGGCTAAGAGGTCGTTGTCTCTTGTTAAGGGCAGGTGCCGATGCCAGATGCCACAGGTGTTTTCCCTCTTCCAGTTGGCTTACTGGGGAAATGCGGTCTCTTTGTTGGAGCAGAACATGTCTCCATCAGCTCATTGGCAGCTGGCCCACTCAGTTTGGTGGGACTGAGCCTGCCATCTTCCAGCTCAACACTAGTCAATAAAGAAGAAGAAAGGGGAGGGGTGGGGTTATTTCGTGAGGCCCCCAGCCTCTGTTTTTGTGTTGTCATAATTTTTAGTAATCATGAATTTTGTCTCCTATCCTCCCTTCAGCTGTTGCACACCCTATATGGCAGACATGCCGTCATCCAGGGTGTGCACAGATTGCTGCTTGTGATTCGTAAGCAGGGCAAGACAGGTTGTTCATGTGGGTCCTGGGAGATGTTGGCATGATGGGCAACGAGAGGGCTGATGCTCATGCCTGTCAGGTGGCCCACTTGCAAGATATACCTGACACTGCTGGTGGCCCGAGTGGTTTGCAGAGACCACCAGACTAAAGGACACGCCAGAGCACTGGGTGTCCTTGTGACGTCAGTCACAAAGGGAGAAGGTTGTGCTTGCTTGGCTTTGGGATCGGTCACACATTCCTCACCCACCCCTACATTCTACGGGGTGAGGATCATCAAGGTGTGATTGCTGTTGGGAGCCCCTCACAGTGGCACACATCTTTAGGCACTGTCAGAGATACCGTGAACTGAGATGCTGACTGGGAGTCAGTCGCAAGCTCTCTGCCTCACTTGGGGATAACCCTGAAGGAGTTGAGAGCTCACTTGTATTTGTGAAAGAGGCCAGCCTCTGAATTATACACGTTTACTTTAAAACAGCTTTGAATTTATTCTTGGATCGTTTTGGCTTTTGCCTTTTTATTTCGTTGTCTGTTTTGGCTTTTGCTGCATTTATTGTAATGCTTGTTTTGAATTTTACCACTGTTATTGTTCTCTCTCTTTTGGCTTTTGCCGCTTTTATTTATATATCTGTTTTGGCTTTTGCTGCTTTTACTCTTCTGTGTTTTGGCTTTTGCCTATATTTATTCCTAAAATATTTATTTGGCTAGGTTTGGCTAGGCAGTGGGTTTTGCCATTATTTATTGCCACCATGGTGGGATGGCCATTTACACCCCACCATGGTGATTGTCCTTCTGGGCCCCAATGACATTTGTTGTCGATGTGCCCAAAAACACAAACAAACAATTGTAAAAGGCGACTAAAATGGTGACCTTCTTGTGTCCCTGACTGGCAAAAACCATGACTTGTGTCCCTGACTGGCAAAAACCATGACTTGTGTCATAGACTGGATGAAACCATCATCATGGTTGTTGGTGACCTTCTTGTGTCCTTTACTGGACAACACCTCTCTTACACTTTCACTTGTTCTCAGTCCATGAAGGCTCCTGACTGAGGCGACTGTAAAAAAATGCCTACCTGTCCGCCCTTAGTCACCTGGCTGGGGGTGCATGGTCAGGCGGTGGGGGCGCATAGGTCTATACCCCCAGGGTTACTATGAGTGGACCAGCAGTCAACCCTGATGCCATTTGTTCTGGTTCTCGGGGATTATGGTATCCTGTCTGAGCAACCTTGGTGACCCGAGTGGGCGTCCCCTAGTTTGGCTCTGTGGTGGGTGAGGACTGCAGGCAGATAATTGTAAACACCCCGAAGTATGGCAGTAAATCATAGGTTGGGGCCTCATCAAATAACCCCCACCCCTTTGTCTTCTTCTTCTTCTTCTTTTCTGTCTGGGACTTGTTCTTGTGTTGAGCCAGAAAACGATGGCCTCATTTCCACTCAAATGAGTGGGCTGACTGCAACTAAGCCTATGGAGAAGAGTAATGCTTCAAGTAAGAGACCATCTTCCCCCAGTAAGCCATCTGGATCTTGGAACGACTCATTGGCACCTGCCCTTAACAAGAGGCAACAACCACTCAGCCTTAAGGTGCAGGCCTCCACTGTTTGATGCAATGCATGTTCCTGCATCTAAGGAGGTCTTAGATGTAGTTAATTCCACTTCCGCCCCTTCTTCCTATCCTATCCAGGCAACTTTAAGTGTGGCCAAGTTGCGTTGGACACACCAGTTCCCGTTAGATCACTGAAGTTAAGCAGCGCACACCCACGTCAATACCAACTTGGGTGGTTGGGAAAGAACGTTGGGTGCTGCAAATTAACCCTCTTCCTCCTCCTTTCACCTACCTCCTCATCTCCCACGGGCAGCCTCCTAAGGGGTTGACCTGTTATGGCTGCCTGGCTTACACGCCAACCTGCAAACTAAACAAACTATCCGGTTTCATTCCATATCTGGGGAGAATGGTGCAGCTTTGAAAAAGGTGTCGCCCTTCCTTATTGCCAAAGTCATCAAGGGTGTTGCTGGTGACATGACTTCAGTCAAGAAACTTCACAATGGGACTTTGTTGGTGGAGGTATCTGCCCTTCACCAGAATGAGGCATTGCTAAAGATGTGGAAACTCAGTGACTTCCCCATTGTGGTCGAACCACATCGCACCCTTAACACCAGTAGAGGTATGGTGTCTCGACCTATGTGGGGAGTCAGAGGAGAACATGGTGGAGAAGCTCAGGGACCAGAGTGTGGTGGTTGTCCCCCACACCTCCATTCGATGGGATGGAGAATCCCACCCGTCTGGCACATTGGTGCTGACCTTTGGTAGGCCCAAGTTGCCAGAATACATCAGGGCTGGCTACTCCACTTGCCAGTACGTCCTTTCATACCAAGTCCCTTTGCTGCTTCAAATGCCAATGATATGGTCATGGCCAGAATTCCTGTTTTTCCAGGGCCATGTGTGGCACTTGTGGGCAGGGAGACCACTCCCCTGAGCCATTAAGACTGCACATTATTGCACCAACTGTAAGGGAAACCACCCTGCCTCTTCTCAAGATTGGCCTACCTGGTTGCAGGAACGTGCAATCCAAGACTTTCATGTCAAGAAGGGTATCAGCATTCAAGATGTGTGGCTGCTGCTAGCCTTGACAGGGACGCCAAGTCATGGCCTGTCCTATGCTGGTCTGTGCTAATATTGACTGCCAGATGGATCCCAACCCCATGCAAGAGGCTTCTTCTGGCTCCATCACTGCCTCTGACCCACATTTGGGCTCTCCAATACTGCCAATGTCAGCCTCTTTGAAGGCCATAGATGCCTCTCATCAAACTGAGGCATCTGACTTGATCACCCCCTCTCTGGCTCAGCCAGCCAGCCCCCTCCATGGGGGTGGTGGGGGGTGAGACAGGAGGGAAGAAACTGGGGACACCCCTGCTCCTGTAGTGGGGTGCATGGCTCTTTCACCCAGGCTCTCTCACCAATGACAGAAAGCACTGGGTGGCAGCAAGCCCCAACTGGGGCATGATGGGGATTCCTTCTTTGAGATGGAGGAGGAAGACCCAATTGTATGCACCACTCCCATTTCTGCAGTGGGACGGAGAAGGAGGAGGAATAGAAATAACCCTCCAAAGTCCACCTGATGGTGAATCTCCTTCAATGGAACTGTTGAGGTTTTTCCCACAAGAGGGACGAGATCACAATGTTGATCTCATGGCACAACCCCGTCTGCATATCCCTCCAGGAGATCCTAGTGATACCTGGGGGTAAACTGGGAAAACTGTGCAGTCTTTGCACAGGAATATGGACAAATAGGTAATGGTAGGTAATAATAGGTAGTTATTGTTTTAAATTTCACAAATATTGTTATTACATCAACTATTGACATCTCTTCAATTATTGACATCTTTTTAGCAATACCAAAATCTACGATTGCTTCAGGTAAGTGTCTGTGGAACCTTGGTATTTCATCTAAAAGCTGAGATTCTGATAATTCATCATAGAAGTCTGTCAATTTGTGGAGGGATACCAACAATTCTTCATGAGTGGCTGATAATAAACTATTAAGTTGAAAAGCTCAGCCTATCTCTTACATCCTTGATGGCCGACAATCTTATTCGGATGTTTGTTTGTTTGTTGGAGTTTAAGGTCCCGTCAACTACAAGGTCATTAGAGACCCATCCACTGTATAGTTCAAATGCAGAGACTGCACAGACACCACACCAATGCGATGATTATTGGGTATTAGCCGTACCCAGCTTTCCCGAGCAACCACCCATGTCAGTACTAACTGGGCTTGCGTTGCTTAACTTCAGTGATCAGAAGAGAACTGGTGTGTCCAACGCAACTCACCGCTCATCTTATTCGGGAGCTCAGATCAATGCATTCATACATAACCCTCTTGTTTTCTTGCTGCAAATTGAGTCAACCATCTCTTGTTTCCTCTCCTGCCATTATTTTCTTGAACCACACTCTTTTTTCAGTTGAAATTCCATATTGGACTTATATCTTAAGGGTTTTTTCAATGGCATAGTGGATAAGGAAATCACATTTCTCACTAAAATATCTCAGAAAAAATTTAAGTGACCATTGTGTAGTATTAACTTCATCTAGTATATCATGCCATAGGTGAAGATATGGAATTTGAAGGTAGGATATTTGTTTGGTTGCTTTAATTCAATTAAATGTTCTTTGAGGACAGGACCATATTTGGAAATCATTTCTACTAATACAAGAAAGTTTCCTTTATTAGTTGAAAACTTGTCTTCTCTGTGGCCACGAAATGGCAAATTTTGCTTAGCAAGAAACAATCTAATAATCTGTGTAAAATATCTCTCCATTTCTTTTTCTCTTTATCCATAATCATAATATTTGTGTTATCAATCATTTTGTGCAATCTAAGTCCTACCATTGACGATTTCCACTTTTCAAGGCAAACTTGGTGCTCTTCAGATGTTTCATTGTTTCATATATTTGGACTCAGCTTCCACCATGTTTGAAACCCTGATACAAAGTTAGATGTTGTGGGTGGCCTCTTTCACAAAATTTGATTTATACACTTTTAGACATATTTGCATTTATTCTTATAGTATTTTGGCTTTTGCCTTTTTATTTATGTGTCTGTTTTGGCTTTTGCTGTGTTTACTGTTATGTCTGTTTTAGCTTTTGCTACTGTTATTGTTATGTCTGTTTTGGCTTTTGCCACTTGTATTGCTATGTCCTTTTTGGCTTTTGCTGATTTTATTTCTATGTCTGTTTTGGCTTTTGTGGAGGCTTTTGCCTTGATTTATTTTCTCAATATTTATTCCGCTATTGCTTTTTTTATTGTAATTATTTTTGTGGGATTCTGCCTTTATTTATTGCCATCATGGTGGGATGGTGATTTACACCCCCACCATGGTGACTGTCTTTCTGGGCCCTAATGACCTTTGTAGTCAATGGGCCCTAAAACCCCAACAAACAACAACAACAATGGATAAGGACAGCCAGGGTGGCTTCCCTGCTGCCAGGTGTCTGCATACATGGTGTAGCCCCAAAACGAAAGTGGGGTATCACTTTGGCAGAGGATCTCCTGGAGAGAGATGCAGATGGAGTTGTGTGGTGAAATCAACATTGTGATCTCGTCCCTCTTATGGGGAAAACCTTGGCAGTTGCATTGAAGGAGACTCACCATCAGGTGGGCTTTAGAGGTTTATTTCTATTCTTCCCTTTTCGTGATCCCACAGCAGAAAAGGGAGGGGTGCCTAGAATTCGGTCTTCCTCCGCCACCTCAAATGAGGAATCCTCATCATGACCCAGTTGGGGCATGCTGCCACCCAGTACTTTCTGCCATTGGCCAGAGAGCCTGGATGGATTAAACAAGGGCACTTGCCCCACTGCAGGAGTGGGGGGTGTCCCCAGTTGTGGGGGGCTGTTCAGGGCAGATGCCTCTGTTTGATGAGGGGCATCTGTGGCCTACAAAGAGGCTGCATATCATCACTATGGAAGAGCCCAAACGTGGGCCAGAGGTAGTTGAGAGAGAAGAAGCCTCTGGCATGGGGTTGGGATCTGTCTGGCAGCCAATGCTAGCACAGACTGACATCCCATGGACCCTGCATGCCTGAGTGGGTAACAAACGGATGAGTGGGGGGAGTTGTGGTAGTATGTCTGTCAGGATGCAGACATGTGACACAGCAGTCACCTTTGCAGCACCTGCATAGGACAAGCCACGACTTGGCATCCCAGGCAAGGCTAGCAGCCGCCATCCATCTTGAAAGCTGATACCCTTCTTGACATGCAACTCCTGGATTGCACGTTCCTGCAACCAAGTGGGGCAATCCCGAGAAGAGGTGGGGTGATTTCCTTTGCAGTTGGTGTAATAAGGGGCAGTCTTACATGGCTCAGGGAATTGTCTTGCTGCCCACAAGTGCCACACATGGCCCTGGCAGAACAGCAATTCTGGCCATGACCATACCATCGGTACTTGAGGCAGCGAAAGAGGCTTGGTATGAAAGGACATACCGGCAAGCAGAGGTAGCCTGCCGTGATGTATTCTGGCAACTTGGGCCTACCAAAGGTCAGCACCAAGGTGTCAGAGGGGTGGGATTCTCCATCCCGTCGAACCGAGGTGTGGTGGACAGCTACCACACCATGGTCCCTGAGCTCCTCCACTATGTTATCCTCTTACTCAGTCGGGGAATTGCACCACACCTCTACTGGTGTTTAGGGTGTGATGTGGTTCGATCAGAATGGGGAAGTTACCAAGTTTCTGCATTTTTAGCAACGCCTCAATCTGGTGAGGGGCAGATGCCTCCACCAACAAGCTTCTTGACTGAAGTCATGTCACCAGCAACGCCCTTGATGGCTTTTCAATAAGGAAGGGCAACGCCTTCTCCAAAGCTCCACTGTTCTCTCCAGATATGGATAGAAACCGGATAGGATAGGAAGCATGGGTGGAAGTGCATTAAACTGAACCTAAGACCTCCTTAGATGCAGGAACATGCTACACATCAGCGGTGGAGCCCTGCACCTTAAGGCTGAGAGGTCGTTGCCTCTTGTTAAGGGCAGGTGCTGACGTAGTAGAAGGCACACAGTTGTTCTGGGATCCAGATGGCTTATTGGGGGAAGGTGGTCTCTTGCTTGGAGCACTACTCGTCTCCATAGGCTTAGTGGCAGTTGGCCCACTCAGTTGGGTGAAACTGCAGCCCTCATCTTTCGACTCAAAACAAGAACAAGTCACAGACAGAAAAGAAAAAAGAGAAGACAAAGGGGTGGGGTTATTTGATGAGGCACCCAGCCTGTGATTAACCGCCATAGTTTGGTGTTGTCTACAATTCACTGCCTGCAGTCCTCACCCACCACAGAGCCCAACAATTGGACGCCCATTCGGTTCGCCAAGGTTGCTCGGACAGGATATCATAAGGGGAAATCATTGGGGTTAACTACCAGTACACTCAAAGTAACCCTGGGGGGCATATAAATATGCGCCTATTTGCCGCCTCACCACCAGTCAGGTGACCAAGGGTGCACATACATGCGTCCCTGGCCATTGACTAATATCGGGTTTCCACCTTGGCTGCCCGTTTTCCCTGGAAGCAGTGGCCAAAGTGAAGTATTGGAGACTATAGGTCGCAACTGTGTGCAGTTGCCCCGAGACATCGCAGGGAATATGCCTTCTCAATCACCAGGATCTGCTTTTCCCAGGGGTATGGGTCTCTACACATGGCTAACACCCAGGTAGGCGTTTTTTATGGTCACCTTAGTGAGGAGCCTACACCAACTGAGAACACATGAAACCACAACTGTGGTTTTATCCAGGCCAAGACAAGACGTTCGTGTGAATCCGTGATGGTGGTTTTGTCCAGTCTACGTCTCGATAACCTTGTATACCTATTCTACCCCGGGCACGGGGCGGATTTGGTTCATGGGAGCTATTTTATTTCACTCCTTTCCTCAGCACATCCAGGGGCTGGCGAAATCACCATCCCCCAAACACACTGTGGGGATTCCCCTATCTGCCACCTGGGGACATACCAACCTAGCAGTTTACTCTGCCCGTGGTATGACAGTGTTCCATGACAGGTGGTTTGGCAGATATTACAGAAAAGAGTCTATTAGGTCAGTGCTGGTTAGTTCCATAGAGTCCTGGATGGTTCCATAGCCAGGGTAAGGACTCTTTTGAAGGTTGAAATACATAAAGTTTCAGCTCTGAGTTCCTACATTTTCATTCTACACACAGAAAAGAAAAGGTATAAAAAAGGAGTAAAAAGGGAGTAAACTCAAAAATTACTCCTTTTTTCATGATTTTACTCCTCCAAAGGAGTAAAAAAGGAGTAAACTAGACAAATACTCCCTATTTGATATATTATTACTCCTTCAATGGAGTAACTTGTAAATTACTCCTGTTTTAGCAATTATTGGTAATGAACTTGTTCATAATTCATTCTGTAACTGTCATCGTTAATTAATGCTTCTAATATATGTACTAATCTGAAATTATAAATGCAATTCACAAATAAAATCAACAGAAATTAAGATTTATTGGCATATAGGACAATACAATGTATAATTTCTGAACATTTTTTATTATACAATATTTATAACTCTTCTGTTATTCATTATCAAAGTCATAAAGTGCATATCTTGTTGGCAGTAATAGTTCATCATTAATGTTGTATACATCATGTCCTGTGAAGTCCAATACATCTCCAGGTTGAAAAATAACCCTTTCGTCATCATTCTCAACAACATAGGCATGATAGTGAGAAGAGAAATACAATGATTTCAAAGCAATTCCACATAGATAGTATTTATCATGTATTTGTAAGATGTACTGAATTTTACCAAATATTGGTCGGTGTAGTGACCAATGAAGCAAATATGTCAGGTGCATACTGTATGTGACACCAGATTCAATTATGGTTTTAAAAGCCCAGATATTGTCAGGAATTTCAATTTCAAGCGTTAAAAACAACTCAATTAACAGAGAGGGCAATATGCTAGATTTAATTAGATATTTACCATTCAATTCAATTTCTTCACTTGCTAAAGACTCAAGCCAGTAGCACAACAACATCTGATGATGGTTGGCTAAAGAATAATCTATGTTTACAAAATTGTTAGTTTTGCTTGCTAATTTTTTGAAATAATTATGTTTTGCCTCAAAACGCATGCATGGGCCATGCATACTTATTATTGTGGAATAATGAACTAAGTAATGCATTTTTGGAGTGAAGTTTACATTTGGGAAAACATTGTTAAACATTTCATAAAACTCTTCAGTAATTGTACTAAGATAAGGCAAAATTGTCTTAGGAATGCATGGAGCAAAAAGAATATCAGTTATATAATGGAATTTTAAATATACTTGCCATACAACATTGTTAACAGGGACTTGATTGCCAATTATTATAGGTAATAATCTAAACAAACACCATGCAGCACTAGCACTGCCTTTAAATGTGGAATTTTGAAATAGCAATCCTTTTGTAAGGTCAGGTGGCTTATTTGCTCTATCTGATTTTCCATATAAAAAATTTTGAATACTTTTATTTAAAATGTTAAATGTAAATAGTCCATCAGATATCATATGTAGAAGGACATGCCTAAGTAAGAGGGGAATAATTCCTTCTAGAATATCATGCATAATGTCAGGGGGAAGACATGTTATAGCTGAAAAACAATTTAATTCAGAAAATGGGCATTTGGAGGTAATTCCATAAACTGACTTAAGATCTGGATTGTCTAAAACAGATTTCAGATGAAATTTGTAATTTCCTTCACTTCTCATGTGACATAAAGCTTCATTAGTTAAGTTATGGAGATCATATTTGCTTGCAATACAAAATCTACATACTCTACCAGATGAAAAATTACAAGAAAATCCACCAAATTTATGTTGTGAAAGATTGTCCCCTATCATAATACCAACATATCCTTTAATGTTCATTTCTTTCCTATTCTTTACTATATTTATACCATCATTTTCTAACACTTTCAAATCCTGTAATAAAGGTTTAAATATTGAATCATAGCCATTCCGTTCAATGTGAGCTGATCTTACAAGTAATACCAAAAATATACTTTCCAATTTGGATCGATTTTTAGCTGAAACATTTAGGATTGAAAAATACACACCAAGCAATTTATGCTTTCCATGTTTTCCACCAATAGGATTTAAGATTTCAAATTCATCCATATAAAACTGCAAATAAATGGAATTTGGAAATTTAGAGAAAATCTTATGCTTTTTAAAATAGTTTCCATCCACAAAGTCAAAGAGAACATTATTAGGAGATGGCTGCATTGTTGATAGCATTTCTGAAAAGACGTCATTGCTGATTAAAACATTTAACAGTTTCAGTATTGGTATGTATTGGAAAGTTTTCGATTTATCTTATGAAAATGTATACTGAACTGGCTTTACCAAATTCAAGAAGGTTTTACAAAACTTGGTCAACTTCCAATTGCTATCTACATTGCTTATTGCATTCTCAAAGAAGCTAGTGTTCAAAAAATTAATCTGAGAAACAATATGCTGTTCAATTCCCAATTCATGCATCTTATGTAATATTCTTTTTTGTATGTAGTAAACCTCCTGATGAACAATCAGTTTAATATCATCCACAATACTACTTACAGTCTTATGTGGAATTTGTTTCTTTTCCTTAAGTCTCAGTTGTAATAGTACTAAGGATCTCAAACTATTATGTACAGAGGCGGCAGTTTCCTCATTACTTTCAGAACCATTCATAGAAGAATAGTCATCATTATTGGCAAACTCTGAATCTTCAAAAGGTGTAAATGAATTTACAGATATCAGCTTTTGGCTATAGAAATTCCTACTTTTTTTAAATGACTTCATGAGGAGGTCCCTGTGTCTTCTATATATATGACTTCTATATGAGGCAAAAACTTTAAATATTCTTCCACATGTTGGCACACCACATGTTATTTGAAAGTTTGGTTTATCACTGTGTACATCATGAATGTGAGATAGAAATTCTAAAAATGATATCTTTCGTTTTTTGCACGATGGGCATAAAAAAATAGAGGAGGATTCCATGTTGGCTATTTCAAATATATAGCATATACAATTAGTTCTTAAATATTCAAAAGAATAGTAATCTATTAGTTGTTACCTAATAATCCTTTAATTCCTTGTTGAAGATTCTGAAAAGCTATTATTGTATCTTCCCCAATGTTGATAAACTAGAAATGGCAAGCTATACATAGAAGAAGTAGTGTAATATAATGTTGTGTATCTGTTATGAAATGTCTGAATAAACTTTAAGAATGGTGAAGGAAGTTCTGTATTCCTTACGTGATGTGGAAATTAAATGTCCTTAATGATGTGTGGCTGGCTAAATAACGAAATTCAATAAACAAACAAATATCTTGGCAATATAAAGGTGATAATGCATACAACACCTGAATTAAGCAATTGTTCTAATGCAAAAAGCCACTTATATTCTAACATGAATCACCTGCACGTGCACACAGTGTTTTCTAATTTTCAAAATATTCTACGTTCATAATAGAAAATAAACAACAGTTTAATTTTCGGAAAGATGATTACCTGCAAATTAAGGATAAAAGGACGACAATTTAAAATTCAATTACCTAGTGGGGAAAAGGATTGTTTTTTAAATTTTTTGGAAAGACGTGAAGACCTAAAGGAAATTATTGGAGACATACACAAAACTATTTTTATGGTAAGACAAACTGTTAGTAAAGAATGATGTTCTATTTAAAACCTACGCCATGATCTTGTATTTTAAAAAAACCAGAAAAAGTGTGTATCTGTTGGAAAAAAATATTTATATTTCTTGGTTAAAATTAATTAACATTATAATTAATATACAATAAAGGTTTACAGTTTTTATTAAAGCTGCTTGTTGTAGAGCAGCTCTGCAGGACAGCGATGCTCTTGAAGTGTAGCATGATTTAAGGGGAAGCCTAGCAATTTTCCGTTTTAAACTACAAGCAGAGGATGATATTGAATCTACATCTTGCCCTTTACCAGCGCATGGCTGGGTTGCCCTTAACTACCTGTTCCTACATCTGTTTTTGCCCTTTACCCCGTGGTGCCTCCATTACCTGCAATCCCATGATGAACATAAAGAGTTATTCCTCCCACTACTCATTACGTGCCTATAGCACTTGAATCTATTTTCTCTAATCTATTCTGCAATGTCTCCCACCCCTAAGCTACCTCTGCATAATCACTTTGGATTCTGCCAGTGTCACGTGTCGAAGTGTCCGCTACGTCAAAGTATCCGGGGGGGGGACACTTTAAGGTACGTCAAAGTCTCCGGGGTCAACCTCAAAGTGTCCACCATTTAGATACGAATGCTGCTGCCCGAACTAGTCTCTTTCCTGCACAGCACATGTGCACTGCAGAGAAGATATACAACTTGAATCAAGGCGTAATTTATATCCAATGTTAACTTACCATATCGTAGATCAGTGGTTCTCAATCCTTTCGAGGCCAGGGAACGCTACAATGTTACATTTTACTTGCACGGAGCGTTCACGGCAATTCAACATAAACTTTAAGTCACCTTGTACTCTCTCTACACTTGGTACTTACTACCACTTCATATAACAATAAACCGAACAAATATGTCGCTTGCTGATTACAATCTCATCTAAAAATTATTTTAAATTGTACCAAATTTTTTTCCAACGCCTTTATTTATGCATTGATAACCACTGTCCTTCTCCAGCCCTTCTCCCCGCGAACAAGATACATATTGATTCTGTGAACGATTTCGTGTAGCCACGAATATTCCATTTGTACGAATCTCATTTTTCTATACACAGAATAATCTCAATAGTGCTTTCCTTCTGCCTGGCCTCAACGTCACCACATCCAAGTTGCAATTCTGTTATGACAAAAATATTGCTTATTCATAAAAAAATACTTGTTTTTGGCAATAATTTTGCCCTAAAATACCAACGAATAAAAAACAAATAACCAGGTAAAATGGAAAACGGCCGGGACACTTTGATGTGTGACACCGGCTTATGACACATCACTCATATAGCTCAGCATTCACATCTCATCCACTTGCATTCTCCTTTCGTGGTACCTCCTCATGGCCCAACACTGAGCCTTGCAGCATAGCTTACCTAAGCACAGTTCTGTAAACTTTGCCCTTCAGTTTCATTGACACCTTGCGATTGCACAGAACCCTACTTGCCTGTCTCCACTTTAGCCATCCTTCCTTGATCCAGGGGGGGGGGGCACATGTTAGTCTATTTCACCATTCCCCTGAACACTGGTGCCAGATAACTGAACTCATGCACAGCTGGTATCACCTCGTTTCTAGAGAAAACCTCACCCTGTGATCCCTGGCCTCTCCAGTTGACAGCTAAGTATTCTGTCTACAGCATATTAACCTTCAGGCTCCCTTTTTCCATTCCTAAATGCATGTCTTTAAGGTGTCCTTAGTCTTGGTATGGAAGCATCATACATATCGTGACCTCATGACTTCTACCACTATGATTTTGTAACAACTTCCAAAATAGCTTCCAATACAAAAATGTCCAAATCCCAAGATTTTCAGCACTCCATTGTGGATGTGATATATCAACATATCTTAGTAAACATGCTGGGTCATGATACTTTCAATTTTTGGGTGTGTTTAGATAAATTTGTTGCATTTTTTATAAATTATATACAGTAAATAAAAAATGTGAAACCTTTATTGGATATAAAGTACTATTTTCTATAATGCTAAATAATTTGAACCTTGAAATGTAAATATTTTTTTGGAAACCAACACTTTTTTCTTGTTTTTTAAATACACCATCATGGTATACATAGACTTTTTTTAATAGCTGTATGCAACACAAAAATTTATTACATCTTTTCTTACTACCTTAAAAATAATTATTACTACTTCAAAAATGTTAGGTGTCAGACAAGCAATGGGGAGAATTTGAATTAGATGTTGACACAAATCTTGAGAATGGCAATGAGATATTTATGAGAGAACTGGTATTACTTTAAATTGTATTTTAATCTAATATGCACATTAGATTCCTTGCTATATAATAACATATCTCTTTTATAAGTCTGTAGAATCTATAGTGACTCCTGACATCACAATAAAACATTTGGAACCTCAAAGTGAAGCTGGCAAAAATTCATGTGTTTCATTTGAAATACCATCTAATAAGTATGGTTAAATTAATTTAATTATTAATTATTAACAGGAAATTAGGGCTTCATATGTGTGTATATATATAGTGTCATTTTGACCCCAAACAACATGGAAACAATTGTCAATAAGGTGCCAACAATTTATAAACTACCAAAATTTCCACCACATATATTTGAATCATTGGAGAGGAAGAAACCCATTGACTTCAATCTTAGAAAGAGCATTGTGAATTTCCTATTTGAGGATTTCATAAATCAGTTTGGAATGTAAGTGTTTGTAATGACACATTATAATATTATAATTGTTAAAAAAACAATCACGTTTTTTAGGTATGGAGAACGTTGTTACAAAGCAATGGCAATTGAAATGATAGAATCATTTCCATACTTGAGAGAACCCTATGGGACTGGCTATGTATGCAGTGCAATATGTTTTTATTAAGTCATTAATTAAGCATTTGTTAAGCATGTGTTATTTCACTTGCATTAATATAGGATGGTTGGAAAAATGCAATAAAATACAGGTTTAAAAATGAAAGAAAGAAGATCACTTGTAATGAGATAATTGAGATGAGAAAGAAGTTTGGCTATAAGAGGAAGATTAATGAAAAAAGCACTGAAAGATACAAATTGTGCAGGAACCTGGTTAGTTGACTATTGAATGAAATTAGTTTTCCTTAATTTTTTTACATCCTGCTATTGATAGGAATCAACAAATGGAGCATTACAATTATTAGACTCCTTACAGGAAGAAAATGTAAGATGAAAACTAAAGGAAAATAAGAATTATATCTGTGCTGTTAATATAGTAATTAATTTCACAAAAAATACAATTTTAAATTACAACTTCTCAATTTATTAGATATCTGGCAATAGTGTATCTCATCAAGATGATAGAGAAGATAGCATGAGCATTAACTGTCACATAGCATTTTTAAAAAAAGAATACAGAAAACAAACACCATCAGAATTGGTGAAAGACAGAATGGAAAGGACTTTCACTCATCGTCAACATCTAATAAAGACTGAGAAAATTGATGATGTTTTGCAGAAATATCCATTCTTGAGAAACCCTGAACATGTAGGTACATTAAAAATAGAAGTTTTGAGAAATTCCATAACTTAAATATTCTTTTGTGCTACCTCATAGCTTTATGATGATTTTATGAGGGTCACCAACAAAAGCATAGTGAACAGTATAAATGTCGGCATAAAAAAATTTGGTTCAAGGATTGTGGAAGTGGCAGAAAACAAACCGAGTTATTTTAATATTTGTAAAAATCTCATTGGTGGATTTCACAGTTATGGTAAACTAAATCTTCATCATATAGACTATATGCTGTTTCAAATAATTTATATATAATGTATCTTTGATTTTAAATGTAGATGAGTCATTAATTCTAATGGCAATTCCTGTCATTTTAAAAGAACGTCCTCAGTCATTATTTAAAATGAAGGTTAGTAATGAATTATTTATTATTTCCTGAATCTTTACAATAAGAAAAAAGGTTTGCCATAACATCTTTAAATATTCACCAGCTATTTTAATTTCAGAAAGAAGTGTGCCATTTCCCATATGCAGTGTTGAATATAAATATCACTGATGGACTTAACAATTCTGTGATTTCTATGTATTGTGACAACTTAGAAATTTGCACTGTAAATGATGTAAAGACCACGTTCTGTGTAATAATATCATTATATTGGATATTTAACATAAAATATAACCCACGCATACAAAGAACACTGACATTTATTGAAAATCTTTTTTTGGATCTAAATTATACAAAGCCATCAGGTCTTGTGAATTCAACAATACTTTTCCTACAGCAACAAGGATCTTCACACCACATTGACTTGAATTCATTACAAAAAAATGATGAAAACTGATATATTTCTATTAATCATTATAGTTGAGTTTTGCATATATTTTATAATTGTTTTACAGAAAATATGTAGTTTCTTTGCATTGTTAGTGTTAATAAAGTTTATAAAGTAAAATACTTTCATTATTTAAGATACTTCTTAAATACAGATTTAGAAATTGGATTAAATTTGAAAATCAATTTAAATTACTCCCTTAACCTATTTGCAAGTTACTCCCTTTCAAAGGGAGTAAATGTGACAAAAGGGAGTATATTTACTCCTTTACAAGAGTAAAAATAGTGGCAGTGATTTTACTCCTTTTGAGGAGTAAATATACTCCTTTTCGTTTCTGTGTGTAGTTGTGGACAAGCTGCTGACTGGAGTAGGAGAATGTACTGTATTTCCCAATAATGTAGAAAAACTTAGTTACTCCTAAGAACAAGGAAAGAAGAGCCTAAACGAAATTAGAGCAGCAATAGAAAATGGTGGCCTAAAGACAAACATGAAGAAGACATAGTATTCAGCTTGCAATTTGAAGGACAGGAAGATATTGGTAGAATGGGTAGAATGTGAAAACAAGAATACAGTTGGGTCAAGTTATACAGTCTGCAGTTCATTAAAAAAATGCATACTGTATGCTTGTTCAGGAAGTATAGTCAGTCTAACGTCCATGACACTAATAAAATCCATTGTATTAACCAGTCAAAGAAGTCTTAGCCTGTCAGAAATTAGCATACATAATACGGGTTTCGCACTTCTACATGACACTTAACAATCATACCATTATCATCATACTCTTATCCTGACTGTGGCACGGTCGGGTCTGCAGTTCCACCGAACATGCTCTAAAATTAAAACTTATTTTGGAGGTGATTTGAACATTTTTAACCATGATGATATAGAAGAACTGCTGGTGGATGATGTCTTAAATGACGATGATATTATTAAACTAACTTGTGTCGCCAGACACATTGAGGTAATTTAACAAATACCTCAAAGTGTCTGCTTTCACGTCAAAGTGTCTTGGCCGTTTCCACTACCCTGTTAAGTTATTTTGATAGAAATTTCGCGTTGATTCACGTTACACATGTCCTCTGCAGAAAAAAAGACAAATTCGAGCATCTGCATTTGGGCCTAGATTGTCACAAAGTGTTCCTCCGGATACTTTTTTAGTGGACCCCGGACACTTTGACATGTGACACCGCCTTCCGCCACACACACACAACTCAGCCAGTATCCCTGCATGTTCCAGACGCCTGACTGGAGTGTCCCCAATCAGAACATGTTCAGGGAACCTGCAGACCCGACCATGCCACAAGTGGGATACGGGTATGACGATGACAATGATGATGATGATGATGATGACGGTCAAAACAAAAGTCTGCAGAGAGTGAGAAAAATATATGTTTCTGAAAATGTATTGTCTATATCAAAGAGATCTATTGCAAACACAGTTATTTCTGATGATGGAAGTGATTTACAAACAGTAAATCACTTTCCAGTATACCCTTACCAGATAGACAATTGAATTGAAATACAATTTTATTTCATCATCATCATCATCTCACCCTTCTCCCGCCTGAGGCAGGGTCGGGTCTGTGGGTTCTAATCCTCCATTCCCGCCTATTTCCCACCAATTCCCCCTCCACCCCACACACCTCTATGTCCCTTTGCACCACCTGCTCCCACGTCTGCTTCGGTCTTCCTCTACCTCTGATGCCCCCAACCACCTGCAGTCCCATAATGGACCTAATAAGCTCCTCCTCTCCCCTTCGCATCACATGCCCATACCACCTCAACCGGTTCCCTCTCATCTTCTCCACAATATCTCCCACCCCCAGGCTACCTCTAATGTAATCGTTTCTAATTCTGTCCAATCGCGTCACCCCACTCATGTAGCGCAGCATTCGCATCTCGGCCACTTGCATTTGCCGTTCATGGTTCTTCCTAACTGCCCAACACTCTGACCCATACAGCATAGCTGGCCTAACGACGGTTCTGTAGACCTTACCCTTCAACTTTATTGGGACCCAGCGGTCACACAGGACCCCACTTGCCTGCCTCCATTTCAGCCACCCTGCATTAATTCTATGGGTCACATCAGAATCTATTTCCCCATTGCTCTGGAAAACTGATCCTAAATACCTAAACTTTTGTACCACTGGAATCCTGTCTCCCCCACAGTGAAGCTCACCCCCTTGCCCCTGGTCACTAAAATTGAAAGCTAGGTACTCTGTCTTCTTCATGTTCACCTTGAGACCACCACTTTCCACTGCTGTCTTAATGTCCTGTAGGCCCTTTTGTGCATCCTCTTTGGACTCCTCTAGCCGTCCCACATCATCAGCGAATACCAGGCACTGAGGAGCCCATTCCCCTACTCCCATCAGCAGCTCATCCATTACTAGAGTAAATAGATATGGGCTAAGTGCTGACCCTTGATGCACCCCAACCAGCACTTTGAAACCTGCAGTGTTTCCCCATGCTGTCCTCACCCTAGTGAAGCAACCTTCATACATATCCTGCACTACCCTAATAAGGCCCTCATCAACCCCTTTCTTCCTTAAAACGCTCCACAGTACCTGTCTAGGGACACTATCATAGGCCTTCTCCAGGTCAACAAATACTGCATGGAGGTCCTTCTTTGCTACTCTATGCTTCTCTATCATCTGTCTTAGAATAAAGATTGGTTCCATGGTGGACCTACCAGGCATAAACCCAAATTGGTTTCCCTGGACCCTAGTTTGCTCTCTGAGGCGATACTCTATGACTCGCTCGCACAGCTTCATAGAGTGGCTCATTAGCTTAATGCCGCTATAGTTTCCACAGTCCTGGGCATCCCCCTTGCCCTTGAACAATGGAATTATCCAACTCTCTCGCCATGCAGATGGCATCCTATCACCTTTTGCTAGCTTATTAAAAAGCTTCACAAGCCATGCAATGCCTGTGGTCCCCAAGGTGTGCCAAACATCGATGGGGATCTTATCTGGGCCTACTGCTTTGTGACCTTTCATTTTGTGAAGGGCTCTGACGATTTCAGCCTCACTCACCCTGTCCACTGCCTGAGGAATTATGCTTGAGTTGCTTGCTGTGGCTGTTACACTGGTAACCATATTTAAGAGGCTGTGGTAGTATTCCTCCCACCTTTTGATCACCTCTGTTGGTTGGAACAGAACCCTACCATTGGTATCCTTGACTGTTATAGCCCTGGTAACGTCCTTACTCATTTTATCCCTGGTTTTAGCCAGTCTAAAAACTGCTTTCTCTCCTTCCCTTGTCCCCAATTTTTCATATAGTGCCTCATACTTCTGATACTTGGCCAGGGCAATGGTCCTTCTGGCATTTTTCTTTGCCTGAACATAGTCTATCTTTGAAACCTGGTCCCCTATTTCCCTCCACCTATGGAAAGCTACCTTCTTTAGTTTGATTGCAGCTTCCACCTCCTCATTCCACCACCAATTCTGCCTACCCTGATAAGCTCCTCCTACTCTACCCCTACCTAAGAGAGCCTCACCACATCCCCTAATTTTCCTAGCAACCCTGTCCCACATGGCATTGGCTGACCCATCCCATTCCCAGTCAACCTGGCTGAGAACCTCCTGCTGGAATTCATCTGCCTTGGTGGGCAACTTCCACCACCTAATAACTGATTCTCCCTTCCAGGTATGTTGCCTAACTGTCCCCTTCATTAGTAATTCTATCATGAGCAGCTTATGGCCACTCTCCTTCTGGAAATCCTCACTGGGTAGTGCCCAGCAGTCTTTGATCTCTGCCCTGTGCTGCATCCTAACCATGAAAAAGTCTATCTGGGAGCTCCCCTGTGGTGACTGAAAAGTGATTAGGTGCTTTTCCCTCTTTTTGAACCAAGTATTGGCCAATGCAAGGCCATGTGCTCTTGCTGTCTCAAGGATCTTCTGCCCCTCTGGGTTGATCATCCCATACCCACATCCCCCATGTACCTCCTCATATCCCAGACCATTGTTACCCACATGTGCATTAAAGTCACCCCCAATAATCAGACGCTCATTTCCCCTACCCTGTCTAATTGTACTGTCCGCTGAGTGTAACAACTCATCAAAATCATTCCAAAAGGCTGTTTTTATGGTGTCACTCAGGCCTGCTTGGGGGGGCATATGCACTTATGAGGTGGAGCCCTATACCCTGCCAAACTACAGAAACTAACATTAACCTACTACTAATTCTCCTAACTGAAGTGACCCCCTGCTGTAGTTCACTACGTAATACAATACCCACCCCATAATGTCCCTCTTCACTACCTGCATAGATGAGTTTGTATCCCTCCTCCAGGGCCCATGACCTATTACCCTTCCAACGCGTTTCCTGGAGGAATGCAACACTGACCCTCCTATGCTTCAAAATTGTTACTAGCTCTCCAGTCTTCCCTGAGAGGGTCCCCAGGTTCCACATCCCTAGTCTAAGTCTACCCCCCTTATTTGGTATGACAGCTCTGACTGGGGGCACCCCAGCCAGATGTCCAGAACCCACAGTGATAGTAGCAGGGCAACCTGTGAGGGGGTGCCGTCCAACCCCACAGGAGACACTCATTAGTGGACTAATCATTGCCAAGTGAGCGGAGGTCTCACACTCACCTGGCAGTCCCTTCACAACTCAAAACTTATCACTAAACCAAACTACTAACTACAAAACCCATAAACCACAAACCAATAACCAATAAATTACTAATAAAATAAGAAATAAAATATGTAAATATGTAAATTAATAATTAAACATTTAAATAAATATAAAATTAAATAAAGGATTAAAATATTTGCTGCAGTTAAATTTGGGCTCCTAGCTCCAATGCAGCCCAGTGTCTCTCTATGCAAACGACACATGTGCTGCAGTGAAGCACGATGGGAGCAGCAGAAATGGCGTGAGGTTAGGCCTAGTATGCCGACCCCACGCCAAGCCTCTCACACCACTCAAAGGGCCCAAAAAAAACCGCAATCCTACTGTCCTCTGGAATAACAAGGTGTTCGCCTTGAAAAAGGCGGTTTTGTTTCTTCAGTTTGTTTTGTATTTTTCGGACAAAATCCAAAAATCGACGCACCAAGATAGATCGCTATGCCAAGAGCCAAGCGCCACCTAGCGGTCCTCAAATGCAATTTTATTTAAGGTTCATATAAATCTTTTTCAGCTTCCCAAAGAAATTTATTAAGAAATCTATTTTCTTTAACATCAACAAACTTTTTTTATGTGGTTGTACATTCATTTTAATTTATTTTCGAGTTATGCGAATTTTAAAAATTATGGAACATATCTTTTCCATGGACTTATAGTCTCATTTCATGCGAATTCTTTTTATGCTATTTTCTGAGGAACGTATCCCCTGCATAAAAAAAACACCTGACTGTATGTGCATTTTACCCAACAAAAATTAAGCTTATAACCAGGTATTGATTCAGATGGTGTCTGAAACCCATGAGTGGTGAATGTGAAGGATAAAAAGGGGTAGTCTGGGACTAACAAATTCAATCTTTGATTGCAATTTAAAGATATATCAAATCAATGGATTTTAAGGTTCTGTTGCATTGATACATGTTTGGAATGTGAGAATCAATAAAATTGTTAATATGAATTCTACAATCATGTATCAATGAAACAGAACCTTAAAATCCATTGATTTGATATATCTCCAAATTGTAATCAACGATTGAATTTGGTACTCTCTCAGACTATGCCTTAGTAACCATGTAACACCAAAGCAAGCGTTAATATTCTAGGGTTAATATAATAACCATTGCATTGATATTTGTTGACTAGAACGGAAGTAGCTGAGATGAAAATGCTGCAGTACATGAGTGGCATGTAGAGAGCTGATTGAATTAGGAATGAGTATATTAGAGGCAGACTTGGGGTGGTGGACATCGCCAAAAATGAGGAAGAATCTGCTGAGGTGGTATGGACACGTAATGAGATGACATGACAAGATCGTTAGGGCCATACCAAGAATGATCAGACTGTCACAATCATCAAACGAAAAAGGTCCCAATGGTAATTCTTGGTGAGGACTTCAATTTACCAGGGTTGGATCAGGGTAGTGTGCAGTCTAATTCAAATTGCAGGTTATCAGGTACTCTAAAACTCTTTTTGGAGCAACTGTACTCTAATGGATTGGAACAAATTGTGACAATGCCTACACATGAGAAGGGGAAATTTTAGATTTAGTGATTACAAATGGGCCCAACTCTAAATAATGTAGGGTGTATTGAAGGAATTAGTGACCATGCAGTGGTTAGAGTGGAGATAGTGAAAAGGTTTCCTAGACAGGTGGCAGTGAGCAGGGTGACATACCAATATAATTAGGCCAATTGGGAGTATTTCAAATCATGTCTAGAATATGAATTAAATGAATTTTACACTATTGCTAGTACCTGTGGTGTTGAACAGCATACTCTCAATACACTTTTGCACTGTTTTTTTCCATATATGATTCCACACATTAGTTATTTTTTCTATCAGCTGTTCCCTGCTGGTAAAAACTTCTTTTGCAACTTCTCTCTTAATGACCTCCTAATCATTTTCTATTGGATTGATATCTGGAGAATTACCTGGAAAAGGCACTAAAGGAATATTTTTTCTCATCCAGAAATGCTTTTATATACTTGGCAATATGACAGGAAGCTCCATCTTGCATAAGTGTAAATTTATTCACTATTTAGAAAAGAATCCTTTAATTGAGGGAAAAGTCAGTTAATCAACACTTGCTTGTATTGGTGCTATTTTACGATGTCCCTTACCACAAATGGCCAGTGCCCTTTCCACTGATTACAGACCATATCTTCACTTTTGTAGGATTCTTGACAGTTTGAATAACATCTTCATCAGAAAAGTTTTCCTCTGGACTCCTTCTAACATTGAGATTTATTGGCTAAAATTTCACAACTGCTCTCAGCACTGAAGCAAACCTAAATTTTTTAACCCAGTGTTAAATATGCACTACCTTAACTTAAATCTATATAAATAAAAATGTAAATTAGTTTGTTCAAAACCACAAATCTCTGAAAGTTCTTGACCGATTGCTTTGAAATTTTGACCCAACGTTTCATTCCAATAGAGTCAGGTTTTTATATAACGATTACCGTAATTATTCTAATAAACGGCGCGCCGTTTATTTTTTTTTCAAAGGCCTTTTTGTTGTGCCGTTTAATGGAGGGCGCCGTTTATTAGAGGGCGCCGTTCATTATTTTTTGCAATTTAATAATGGAAACTTTTTAGCCAAACAAGTTGATTTCATTACTTTTGATTTTTGCTGAATCAACTCTCGAATCGGAATTTATTGGCAAGATGAAATTGAGAAAAATAATCAATGGTTGATTAAAATTTAAATCCTTACCCTAGATTTAGATAACTGCAGAGGTTTAGTCACAGAACAATTACCATCATTCTCAGCTGCAGAAATTCCCAAAAATTTAAATGCTAAAGAATTTTGAAACTTTTCTTTTAACAATATCTGCACTAAAGCTGGGTTTACATGACTGTGACTTATTTGGAAGTTCAACCTATCATGTGAAAATACTGTGAATCACATTGCACCAGGGTCACCCACACAACAGAGAGTAGAAAGAAAAACCCTGGGGTACACCAGTACCTCTGTTCAGGCATGAGCCTGATTCCTTATTGCAGTATAGTTGTTGTGCAATAGGTCAGACACCACACAATATTAAAACTGACAAAGCATTAATTTACCTGCCAAAATTTATATTTTAGTAAAAATTTATATTTGGCCCAAATTTATAGTGTGGTAGGCTGGCATCCCCACACAGACAATCAGCCAATATTCCTGTGGGTTCCAGACGCCTGGTTGGGGTGTTCCCAGTCATAGCATGTTCAATGCACCCATGGACCCAACCCTGCCACAGGCTGGATAAGGGTGTGATGATGATGATACCAGTACCCCTGTGTAGCATTAAAGGGTTAATCATTAAAAAATTCAAGTTTACTTGCATGATCACTTCCAGACAATTTTGAAATAAACGGTGCACCATTTACTTTTTTCCAGCTGAAAGGTGCGTCGGTTATTGGAGGGCGCCGTTTATTAGAATGATTATGGTATATAGATGTCACACCTGTGACAGGTAAAAAAAAGTTAAAAACATGCTAATTTGTAAAACGCCATCTATTGGACGCCAAAGCAACATATGCTATTCTAATTTACAAATATGCAATTTAATATTCAATTTACTACTTTAATTTTCTATTTCAATATTCTATTTTAATATTCCATTTGCCATTTCATTTCCTATTCCATTTCAATGTTTCCAATTACATTGTTAGTTGAATTTCAATAATTTCAATTTCTTTTCACTTTGATTTGATGATTTCAAAATTTTGTGTGACATTGAGTTGGGATTCAGCTGTCATTTACCATAGTTCATTTGGGAGTAGTTTTTTTTTCCTTTTTTTATTCCGTTTAACTGTTATTACTTTTCTCTGCAATTGTACTGTGTCGATTGATTTGTGGTTAAATTGCAATACTTCGTTAGTATTCTTTTTGTTGTCTTTTAGTTCATGTTTTCCCCCCCTTTTTTTTAATGTTTTGCAATTTTATATTACTATTATTTTTTTATTCACCTACAAAGTACATATTTGTATTTATATGTATTTGTTATAACTTTCTTTCTTCTCTTTCACTGCAATTAATATGCTTTACTTCATTCCAAATAATTTTTCTTTCCATGGCAATGGAAAGGGGGGGCTGAAGATCAATATACAAAGACAGAATACCTAGCTTTCACATAGGAGTTCTCAGGATCCAGAGGGTGAGGTTTGCTCTGGAAGTGAGGTGATATCAGCAATGCAGGAGTTTAGATATTAAGGAACAGTGTTCCAGGGAAACTGTGAAATACTCAATGTGACCCAGTGACCCATAGGATCAAAGCAGGATGGCTAAAGTGGGGACAGACAACTGGAGTCCTGTGCAACTGCCAGTTTCCAATAAAGCTAAAAGGCAAAGTTTACAGAACTATGGTTAGGCCAGCTATACCATATGGTTCACAGTGTTGGGCCATGAGGAAGAGAACATGGCAATGTAAATTGAAAGCAAGTAGCTGAGATCCAAAATGATCATGTTACAGGTCGTCTGGGGCTGGATGCCTTGTAGAAAAAATTAGGGAGAATAGGTTGAGGTGGTATGGACATGCAATGAGTAGGGAGGAGGAGGAGGAGCTCATTAGGTCCATTATGGGTATGCATGTGATTGGGGGCACCAGGGGTAGGGGAAGACCAAAACGGACGTGGGAGCAGGTTGTTCAGAGGTACATGGAGACATGCGGGCTGGTGAGGGACCTGGTGGGGGATAGGCTGGAGTTGAGGTTAAGAATCTGCAGATCCAGGGGAGAAACTAGGGGAGTAAGGGGGATGAACTAATTTGGTCCATCCTGGGAATGAAGGTGATTGGGAGCTCCAGGAGGAGAAAACCAAAACAGATGTGGGAACATGTGGTACAAAAAGACATTGCTTGTGTGCAGGGTGGATGGGGGCCTGGTTGGAGATAGGTGGGGGTGGAGGATTGGAACCCACAGACCCTATTGGTTGTTTGTTTGTTGGTTTTTTAGGGCCCCTCATCTACAAGGTCATTAGAGCCCCATCCACAGCATAGTTCTTATGCAGAGACTACACAAACACTACACTGATGTGACGATTTTTGGATATTTGCAGTACCCAGTTTTCCCAAGTCACTGGCAAGTTAAATATCTACTGATTTATAGAAGTCTAAATTAAAATCCTGATGTTGTTTTGCCCATTTCAATCATTTGGCATTCATGGCTGCTGTAAATTTTGGCCTCCTGGTTGGTCTGTTTCCATTTAAATTCATTTTGGCAAGTTGGCACATTGTTGTTCTTTCAGATGCAAAAATACCACTGTTTTCAAGTTTAGATTTTATCTGCTTCATAGTTTCAAATTGAATTTCATTTCAAATCTTTTTTTAATAATCTGTCAGTTGTTGGAGTAAATATCAGTTTTCAGTCACATTATCTTTTTCTTTTTGGTTCCAAATCTACACCTGATTCAATTTTTTCTTTGTTCTTCTTACAGAATACTCTGATAGCTCTACTTTTAGAGAAATTTCTGTGATTTGAAATTAGTTCTGATTTCAGAAGTGATTTAACATCTGCTGTCTTCCTTGATGTTAAATCGGCCACTTTATCCATTGTTCAAAATTAATAGACATCAAATGTTGACCAAAAACCAATTAGACACAACCTCCACCACTTTTAAGATCAAAATGTATTGAAATGTGGTAATCTAAATCAATTTAATTAAGAAAATGGTCCTCTAAAGTTCAAAAATTTGAAAAACACATGGTGTGTCTAATAAATTGGCCAGGGACTGTAAATTAGCAGCGTGAGCCCACATTAATTCCAACATGGGTGGTTGGTAAAGGACGTTGGGTGCTGCAAATTAACCCTCTCCTTCGTCCTTTCACCTACCTCCTAATCTCCAGTGGGCAGCCTCCTAAGGGTTCATCCTGTTATGGCTGCCTGGCTTACTCCTCAACCCACAAACTAATCCAGTAATACTGTAAGGCTGTGGGCCCTGATGGCATTTTGCCTTTTATTTTGCAATGACTTTCTAGAATTATTAGCTTTTACTTGGTGGAAATATTTAAAAAGTCATTAGCCACAGGCATTGTTCCATCATCATGGAAACTGGCTAACATGGTGCCAACTTTTCAAGTTGAGGGGCATGGCAGACCCTAAGTGCTATAGACCATTTTCATTCAAAAGTGTTGTGTCCAAGATTTATGAGCATATCTTATTCTGATCTGTAATGGGATAGATGGAAAAAGAAGGGCATCCTTAGTGAGGATACTCAAGAAATCCAGATCTAGGAAGCTACTTGATTTTGATTACCACATGGGTGGAGTTAGGGTTGAGAGGGTTGTAACCCATAAACACCTTGGAATTATCTTAAATAGTCAAGGTAATTGCAAGGATCAGATTGGTAAAGTGATTGAGAGGGCTGGTCATTTCCTCTGTCTGATTAGTATGGTCCTTGGCTTGGGTACAACACAAAGGAGGTAAAAGAAACAGCATATATTTCAATGGTATGCCCAATTTTGGAGTATGGCAGTCGAATTTGGTTCCCCTTCAGGCAGGACTTATCTTGGGAAGTTGGAAGGATACAAATGAGGGCAGCAAGAATTGTACTTCACAGGTTTTCTCACAAGGAGAGCATGTCTGCCATGATTAACCCATTAACACCCATAGGAAAACCAGCAAGTAGAATGATAAATTTGCATGATAATTTTAATTCTAATGTGATAATATAACAGGAAAGTGAAAGTAAAAAAATTATTCTACTTTCATGTATATTGACCACCTGCAGTCCCACAATGGACCTAAGTGGTTCATCCTCCCCCTTCTCATCACATGCCCATACCTCCTCTATCTGCTTTCCCTCAGTTTCTCAGTGGTGTCTCCCACCCCCAGACTACCTCTGACATGGTCATTTAGGATTCTGTCAGCTTGTGACACCCCACTCATGAAGTGCAGCATTCACATCTCAGCCACCTGCATTCTCCTTTCATGGTCCTAATTCGTGGCCCAACACTCCAAGCCATACAGCATAGCTGGCCTAACCACAGTTCTGTAGACTTTGCCCCTTAGATTTATAGGCACCTGGCACTTTAGCCAACCTGCCTTGATCCTATTGGACACATCCGAGTCTATTTCCCCATTTCCCTGGAACACTGATCCTAAGTATCTAAACTCCTGTACTGCTGGTATCACCTCACCTCCTGAGTGAACCTACACTCTGGTCCATCACCGAACCTCTGAACCACCGAACCTCTACAACTCCAGTTGAAAGCTAGGTATTCTGTCTTTTCCATATTCAAATTTAGGCACCCCTTTTCCATAGCCTCCTGGATGTCTTGTAGGCCTTTTTGTGCTTCTGCTTTGGACTCTGCAAGCTTTCCCATCATCATCGGCAAATATCAAGCACTAAGGGGCCCATTCCCCTACTCCTGTCAGCAGCTCATCCATGACAAGAGTAAATAAGAATGGGCTAAGTGCTGGCCCTTGGTGCACGCCCACCTGCACCTTGAAGCTTCTGGTTGTTACCCCAAGCCATCCTCACCTGAGTGATAGAGCCATCATACATATCATGCACAATTCTAATGTGGCCTTTCTCTACCCTTTTTCTTCTCAGCACGTTCCATACTACCTGTCTAGGAACACTATCATAAGCATTCTCCTCCTTAATGAATATTGCATGGTGGTCCTTCTTTGCTGCCCTATACTTCTCTATCATCTGCCTTAGAATTAATATTGGCTCCATTGTAGACCTACCAGGCAGAAACCCAAATTAATTACCCCAGGCAGTAGTGCATTGTCTGAGGCGACCTTCAACGACTCTTTCGCACAGCTTCATAGAGTGGCTCAGTAGCTTGATATCTCTATAGCAGGAGTGGCGAACAAGTCGGTCCAGTATCGAAACTCCCCCTCCTCATTTTAACTCACACGTTGATTGCAACACTCTTTTAAGAGAAAAAGACGATTGCAACACATTTTTAAGATAAAAAGTAGATCTTATGTACACAAAAGTTTGCCACCCCTGCTCAATAGTTTCCACAATCCTGGGTGTCACCTTTCCCCTTGAACAGGGGAACTATCCAGCTTTCCCTCCATGCTGATGGCATTCTGTCTCCACTTGCTAACTTATTGAAGAGCTTTGTAAGCCATTTTACTCCTGTAGCCCCCAGGGTATGCCAAACGTCCATGGGATTCTTCTCTGGTCCTACTTCTTTGCCCCTTTCATCTTTTGGAGGGCCCAGACTATTTCTTTCTCTAACACCCTGTTGTCTGCCTCTGAGGTGCCTGGGTGGCTCTCAATGGTCCTTTCCTGGTTGACAGCATTTAAGAGGCTATGATAGTAGTCCTCCCACCTCCCATGTCTACCACTGCTATCCTTGACTTTCATGGCCCTGGTTATGTCCTTACTAATTCGATCCCTGGTATTGACCAGTTTATAAACGGTTTTCTCACCTTCTTTTGTACCGAACTTGTCATATAGCACCTCATACTTTCGGTGTTTGGCCATGGCAATGGCCCTCCTACCATTCTTCCTTGCCTGAATATAGGCAGTCTTTGATACTTGGTTTCCCATTTCCTGCTACCTATGGAATGGCACCTTTTTTGTTTGATGGCCACTTTCACTTCCTCATTCCACCACCATGACTGCATACCCTGAGGATTGCATCCTACTGTTGCCATACCAAACATTGTCTTTCCACATTTGATTGTCCTGGCAACCCTGTCCCACATGGCATCAGCAGACCTTTCCCAATCCTAGTCTACCTGGTGAGAAATCTCCTGCCTGAATTCCTCAGAGTTAGCTTGCAACCATCACCACCTAATGACTGGTTCTGCTTTCCATGCATACCTCCTGACTGCCCCCTTCATTAGTATTTCCAGTGTGAGCAACTTATGCCCACCATCTTTCTGGAAATCTTTGCTGGGAAGCGCCCAGCAGTCTTGGACCTCTGCCCTATGTTGCTGCTCTGCCATGAAAAAGTCTATTTGGGATCTCTCCTGTGGGGAATGAAAGGTGATGGGGTGCTTTTTCTTCTTTGTGAACCATGTGCTTTCCAGGACTTTCTGGCCTGCATGGCTGACCAGGCCATGTTCATATCCCCCATGGACCTCTTCATATCCCAACCCATGTTTTCCCACGTGGCATTGAAGTCACCCCCCCAATAATTAGGCATTCAGTTCCCATGCTTTCGCGAACCCTGCCCTTCACTATCTGAACCTCTCTGTCAAAATCCCCCCAAAAATCATCCAAGAAACCTCCAAAATTCCTGGGTTACCATATGATCTGTGGTCATACGTTTTTTCCTGCTCTCACTTCAAGTGTTTGACTAGATGTCTCCACTTCAACTGGCTGTTACAAGCACATTTGCTGGAGTCAGTTTCTGTTTAAATGTGTGTGTTGTGTTTGTGGTTACCATTACGTGAATAAAGAATAATAATAATATCCCATCGTTTGTATATTGAGAAAGCTGAACATAGCAAAAATTATAAATTTCTCTCTGCTAATATTTTGTTTACATTTGAAAGGCATATCACGCAGTAACTTTGAGAACTTTTCAAGTTTCTTTTCTGCCCTTTGCATCTGAAGTCGTTTGAAGGGGTTCTGTAGATGAGAAGTCTCTACATCAGTGGTTCTCACTCTGTGTTCAACAGAATACTGGTGTTCCATAAAACCACTTCGTGTTCACAAAAAATCAATTGCACAAATAAAGGTGTTGGAAAAAGTCGATATAGTTTAAAATAATTTTAGGATGGGATTTTAATCAGCAAACGCAAATGACATAAAGTGTGGTAGTTGTTCGTTTTATAGTTATATAAAGTGGTAGTAAGTACCAAGTGTAGAAAGTTTACAACCTGCTTTAAAGTTTATGTGGAATTGTAAGCAGAGGCGTCGCTAGGGTTGGTGCATAACACCATGGTGTCACCCCCTCTCCCAAAAAGAAAGCCACTCTGTTCCTTCTTCTGTTTAGGTGTCACCGCCATTTATCATGGTGCAAGTGGTGTCACTAGGTGCAGTCCGCCCACCCCACCCCCGGGACGCCACTGATTGTAAGTGCTCCATGCAAGTAAAATGTCACAGTTTAGTGTTCCCTGGCTTCAAAAAGATTGAGGACCACTGCTTCCAATCCCTAACCTCCCCAAACATATCCCAATCACAGAGGCGGACTTCTGCACAATTGCATGAGGCGTGTGCCTGGGATCTCAAAATTCAATTCTCAAAATGAAAATAAAATTATTTTTTCTCATTATTAATTTTTTCATATAAAAATAATTAATTATTTAGCAGTATTCCGTAAATTACATTGAGAAGTGAATAACGCCAGCCAGAGTAAATTTCGTCCTTGTAGAATGCACATCATAGGGTGTAGGAGTAGCGAAAATATTTAGAGGGGGGCCCTCAAAATGGAATTGTGCCTGGGTCCTCTCAAGTGCTAAATCTCTCAATGCCCATTCAACTTGAAACCACAATACCTCTATGCACCACATTCACCATAAAATTCCTTCTTTTAAGAATTGACGTCATCAGACTACATCAAATGTCAGCCTTATTTAAATGCTGTGCTCATTCGACAGTAGAAGTAATTTTGAAGGTACGAATGCCCAAAAGAAACCATCTTATTCCACAAGAAATGATTTGACATTTCCGTTACATATATTGTTGTATTTATTCCAATAAGGGCCGCCCTGGAATAACCGCCGCCCTCTAATAAGCGCCGTATCATCAGTGTGAAATAAACAACAGCCGCTGCCCTTGCAGTGCTTATGGCGCTTGCCCCTTGGAGCACTTATTGTAGGATTATAATCCCAATTACTGTAGATTATCAGTTACTGTATTAGTCTTTCATCGTTCGTTTGTTAATCATCATCATCATACTGTTATTCCACTTGCAGTGGGGTCAGGTATGCAGGTTCTAGCCTGCCACTACCACCTATCTCCCACCAGGTCCCTGTCCACCCCACACACTGCCTTATCCTTATGGACAACTTGTTCCCACGTCTGCTTCAGTCGCCCCTGCCCTGGGTGCTTCTGACCACCTGCATTCCTGAAATGGCCCCAATGAGCTCTTTCTCCCCTTTTCTCATTGGGTGTTCATATTTATATTTGCCCATTTTTGGCGATGTCCACCACTGCAGCATTCACACCTCAGCTACTTGCATTCCATTGATGTGGCTCTTCCTCCCTACCCAACACTGATCCATACAACATAGCTGGCCTAACCGCCACCCTGTAAAACTTCCCTTCCAACTAGATTGGGGCCCTCCTATTGATCCTAAGTACTTCCATTATTATCACCTATGAGGGCTCACAAAATTAATAAGCGCCGCCTTCTAGTAAGCGCCGCACCAAAAACGCCAGGAAATAAATAAACGGCGCAGCGTTTATTGGAATAAATATGGTAACTTAAATACCATTTTAGCAAAATTTTTAAATCCAGATATTTTGCATAAATTTCAGAATTCCGAATAGATGTAAGCTATACTGTATTTAAGCTCTTTGTAAGATAAAAGGTCAGTTGATATAAAAGATGCTGAATTATGATAAAGTGTCAAAACTTCATTTTATAAAAAGATAAGGATTAACGTTAAAAATGTAAAATGGTGCCGCGAGAGACCCAAATGCACTCTTGCACTGCTTTTGGAGTTGATTCTGAATGATTGAAAACCAAACTGAGCCAACATTACATGCTAAAGGAGGGGATTGAAAGGTATAATGAAAGAACGTGTCAATCAGTAAGATAATAACCGAAATATGATGCATGTTAAGATGTTTGGGGTCACCGGTGATGTGATTCTGGGGTTATAGAAGCGGTCTATTCTGTGTAGATTTCAGGCTTGAGGCGTATTTTTTTATGTATTTAAAGCGTACATCAGGTACAAAATCATCATAACGGGTACAAAATCATGATAGGAAGTACACGGTATCTTAGGTGCGGGGATGTAGGGGCGAACCCCGAAAATTAACGGCGGGAAGCGACGACTGGGTGCGGGGGTCAGATCAAGCCTAACCAGTCATATAAAAATCAGGCCACGCCTAACCATTGCGCAAGGAGCTTCCTTCTGAAATGGGAGCTCCTGGCTGTGGCCAAGGAGGTGAAGTATTGGGAAATATGGTGAAGCGGGTGGGAGGGGTTCCTTATGGCAGCTGTGATAACCAGGAGGTTGCAGTAGGAGAGGAATGCGGGTAATGTCAGGATGCCTGCCTTGCAGCACCTGTGGGTGGTTCTCGAGTGGGCCAGGACCCAGAGAATGATCTGGATCAGTCTATTGTAGGAGAGCCAGAGCGGTCAGAGTTGACAGAGGGAGAGGGTGGCGAGGAAGGGGCTGGAGAACTTGATGAGGGGGAGGGCTTTTGCTTGGAAGACCCGGATTAGGGCTTGGGAGGGGAGGCGGGGTGTAAGGAGGCGGAATAGGAAGGAAAGAGCGTTGATCTGTGCAAGGAGGAAATTGCGGTGGGTAAGAAAGCTGGAGGAGGAGTCAAAGAACACGCCTAGTATTTGGATGGGGACCTGCAGTTTCCATGGAGAGAAGACAATAAACTTGGTCTTCTCCGCATGAAGCTGCATTTAGTGGTCAGAGTACCAGAGGGAAAGCCAGGTCAGCTGGTCCCTAGCCGAGCAGAGTGCAGTGGGAAAGCCAGAGGGGGGATGGGGCACCCTAGGAAGTTGTTGTAGGTGTAGGACCAGAGCCGCCAGCCATGGCATACGTCGGGGAGTGAAGAGTTGGCTACGTTGAAGAGCAGCAGCCCGAGGGCGGAGCCCTGTGGAACCCCCCGGGTGAAGGGGGTCAGATAAGGGGAAATCTAGTGCAGGCCAACCGGCAGTCAAGGTAAGCGAGTAGGAGGTCGATGATGTAGGGGTTCTGGATGGCCGAGGAGAGGCAGGACAGTAGGTGACTGTGGTCGATGGTGTCAAAGGTCTTTGTCAGTTTTAAATAGGACATACTGTTGGCCGGTGTCACAGTCAAAGTGTCCTGGCGTCAAAGTGTCTGGCCGTTTTCCATTTTACCCAGTTAGGTGTTTTGGTTCGTTGGTGTTGTAGGGCAAAATTATTGCCAAAAACAAGTAATGTATGAATAAACAATATTGTTGTAATGACAGAATTGCAACTTGAATGTGGTAACGTTGAGGCCAGGCAGAAGGAAAGCAGAGTTGAGATTTTTCTGTGTCTAGAAAAATGAGATTCATACAAATGGAATATTCGTGACTACACGAAATCATTCACAGAATCAATATGTATCTTGTTTGCGGGGAGAAGGGCGGGGGACCGAAAATAGAGACCATTGTAATGATATATACCAAAGACAATTTATCACCTTCATCTTTCACCTCAATCGCTAGGTAATAATAATAACCAGGTAAAATTGAAAGCGTACACCAAAAATGGAAGAGCATTGCATCATCTGTGACAGTGGTTCTCAATGCGTGTTCTGCAAACAAATTAAATGCAGAAATAAAAGCGTTGGAAAAAAATCAGTACAATTTAAAATAATTTTTGGATGGGATTGCAAACAGCAAACCATGGGATCGGTTGCTAGGTGGCGCATGCCAACAGGTCTACGCCATTGTTGCTCCCGATTTTTCGGACATTTTCACAAGCCTTTCTGGGCATTTTACAGAAATCATTTACTTACCTTTCCAGGAGACATAAGAAGCGTTCCAGGTCACGGTAAGGCCGAGGTGACTGCGGGGAACTACACAAGAGGTTGGGCATTTAAGCCTAACCTCATTTCGTTCCTAGGGCTCTCTCACACTCCAGTGCAGTGGGGGCGTCGTCTGCACGGACAATCACCACGCTCTACGTGGGGAGAGGTGCTAACTTTCCTTGGCAAACAGTTTGCTTATGTATTAGTATTTACTATATTATTTATTAGTACTAGTATTGCAAATATTATTTATTTAATTGTTTAGTATTAATTTACCTTTAGCTGGTATATCTTAATTTAGAGTTAGTATGTAAATTTTGTATTTTGTATTTAGTATACAAGTAAATGGCAGTGCACAATGTCACAGGGGTTGGGACCTTGGTCCCTGTGGCACATAGTGCATCCAGTGTCCTCCATAGGGGAGGCTGACATGCCCCCATGGCAAGCTGTGCCAATGATCCTGCAGGTTCCAGATGCCTGGCAGGGGTGGCCCCAGTCAGAGCATGTAAAGACAACAGAGCAAAGCTGTGATTGGGCACATGGAATGTGGGGACCCTTACCGGCAAAACGGGGGAGTTAGTAAGTATCTTCAAGTGAAGGAGGATCCAGGTAGCTTTTTTACAAGAAACCTGATGGAAGGGAAACAGGTCAAGGGCCCTTTGTGAGGGATACAAACTTATATATACAGCCAGTGAAGGGGGACAAAATGAGGTGGGAATAGTATTAGATAGGGAGCTGCAACAGGGAATTACCCTGGTGAAGCACATCAATAGCAGGATAATGTTAGTTAGAGTGATTTGGCAAGGCATAGTGCTCCACCTCATCAGTGCATATGCCCCCAGGTGGGTCTGGATGAACCCACAAAGGTGGGTTTCTGGATAGATTGTGAGGACCTGGTTCACTCACTTGAGGCTGTGGTAGGGCATCACAATGGGAATGAGTGCTTAGTTATTGGGGAGATTGGTTATGGGGAGGTCCATGGGGGATGGGGATATGGAACAGTTAGCATAGAAGGGCAACACATCCTGGACACAGCAAATGCACTTGGCCTTGCATTGGCAAATACATGATTTAGGAAGAGGGACAAGCACCTAATTACATTCCAGTCACCACAAGGGACGTCACAGATAGATTTCTTTATGGTTAGGGGGCAGCATAGATCAGAGGTTCATGATTGCTGGGCACTCCCCAGTGAAAATTTCCAAACGGAATGTGGCCATAGACTACTTATGTTAGAAATCCAAGTGAAATCAGCAGGCAAGGCACATTAATGGAAAGGTGAGCAGGTAATGAGGTGGTGGAAACTGCCCACCAAGATGGAGGAATTTGTATAAGAAGCCAGAAAAATTAGAGCTTGTGGGAAACCCATTTTGGGGCAGGGCAGTGTAGGTGGCTCCAGCCAGGGAAACAGGGAGACATGGTGGTGGAACGAGGAAGTAGAAGAAGCCATCAAACAAAAGAAGGCTGCTTTCCAGAAGTGGCGGGAAGTAGGGAACAAGGAGTCTAAGACTTATTACAGACGACCAAGTCCACTGCAAGGAGGACTATTGCCCTGGCCAAGCACAATGAGCAGTTAGGGACAAAGGAAGGGGAGAGAGAAGTTTTCAAGCTAGCCAAAGTGAGAGACAGGGCAGCTAATGATATACCCCAAGCCATAACAGTTAAAGATAGCAATGGTAGGGTCCTGCTGGACCCATCAGAGGTAAAGAGGAGGTGGGAAGAATACTTCCAAACCCTTTCAAAAGCAGCCAATGAGGATGTGGACTCCACCACATATCCTGCAGCAACAAGGGCAGTGTACTGTGTACCAGAAGAGGAAGTGGCATTGGCTCTCAGGAAGATGAAAGGCCAAAAAGCTGTAGGCCCAGATGGAATCCCCATCATAGTATGGCATAGCCTAGGGGAGACAGGAACTAAGTGGCTAAAGAAAATCTTCAGCAGGATAGCTCAGGGAGATAGAATGCAATTGGAATGGTGGGAAAGTCGGATAGTACCACTCTTCAAGGGCAAAGGGGATGTCCAAGATTGTGGTAACTATAGAGGCATAAAGCTGATGAGCCACTCCATGAAACTCTGGGAAAGAGTAATGGAATGTTGCCTCAGGGATAGGACCAGTGTCCGTGAAATCAGTTTGGGTTTATGCCAGGTTGGTCCACAATGGAGCCCATCTTCATCATGAGGCAGATGATAGAGAAGTATAGAGCAGCAAAGAAAAATCTCCATGCCATCTTTATTGACCTGGAGAAGGCCTATGACAGTGTCCCACAGCAGGTAGTTTGGCAGGTATTACGGAAAAGGGGAGGGGGGGGGTAGAAGAGGGGTTTGTCTGAATAGTCCAGGATGTGTATGAAGGCTCCAAAGCCAAGGTAGAGACACCCTGGGGGTATACTAGGGGCTTCCCAGTGAATGTTGGGGTGCCTCAAGGTTCTGCACTTAGCCCCTAACTTTTCATCCTGGTTATGGACGATCTGCTGACGGGAGTAGGAGAATGGGCCCCTCAGTGCTTGGTATATGCCGATGATATTGGAAAAGTTGGTGACAGCAGAGAACAACTAGAGAAGGGATTAGACAACATCAGAGGATCAATAGAAAAGGGAGGGCTAAAGATAAATATGAAGAAGACAGAGTATTTAGCATTTAATTGGGAAGGACAGGTAAATAATGGTGACGTCCGTTCAAGGGGCGAACTGGTGAAAAAGGTGCTAGAGGTAAGGTACTTAGGATCTACTTTCCAAAGCAATGGGGAGCAGGGCCGGCCATCCGGGGGGTGCAGAAGGTGCATTGCACCCGGGCCCGACGATTGAGGGGGGGCCTCATCATCAGTACCCATCAGGACCCTGATCATTGCTAATATTAAAAGTTTAATACGTCATTGTAGGGGCAACGTCCGTCATTCGACCATGCCCATGCAACATAACCTAAACGTAACCTGACAACCACGCCATTGAATTATATACACCAGGGTTGTACAACCTTTCTGGTGTTGTGGGTCACTCGGCTGCTCCATGAACTGATTGCCAGCCACAGGCTGTCAAAAACAAAACGGCTGAAGATCACGTTAGGTGTTGCATAGCAGGTAGGCTATAATACATAATTAGAAATGATGCAAAATGGGCCACATTACAAGCCTGGATGGGCCACAGGCTGGGCAACGGGAGCGGCGAGTTGCGTTGGACACACCAGTTCTCATCTGATCACTGAAGTTAAGCAACGCAAGCCCAGTTAGTACTGACATGGGTGGTCGTTCGGGAAAGCTGGGTACTGCTAATACCCAATAATCGTCGCATTGGTGTAGTGTCTGTGCAGCATATGCATTAGAACTACGCAGTGGACGGGTCTCTAATGACCTTGTAGTTGACGGGACCTTAAACACCAACAAACAAACATGCTGGGCAACTCAGAATTAGAGGTTAAGAGTAAATAATTCTATTATTTTGGGGTTCTTAAAACCAAAATACCTTTAATAATCAGAAGTGTAATAAAAAAATATAATGACACAGGTCCAACTGAAAATGTTCCAAGGTGTGGACGTCCACATAAGCTTTCAGACAACTCATAAATGCAATGGCGACATACTAGGACACATGGAATCATCCAAAAATGTAATACCTTCCAAAATTAGGAAGGATCTCAGAATGGGATAGGAGGGCATCTAAGAGGAGTCCATTTACTCTGAATCCTTTTATTTTTACTTTTGGAAAAATATTTTGGGGCCCCAAAAGGATTTTTGCACCCGGGCCCCTTTATAGAGAAGGCCGGCCCTGATGGGGAGATACACGCGGATGTGACCAATAGAATCAATGGGGTGTGGCGGAAGTGGAGTTCTGTGTGATAGGAGGGTCCCAATAGGAAAGTTCTACAGGTCAGCCGTTAGACCAGCTATGCTATACGGGTCAGAGTGCTGGGCAGTGAGGGAAAGTCACGTCAGTAGAATGCAAGTTGCCGAGATGCGAATGCTGCGGTACATGAGTGGTGTGTCAAGAGCTGATCGAATTAGGAATGAGTATGTCAGAGGTAGCCTAGGGGTGGTGGACATCGCCGAAAAAATGAGGCAGAATAGGCTGAGGTGGTATGAATACGTCATGAGAAGAGGGGACGAGGACCTCGTTAGGGCTATGCCAGGGATGCAGGTGGTTGGCAGCACCCGGGGAAGGCATGACCGAAGTTGACGTGGGAACAGGTGGTCCGCAAAGATATGGGGGTGTGTGGGTGGACGGGGACCTTCTGGGCGATAGACGAGAGTGGAGGGCCAGAACCCGCAGACCCGACCCTGCCATAGGCGGGATAAGGGTATGATGATGATGATTATGATTGTAAACAGCAAACGACATAGTTGTTCGTTTTATAGTTATATGAAGTGGTAGTAAGTACCAAGTGTAGAAAGTGTACAAGCTGACTTAAAGTTTATGTTGAATTGTAAATGTTCCGTGCAAGTAAAATGTCACAGTGTAGTGTTCCCCGGCTTCCAGAGGCGTAACTAGGGGGGGGCAAGGGGGGACAGATGTCCCCGGGCGCAGAAGGCCGCCGTGCCAGAGGGCGCAGATTTCGGTCTTTGTCCCCGGGCGCAGAATACCGTCGGCCTGCCTCGGTACGCCACTGCTGGCTTCAAAACGATTGAGAACCATTGATCTACGAGATGGTAAGTTAACATTTGATATAAATTACACATGTGTTATGCAGAAAAGAGACTAATTAGGGCAACAGCATTCGTATCTAAATGGTGGACACCTTGAGGTACTCAAAAATTGCCTCAAAGTGTATGGCTGGACACTTTGAGGTAAACCCCGGACACTTTGACGCGTGACACCGGCGGCAAGGGCTAAGGTGATAGTGCGCAGTAGGAGAGAGAGGTGAAAGAGGCGGAGGAGTTGGGCCGGCAGCTACGCTGGGACGTGGGGAAGGGTCCGGAGGAGGTCGTCACGGTCGTCCAGGACCTAGGCGAGGGGTCAGAGGATGGCAATGGTCCGGTAGTTGTGAGAATCTGTCAGGGGCCCGAATTGTGGAAGGGGACGATGATGTTTCCGATATGTGGGTAACTGAGGCCGTTGCCATGCAAGTGTACAGGAGGTGGCGGAGCGGGGAGAGGTTTTGGCCGTTCAACGCCTTCAGAAGCATGGCGGGGAGGTGGTTTGGGAGAGGGGAGTAGTCACAGGAGGGGAAGCGTCGTTAAGTGGGCTGGCGAATAGCTCCAGGATCATGCTAGCGACAGAGGGGGAAGGAGAGGTTGGGGGTTGCCGGGGAGTGAACGTAAGTCCAGAGCGAGCGGGGAGAGGCGCGAGGGTTGATGCTGGAGTAATTGACGTCTGGTGTCACATGCCTGAGAAAACAGAGTACAGAAGTGGTCCCCGTTTGGTTTTCCACGAGCGGTGGAGGGAGCTGCAAGCGCAGCGGAGGGAGGAAAGGTGGGCGGACCACCAGTATTTGGGGCGTTTGCCAGGTAGGACTGTGCTTTGGGGGCAAGCAAGGGAGAGAGCTTCCTGAAGGACGGATGAAAGCAGCAGGAGTAGGCGTTCGGGCTCAGTACAATCCCAGGAGGTGATGTGGTTGTTAAAAGCGATGGGGTCCAGTCGCTGAAAATTGGGCTGGGACGGGGCCACGCTGGCAGGCGGCGAGGCGTGGGCGAGGGAGAGCGACTGGACGATGATGAGCCTGTAGTCGTGAAGCAGGGAGGTGGCGCGGAGTTGGAGGAAATCGGAGGCGAAGGTGATGTCGAGTAGGGTGGAGGAGGTGCTGGCGATCCTGGTAGGTTGGTGAACGGGAAAAGTCCCAGCTAACAGAGAGACTCGGTGAGGGTCGAGGATGAGGGGGAGCGCGCCAGAAGATCAACTTTGAAGTCACCGCAGATGAGGTTTCGATCAGAGGTCAGCAAATGGGAGGAGATAAAGGAGAGGGGAAAGTCAAGGGGGAGTGGGATGGGCGGTATATGGCCCATACGTAGCAGTGGGCCCCGGGGGAGTCAGTTTGGCACACAGGGTCTCAGTCCCGCCAGTAGGGGGGTGGATAGGCGGACATAGATTGCCACACCCGTACCACGACCGACGCGGTCATAACGGAAAACCTTGTACCCAGGGAATGCCACGAGGGAGAATGCGGGTCTGGGGGAGGTGAGTGGGAGATTGTCCAGAGCCGGCGGTGGTCGGTCGGGGGTGGCGAGGTGGCGGATCTCTGGAGGAAGGGGCGGGTTGCCAGGAGTGGGCTGCGGCGGGGGAGGGGATGGAGGGTCTGTGGGAAGGGGCGGCTGGCGCTGGAAGGAGTTCCGAGGCCCAGAGTTGGGAAGATAGGCTGCTGTCCGAGTCACTGGCCGTGTGGGAGAGCAAAGCTAGATTGAGGAGCAGACGCTATCAAATCCATCCAGAGTGCCTCCTAGAATGTTTATTGACATTTGACGTGCGCTGGGTGGTGCGAATGACATTAACAACCGATCGTGAGCTGAAGTTTTAGAACAGTTCGATGTTAAAATTCGAATTTCACTGTTTTGTTTTCAAATTTTAGAAGTTATTGTGGAAAAATAATTTAGAACAAAGTACGTATGTTCTTACATTTTCAACTATAAATCGTATATCAGAATCTTAACGTAATTAAACTACCGTTAAAGTTATAAACTGTCTTGTTTCCTGCATATAAAATGTCTAGAAATATGAAAAAGAAACCACAGAAACCAAATTCGTCAGCCAATCGCCCTTCGAGGAAATCGATGAAGTCTACCATAAAAAGTGTGATTAATCCATCGTCAAGTAAACGTCACTGTCCTATGAAAAGCCATAGATCTGCTAGGAAAGCAATCAAAAAGCGTCCAACCAACCCTAAAGGACGTCGTAAGAGCCGTAGCTCAATCGTCAAGTCACGTGAAAAGCCTACCTCAACCCTTAAGTTGCGTAAGAGGCCTAACTTAACTCTTAAGATGCGAAAGCAAGGGTCACGTAATTTACGACGTTTTAAATCGGCCAGACGAATGGTCACAGAAAACACGGCCAACGGCATAATCAAGTCATCCCAGAGCGGTGGTAAGTATTATACCTCCGTATATAGTAAGCAGTACTGTAAAATAATGTACACCAGCATCCCATTTTCCTAAACAGTAAATACAACAAGCTAATCCTAACCCTTTTCCCGCATATGGCAGGGTCGGGTGGCATACTTGCAGTATCGGGGACTCAGTATAGAATATGTTACGAAAATTAGAAGTAGGCGGAGTTACGCAAATTATATAGTGCCCCGTTACCATGATGGGTTTATGTGACGTGAACGATATGGAAAAACTTTCAACCTGGCATTCATCAACATACTTAAACATATGGCTGAAATGAAGCCATGCTAAATGTAGCATGTACTATATAATAGCATTAAAAACGCAAACTAACCTGACCAATCCTAACCTGACCTAACGTGACCTAACCTAACTTGACCTGACATAACGTGACCTATCCTAACCTAACCCGCCCTAACCTGACCTAACCTAACCTGACCTAACTTGACCTAACCTATCCTGACCTAACCTGACCTAACCGGACCTAACCTGACCTGACCTAACCTGACCTAACCTAACCCGACCTAACCTAACCTGACCTGACCTAACCTGACCTAACCTAACCTAACCTGACTCAATGTAACCCTGGTCTCCTAACTAATCCAGAAGCCATAATAAGTGTCTAATAATGATATCCTGTAACCCCGCCTACTTTGTGAACCTGTGAGCATCCACATTAAACTTACCAACCACATTAAACTTACAAATGATGTAACTCCGACTACTTTTCAGCTCTGTAACCTTTGATTTCAGCTTCGGCCCTGAACGATAAGGGCGATAAGAGAAAGACACTCTGGGCGAAGAGAGACGCTCCTTCTGTCGGATGCGAGGTGTGATAAGTATTTCAGATAGATATGGCGCATTACACGGGGATGCAGGATATTAAAGCGGCCGAAGTAGGGTTTTTTCATTGGTGTTTTAGGGGCCTTTCAACTACAAGGTCATTAGAGCCCCGTCAACTGCAGTTCTAGTACAGAGGCTGCACAAACACTACACTAAAGCGACCCTTATAAGGTACCCAGTACCCAGTTTTCTCAAGTTACCACCCATGTTAGTACTAGCTGGGATTTGTGTTACTTAACTTCAGTGATCATAATAGAACTGGTATGTCTAACGCTATAAAGCCCGCCACACACGATCAGTTTGGTGTGTGCACATCGACGTGTTGAATTTGGTGTGAAGGAATGAATTTGCCCACACACGATCAGTTTGGTGTGTCACGTACTTATGTTCCTTTTCGTGAAATGTCATGTGACGTCATTTGAATGTCTGCATCAACCAGTAATTCTACCGTTACCATGGTGCAATTTTTTTATAGATTGCGTTTATCCGTGCTTGGGCATGCGCAGAACAAAAAAAAAGTGAACAATTCATGTGAGCAACCCCACACACGCTCAATTCGGATTGACACACCCTTGTGATAAAATTTCTTCACACCGTCAGTTAAAATTTTTGGTGTGAGCAAAAACTTTTTTTTGCACACACACGTCAGTTTGGTGTGTCAGTTCGGTGTGTGCACACTGATCGTGTGTGGCGGCCTTAAGCCGTTCCCCAGAAGTTGGGGAAAGGCGAAGCAGAAGAGGGAGCAGGAGATGATAGTGTCTGTGTATATTACGGAAGGAGACGCGGTTGAAGATAGGGATGAATGGAGGGTTTGAACTTTTAGATCCTACCCTCTCATAAGAGGGACACGGGATGATGTAGACTACTGAGTTAATCATCACCTACGTTGAGAAATTTCTGCGGTACCCATTATTTGAATTTTATTTTTTCTGCAGTGCCTGCCCGGATTTATCAGCCCAACTACTTCATTGATATCTATAGACCTTCTGGTTACCATAATCAAAAATATGACGCTCATCATCTGAGAAAGGACTTGGAGCATCTCAAGTCGGTGCACATAAGGAATGCAATAGCAAAACGGCGTCCTTACGACAGTTGATGTCATGGATTTCATGGAATCTAGTTTTCTAACAATGTCAACAGTTACCAACTGGAATGAACGTGATTAAGTTGATGATGAAGTCATTTCTTGTTTATCTTGCATATTATTGTACTGCTGTAGTTGATCGAAAAACTATCTAGACAATGTTGGGGTGCACCTGCCCTTCGTAATGCTCCAGTTGTTACCAGTGAATGGCATATACATCTTGCATATACATGGCATATGCATCATCACAAATTTGAAGCCGCCAAATTTACAATTTAAATAATTAAAATTATGCTCAATTCGCCACATTATTCTGTTTCATCGCTAATTTATTCTGAAATATCACGCATCAAATTTCTCACATGGATCAGATCCCGGTTGGAAGAAATGTCCAAATTTCCTTCTTGTGTTTCAAATCTTAACCAAGTTCATCTGATTATGATGACAAGTTCCATCATTTCTTCGTCTGAGTATCCCATTGACTATATTAACCTAACCTAACAAACATAAGACCTTGCCTTATTAATCCTAGAGCTTGTTTAACCCAATATAATGTAACAAGCCCTAGCTATAACCTGGCTTAACATAGCCTAATCTAACCGGAACGCAACATTTACTCAGCAGAACCTAACCCTAATCCAGTATAATGGGACCCCCAAACTCAGCATAACCTAACCCACCCTGACCAAACCTAACTAAAGATAACCTTTGCGGGCCCCCTCTGGCTGCCCTTTTCGCCCTCCTAGCCTGCCCTTTCCCCTTTCGTTGTCGGACTGCAGCCATTTAATGTCATTGAATGTAATTCGACAGGCAGACGTTGATTATGCGCAAAATGAAACTTGATGACTTCGGTGAATTTGCAGCTGTTTATTAAATTTTATTGTGATTTTTGTTAATTGTTATGAATGATATGAGGCTATTTCATTTAAATTAATTTGCGTTTTTATTAGCTATCATTTTAGTTAGCATTTTGAATTCCTTTTTGTTTTGTTCTCCCTGAGCTCACAAACTCTTTCAAACAGTATAATGTACGTTCAGGATCTGTAATTAGAGTAAACAGTAATAAACCTGTGTTGTTATTAGATAGTGTTATCCATTACGCCAAAGGGAGCTTTGTAATGTGATAAATGCGCAGTTTGTTAAATTATCCAGGTGTATCTTCCGTCGAATACGGAGAAAAATCCGTCGCCCCACGCGATGTATACGATGCAAGGGGCGGATCCAGGTGGGGAAAGCAATTGCTCCCCCCTCAGTGCCTTAATGGTGCACATACTACAACTGATGCGCGATTCAACTTTGCAACTGATGAGGCATTTTTGCAATTTGTATCCCCATTTCTATACTGTCAGTTCAATCTGCAGTTGGCTAAGCCACTGAAGATAGGACATTGTCTAAGGGGCAGTAGAGCACCTATTGTAATTGTCAGTTAGATTTATACTAAGAGATAGATTTACAGTTGAGGCACACTTTTCTTGAAGTGCTCCACCCCTGATCTGCCTCTGGATCCGCCCCAGGTACGATGCCACCACTATACGGAAAAGAACCCTTTCTACATTGCCACCATAATACCCTTCTCAGATCCTACGACTTCTGCTCTCCGTTGTCTTCTATAGTTCACTGAAACTCCAACCACCCTATAAATCTATACATACTATACATACTAAACTTTTCCCCAGGGCTTCAGGTTTTGCTGGGATATCGGACTGGTTTCCTATAAAGCATGCCGGCCAACCATAATATCATTCTAACGAAATACAGGGGGACAATGAACAAACAATGCCCGTTTAAAAGGATCTCTCACTTTATGACAATAACGTCGAAACACTAAACACAGAAACCAACACCAACCCGAGGTCAGGTTACCCCCCCCTTTTTTTTAAATATTATGGTTCATTTGGAAAAGATATAAATAGACCCAAAAAGCCTCAAGCAATCATCATAAGAAAAGAACAAGCCATTGAAGAACTTATTGCAAAACCGACTACCTAAAAGAATTTAAAAAAAGGAACTGTTCTCAATCAAACCAGCTGACCATCATGCAACATATTGTGAGCTACAAACACTACAACCTAGTGAAGTGCTATAATAAGTGAAAAAACCAAGAAAAGAAAGAAACTATGAACGTTTAACAAAGCATTACAGTTTCAACATCAAATACAGCAAAAGGAGTAAAACATACCAAACACTTACAGGAAGATCGTCTGGAAGTTACCAAATCACCCAACAAAACAGTGATGCCGGTGTCACGCGTATTTAGCACATACCTCAGAGTCCCGGTCGTTTCACACGTTAGGGATTTTTCTCTCACAAATAATGTCAAAACAATTTCAGCGTTTGCTATAGCACTCTCCCACAAAACTCACTTGCAGAGCTGGTGTTTTCATATTCCCTAGCAATACATGCAATAACCTTCCGTCCACAACGTGGGGTCTCGACAGACCCCAGACCTACAAAATTGTGTCTACACATGTACCACTTTCTCCACTCATAACCAACCTTTGAGTACCTGTTCTCCCATGTTTTCTTTACCTACCTTGGGAAGTTGGTGGGTCTCCTACGTAATTAGCATATTTTATTTCTGGTTAAGCAATGCAACCCAAGTTAGTACCAACAGGGATGGCTGGTCCGAAACACTGGGATACTAAAGCAGACGTGGGAGCAGGATGTCCATAAGGATATGGTAGTGTCTGGGGTGGACGGGGACCTGGTGGGAGATAGGCAGGAGTGAACGACTAGAACCTGCAGACCCGACCCTGTCATAGGCGTGATAAGGGTATGGTTGAGGATGATGTCCTGGGTTTCTTGGGAACAGCATTGTTTTAGCATGTTTCCAGATTATTTTCATTGCTTAACCTTTATATGGATGGTGTTTAATTCAATATCCATAATAATGCCCTTAATCTGAATATTTCGGCCTGAAAATCAAAAAGTCTTTTTGCGGTCATAACAGACCCCCCACCTTGTATTGTGTGCCAGAAATCGTCACCTTGTGGACGGAAGGATATGGATCCCAAAAAATATGATGAGATTGTGGCCTATCTTAGTGATGGCTCCTATCCCGTTGGTGCATCAGAAAATGAGAAACGGGCATTACGTCGGCAAGTAAAGTGGTTTATATTAAAAAATGGAAGAGTCAGACTGGGAAGAGTATTGTATCATCTGCGAGAGGGTAAGTCTCACATTTGATATAAATTTCGCCTTGATTCACGTTGCATAACTGCTCTGCAGTGCAAATGTGCTTTGCAGAAAAGAGGCAAATTCGGGCATCTGCATTCGGATCTCGATGGCGGACACTTTGAGGTACTCAAAAATTGCATCAAAGTGTCTGGCTGGACACTTTGAGGTAGACCACGGAGACTTTGAGGTGCCTCAAAGTGTTCCCCCGGACACTTTGACGCGTGACACCGGCTACCGCATCTGGACAGTGAAGCCGATGAGTAGGAGGAAAAAGGTTTTCCTTACTTTTTCTATTCTAAATACTGTACCTAAAATCAAGATAAAGAAAATAAAGATTTAAGATGCTAATAGTGACATATTGCCAACTTAAAAGAGGGAAACAAAGAAGAAGGAAGAAACGTCACTATTGCAGAATAATCTTTATTGCCATTACCAAATGTCAATAAAAAGAATAAAAACACTGCGAATGATTTTTCTTTTGCAGCTTTTCCTGAGAAGACTTAGTTATAGGAACGACTTCTTTTTGGCCATTTATGTTATAGTCATTTTGTGTTTCATTTTCTTATTGCTGCCTTCCTTTTCCTCATATTTTCTTTAGGTTTGTGCTCATACATATTGAATTTATTGATAAGTTTAATATATTTTTGTTATGATTGAACGTTAAGAATATTTTACGTTTATATAAGCTGCCGGTATCGCTCGGTACCAGACCAGTTCATTGAAAACCTTAGCCAAGGACTTCTTCTTCATCTAACCCTTCTCCCGCATGAGGCAGGGTAGGGTCTCCGGGTTCTAATCCTCCACTCCCGCCCATCCCCCACCATGCCCCCCCCCTACCCCACTCGCCTCCATATCCCTCTGCAACACCTGCTCCCACGTCCGTTTTGGTCGTCCTCTACACGTGCTGCCCACAATTACCTGCAATCCCACAATGGCCCTAATAAGTTCCTCCTCTCCCCTCCTCATCACATGACCATACCACCTCAAACGATTTTCCCTCATCTTTTCTGCAATGTCTCCCACCCCCAAGCTACCTCTAACGAAATTGTTTCAGATTCTGTCAGATCGTGACACCCCACACATGTAGTGCAGCATTCACATCTCAGCCCCTTGCATTTGCCTTTCATAGTTCTTCCTAACTGCCCAACACTCTGAGCCATACGGCATAGCGGGCCTAACGACAGTTCTGTAAACTTTGCCCTTCAACTTTATTGGGACCCTTTGGGCACACAGGACCCCACTTCCTTGTCTCCACTTCAGCCATCCTGCATTAATCCTATGGGTCACGTCAGTGTCAATCTCCCCACTGCTCTGGAAAACTGATACTAAATAACAAAACTGTTGCACCTATCCTAATATGGCTTTCATCAACCCCTTCCTTCCTTAATACACTCCATAGTACCTCTCTAGGGACACTGTCATATGTCTTCTCCAGGTCAACAAATACTGCATGGCTTCTCTATCATCTGTCATAGAATAAAGATTGGTTCCATGGTGGACCTACCAGGCATAAACCAAAATAGGTTTCCCCAGACACTAGTTTGGTTTCTGAGGCGACATTTTATGACTTGCTCCCACAGCTTCATAGAATGGCTCATTAGCTTTATGCCCCTATAGTCTCCACAGCCCTGGGCATCACCTTTGCCCTCTCTCGCCATTCAGGAGGCATCCTGTCCCCATTTGCTAACTTATTAAAAAGCTTTCCTAGCCATTTAATTTCTGTAGTTTCGAAGGTGTGCTAAACATCGATGGGGATCTTATTGGGACGTACAGCTTTGTCACCTTTCATTTCTTGAAGGTCTGTGACTATTTCCTCCTCACTCACCATGTCCACAGCCTGTGGAGTGATTGGGATTCCTGGATTATTTGAATAAACCCTTCTTCTACTCCCCCTTTTGTAATACTTCCCAAACTACCTATCTTTCTTTGCTGCCCTATACTTTTCTACCATCTGACTCACTATGAAGATTGCTTCCATTGTGGACTTACCTGGCATAAACCCAAACTGATTCCCATGGACGCTAGTTCTACCCTGCAGGTGATGCTCCATTACTCTCTACCAGAACTTCATGGAGTAGCTCATTAGCTTTATACCGCTATAGTTACCACAATCTTGGACATCCCCTTTGCCCTTAAAGAGTGGTACTATTCCAACTCTCCCAACATTCAGACTGTATTGATCTCCACTAGGCATCTTACTGAAAAGTTTCCCTAGTGATCTGGTACCTGCCCTCCCTAAGCTGTGCCACAATTGAATGGGGACTCCATCTGGACATACAGCTTTTTGGACTTTCATCTTCCTAAGTGCTCTGGCTACATCCTACTATGTTACACTCTCCACAACCCCTGCTGATGCAGTACAGGTGGAGACGTCCTCATCTCCCCCACTGCATTCAAGAGGTTCTGGAAGTAGTCCCTATCTCTAGCCTTGGCCAAGTTGAAAACTTCTCTCTCACCTTCCCTTGTCCCTAGCTGCTGATAGAGGGCCTCATTCTTCTAGTGCTTGGTCAGGACAACGGGCCTCCTTGCAGTGGACTTGGTAAGTCGATATTGACTCTTAGACTCCTGGTCCCCTACCTCACACTACCTCTGGAAAGCAGCCTTCTTTTGCTTGATGGCTTCTTCTACCTCCTCATTCCACCACTCATGAAAGATCCACAATTTGAGGATTCTATGAATAAAACTAAAAAACTGGCATGTATTAGCTTTAAATCTGTTGTTAAAGGCTTCTTGTGAAACAAGAACAAAAATTACCAATATGTAGGTGAGACCATGCTGGAAAAGTACAACAAACTTTGATGTGATATGAATGTTAAATTGCACTTTCTACACTCCCATTTGAAATATTTCCCAAACAACCTTGGAGATTTTGGTGAGGAGTATGGTGAAAGATATTATTCACCAAAATATTAAAGAGAGGTACCCAGGAAGGTGGAATACTAACATGATGGTGGACTACTGCTGGAATGTCAAATGAGAGTGCAAGGAACTTCCCAAATGTGCAAGAAGGTCACAGAAAATGCTCTCATTTCCCATCCAAACCTTCCAGAAGGATTGGACGCCACCTAACAAGGGCATCAGTATATTGACAGCATGACTGTTTGACTAGTAATGTGGTGCCATCCAGTGGAAGCGTCTGTGCCACCACAATGTAACACCACAAGCTTCTAATTGGGAAGGACAGGAAAATAATGGCAATGTACGTTTGAGGGTTAGTGTGAGCTGGTTAACTGGTGAATAAGTTGCCAGAGGTAAGGTACTTAGGATCAACACTCCAAAGCAATGGGAAGATAGACTCTGATGTGACCTATTAAATCAATTGGGGATGTTTGTAGTGGAGAAAGGCAAGTGGAGTCCTGTGTTATAGGAGATCCCTAATGAAGTTGAAAGAGAAGTTCTACAGGGCAGTGGTAAGGCCAGCTATGCTATATGGATCAAAGTGTTGGGCAGTGAGGCAAGTTGCTGAGATGCTAATGCTGTAGTACATGAGTGGGGTGACCAGTGTTTTCCATGGGCTAATCTGGGACATTAATCCCCCATTATCCAAGAGAAAAAAATATTTTTCTCAAAATCGATTTTCAAAAAAAAAATATTTATAAAATAAATAAATGAAAACAAAACATGCAAATACACATATTGAAAGTATGAATAATTTGCACGAATGATTAGTTGTATTGCCAATATCTCACTCCCTACACATAAAAATATGGTTCAAATGGCATATCGTTATATGCCCACTACAAGGCTCCAAATATAATATGATCCATATGTGGAAATAGTCATCATCATCTCACCCTTATCCCACCTCTGGCAGGGTTGGGTCTCCTATATATCCTCAAACAGGCTCCCCTGCCCCAGGGGAGTATAAGACGTAAGACAGATAAGACAAGAACTGGTGTCTATCCCTCCCTATGACATGCTTGACCCTAGCTTGATAATATGAGAAATGAAGATATATCGAGAGCTGGAAGGATTCTTTTTCTTCCTGTGAAAGAATTTGCACTTCATCTTAATAGCACAAACTAACTCCTGGCTGAACCAAAACGGTAAGTAGCCATTCTTGTGAGAGGGTTGCTTCAAAGGAATATATTTCTCAATGCCCTTATTAAGACAAGAATAGAATAACTCCACTGCCGCAGTGGGGGAATGGCAGGAAAAGATGGGATTCCAATTAATATTGTTGAGGTATTTGTAGTGTGGTGGATGAAGATGTTCACTATATCCACCACGGTTTGATTTTAGTCTGTTTTGGTAATGATTCGGTGTAATTCCATTTAAATCATAGAAGTAATATTTTTAATATCAATTGAATATTATTTTGTAAATTAAAAGGATTAAACTATTGAACACTTAGATATATTGTAAATTAAGATGAATGATGTTATGTTTAGGTTAGGTTTGATTTTGGCCAGAGCTAATAATAACGTGTCTAAATGTATTCAAGTCTGCCAGTCAACTATTGAAAACTCGAATGAATAATTTGAAATTATTAAAATCTAAATTAGAATGATTTTGAATTTTCAATTCAAAATCATAGAATGAAGATTGGAGAGCACATGCAAGTCATGATGCATGTGCATGATGTCAGCAGAAATCACTACACTACCCCCTTGCCAGAAATGAAGCTCACAGAAGAAACAAAATGTACATGAGGTCGTCTTGGCCAGAGACGAGAAAGAAGTTCATCTGTAGGAAAAGGAGCAGGTGGTAGGAATGGTTGTTGGTCATAAGGTAGATCCGCAAGAAAAGCAGGTTTTAATCGGTTGATGCACACGTTGTCGTGTCGACCCTTTAAATCTAAAGTGTAGTATTTGGGATGACGACATAAGATCTTATAAGGGCCTTCGTAAGCTGCACAAGTGGATGAGATGATGCTCCACGACAAACAAACACACAGGTAGCCTCATCCAATTTTGGAATACTAAAAATAGGACGAGAATGAGACTGACGAGGAGGAGTGTACATAAGGGCTTGCATGCAAGATTGCAACTGTTCCACAAAATCCGTAGGAGGTACAGTACACTGTTCAGCAGCAAAGAGGTCTCCTGGAAGTCATAAGGTGGTTCCATAGACTGCCTCGGCTGGTGAGGACTTAAGGACTTCTTTAACTGCACTGCGTAACCCAAGCAGGATGATAGATAGTTGGTCGCACCAATTAGTCGGATCAGTCATGGACTTTAAGGAAGCCTTGAGTTGCCGATGAAAACGCTCAATGATGCCATTGGCAGCAGCATGATAAGACGTGGTACGAATATGCCGGACTCCCAAGGCATCACATAAGTGAGCAAAAAGAAGAGAGTCAAATTGGGCACCTCTATCCATTGTGATGGTGGAAGGAACACCAAATTGGGCAATCCAATGCATAACCAGAGCTGTGGAAACTGTTGCTGCAGTGGTATCCTTAACCGGAATGGCCTCAGGCCAGTGAGTAAAACGGTCGATACACGTAAGGATGTAACGATGACCATCAGATGGAGGAAGAGGTCCAACAAGATTGATATGGATCTTGTCGAAACGAGCAGATGGGGCAGTGCAGATGCCAACAGGCGAAGAAACATGTTGGTAGACTTTGCTTCTTTGGCATTGCATGCAAGAGCGCATCCATTCTGCAACATCTTTATTCACAGATGGCCAGATGTACCGTCGAGTGATGAGTTTGCGAGTTGCCGAAATTCCAAGTGTGCTATCTGATGAAGAGAGATGAAAATGGTCCGGCAGAGTGAGAATGGGACCACTGGATGGGGTTGCAAAGTTGAAATGTCACAATATAAACTAATACCAGAACCGGGAACTGGGACTAACTGAATGTTGAGAGAAAGAGGGTTCTCCAACAACTGCACAAAATTCGTATGCACAAAATTCGGAAACAATGTCAGAATTGTTTCTCAAAGAATGAATAGAGGTCCTGGAGAGTGTATCAGCCACCACATTTGCCGTGCCCTGAATATGGCGGATATCGGTTGTAAATTCTGCTATAAAGGTCAGTTGACGTGCTTCCCTTGGAGAATGGTGGTCTAATTTTGTTGTCATGGAGTGGATTAAAGGTTTATGATCTGTAAACACAATGAAATTTCTTCCCTCCAGAAAGTACCGAAAATGCTTAATAGCCAAATATACAGCAAGAAGTTGCCTCCCAAAAGTACTGTATCGAATTTCTGACACTTTAGATTTCTTTGAAAAGAATCCTAAGGGACGCCATTCACCCTCTACCAATTGCTGTAGTATCGCATCAGCCGCGACGTCTGAAGCATCAGTAAACAAGGCGATAGAAGTATCTGGATGAGGATCAGGGTGAACCAAAAGCATAGCATCAGAAAGCGTACTTTTAATTTGGAGAAAAGCATCTTCAGCCTGCTGAGACCAGATCAATTTTCCGTTTTTGGATGTCTTTCTGCCCAACATTGCATTTAATGGCTGCAGGATCGCAGTGCAATGTGGTACAAAACAGTGAAAGAAGTTAATGAGACCTAAGAAATGGCGAAGTTAACGTTTTGATTCAGTTCAAGGAAAATCTTTGATTGTTGAAACTTTTTGTGGAAGGGGGCTAATTTCTTGAGATGAAATCCTATGTCCTAAAAAGTCCAAAGGAGATTTTCCAAATTCACACTTAGAAAGATTTAGCGTTAACCTATAATTTTGTAGACGCTTAAAAACTTGGCATAAATGTGGTACATGGTGCTCATCATCCTCACTACCGACAAGGATATCGTTGATATAAGTGTAGACAAAAGGAAGGTCTCTGAGAACAATATCCATGAATCGTTGGAATGTTTGAGCAGCGTTCCGTAAGCCAAAAGGCATCCTAACATACTCAAACAAACCAAATGGTGTAATGACTGCTGTTTTAGGAACGTCTTCAGGTGCAATAGGAATCTGATGATATGCCTTTGTTAAGTCCAATTGAGAGAAAACGTGAGCTCCGTGGAGTTGTGAGTTAAACTCCATTAAATGTGGCACTGGATAACGATCCAGAATGGTTCGTGCGTTCAGTGCCCTGAAATCACCCACAATTCTCCACGAGCTATCTTTTGGCACCATGTGTAAGGGGCTGGACCAGGGGCTAGCAGAAGGACGAATGTAGCCGGCTTCATGCAAGGCTTGAAATTCCTTCTTGGCTACACTAGACCGCACTGGGTCCAAGCGTCTTACACGTGCATGACATGGTGGTCCTGAAGTCATGACAATGTGATGATATACATTGTGTGGAACATGATCTGTAACAGATTTGGGTACAGTCAAGTCCTTAAACTGCTCCAAAAGTAATATGAAAGGGGTATCTAAAACTGATGCGATGGACGACAGCCATTGATAGTGAAATGAAGGTCGCACCTTGATTCCGCAAAGCTCCAAACCTGTGACCCTATCGCATAAAATCTGGCGACCAACATCTACAACCAGGCCAAAATATGCCAAAAAATGCAGACCAAGATCAACATACAACCGATATGTCCCATACGTGCTTATGGGTGACTGGTTAGCTGCAAATAATTGAAGGGTTTGAGGTTTTTGTGGAGGAGGGTCGATTTTCGACTTTGGGATGATGCTGATATCAGCTCCGGTATCCACCAAGAATTGTTGATGAGTGGATTTATCTAGGACAATGAATAGGTGGCTAGGGGGGAAGGCGCCCTCATTCCTCAAGTCTAACAATGAGGGGTGTCCTCGTTTCCCTGGGCACATGGTGCCTTACACTTCTGAGCAGCTGCCCCAAAAGTGCGATGGTACCAGCATAAGTCTTGTCCAGCTGATGGATCACTGGCTTGCTCTGGTGCACGTTGGTAACGAGAGGAGGAATGCTTGCAAGAATAACTGCGTTGACAACGCTCACAATTCTTGTGTATGGACATCGAAAGAGAGTTTACCTGACTGGATAACTAGTCTATCCATGATACAAGCTTGGCTATAATGCTGTCTCAGCAGAAAGCCATGATTCTGTGATGACGTAAATGTCATAATTGCTAAGTAAAACATTTGAATAAAAATCAGGCCCTTTGGACCTAAGCCCACGCACGTTCTGGTAATATATCTGCAGAGACATTGACATAAGGAAAACTAGGAACTGGGAGTGGAGGCTCGCTCCTCTCTAGCAAGAAAGAGACGAAGGGGTAGTCCAAGAACATAGACTCATGGAGAACCCCGTTGAAGTGTTAAGTAAGGCTCCATCAGGCCAGGACTCAGGAGCCATAAGAAGAGCTTCAGCTGAATCCTGGGCTTCGATGACGAAAGACGAATATGCGCTAAACCTTGTTCGGAGTCTATCAATGGACAACGCCTTGAGAGAATGCTTTTTAATTAAAAATTGATGCAAACTATGACAATTTACAGAAGGATCAAGTCAAGATAAGAATACTCTAACCATCCTATGACATGGAACCGTTGCTAACTCCATCACAGTGGATCATCACCTGGAGGGTGATAAAAGCCAACATAAGTCCCCACCACCAGAAGTGTCAGCAACATCTATGAAGCTGTGGGATTGTTGTTGTTTGTTGGAGTTTAAGGTCCCGTCAACTACAAGGTCATTAGAGACCCGTCAAATGCATAGTTCTAATGCATAGACTGCACAGACACTACACTAATGCGACTATTATGGGGTATTAGCAGTACCCAGCTTTCCCAAGCGACCACCCATGTCAGTACTAACTCGGTTTGCATTGCTTAACTTCAGTGATCAGATGAGCTGCTCCCATGAAGCTGTGGGAGCAAGTCATAGAATGTCACCTCAGACACCAAATTAGTGCCTGGGGAAATCAATTCGAGTTTATGCCTGGTAGGTCCACCACTCTAAGGCAGATGATGGAGAAGCATAGAGCAGCAAAGAAGGACCTCCATGCAGCATTCATTGACCTGGAACAGCATATGATAGTGTCCTAAGACAGGTAGTATGGAGCATTTTAAAGAAGAAAGGGGTTTATGGGCATATTAGGATAGTGCAGGATATATATGATGGATATGGGTGAGGACATTGGGCAACACTGCATGCTTCAACGTGCAGGTGGGCATGATTAAGGGTCCGCACTTAGCCCATATCTATTCACTCTAGTAATGGATGATCTGCAGATGGGAATAGGGGAATGGGTCCCTCAGTCTCTGGTATTTGCTGGTAATGTGGGAAGGCTTCAGGAGTCCAAAGATAATGCACAAAGCAGCCTTCAAGGCAATAAAACAGCAATGACAAGAGGGGACCTTAAGGTGAACATGAAGAAGACAGAGTACCTAGCTTTCAATTTTAGTGGCAGGGGCATGGGGTGAGATCTATTGTGGGGTGAGACGATAACAGTGGTACAAGAGTTTCAATAATTCTGATAAGTTTTCCAGAGCAATGGGGAGAATGGCTGAAGTGAAGGCTGGCAAGTGGAGTCCTGTGAGCTGGATCCCAATTAAGTAAAAAGGCAAAGTTTATAGAATGGTCATTAGGCCTGCTATGCCATATGTATGGCTCAGAGATTGGGGCAACTAGTAATAACCATGAAAGGCAAATGCATGTGACTAAGAAGTGAATGTTCGCACTACATGGGTGGCGTGTCACAAGCTGACAGAATCCATAACAAATCCATTAGAGGCAGCTTAAAGGGTTGGAAATATCACAGAGAAAATGAGAGAATGGTGGCTGAATGGGTATGGGTACATGTTGAGGAGGGGGAGGAAGAACTTATTAGGTCCATTATGGGGCTGCATGTGATCAGGGGCACCAGAAGTAGAGGAAGAACAAAACGGACGTGAGAGTAGGTTGTTCAGAGAGACATGGAGGTGTGTGAGTGTGGGAGTGGAGGATAAGAACCCACAGACCCGACCCCACCATGGGTGGGATAAGGGTGAGATGACTATGATGATGAAAACCAGTGAATAACTGCAAGATTAAAATGGTTAAAATATATTTAGCACCTCTTTTGTAAAACTGCATTCAATGTGGGTGCCACAGTCTAAAATGGTGACACAAAAGTCAATGGGAATGGGGCAGAGCTGGTATTCCTTATAGACTGGAGTCTATAAGTAGTACCAGCCTATACTAACTACTTAAAGGAGTTCATGGGAGCTCCTATAAGGATTTCCCATTGACTTTTGTATCACAGTTTTCAACAGTGGCGCCCCAAGTGAATGGAGTGCTACAACAGAGATGCTAGACATATTTTAACCATCCTAAACATGCAGTTATTCACTTTATTTGAATTTTCTTATTAATAATTTACAACTTATATGTAAATTGCTCATTTTAACATGTTTTAATGGAAGTTGTGAGATGATATAAGCTATATGTGCTGCAATTTAATTAATTTTCGATTTCTTTTCTTTTCTTCCAATAATTCCTTTTTCAAAATTCAATTGCATTGCAGATTCTCATCTGAATAAACATAATGTGATGTGTGACTGTTTTGCATGCTTCCTTAAGACATGTGTGATACAATTAGAGTCTTATGGTGTGCATAAGTGAATTAATTGTAGGGACCAAACATTCTTCCATTAAGCCTACCCACTCATGAAACACCTTGCTATACACTTTCAACCTTGCAAAATCAGCTTCATTGTTTAAATGGATGCCTTAAAATTAGCAAATATTTCAGATGGGGATGAAATCAGTCTATCTGTAGAGTAAAGAATATGGCAATTGCTATCAGAACAAGAATTATCATGGTCACACTGCAATAGTAAGATAACCAGCAAATTATTTTTTTTGCTTTTGTTGGTGTTGTAGGGCCCTTGAAGTTCAAGGTCATTAGAGCCCCATCCACTATGTAGTTCTAATGCAGAGAGTGCACTGAAACTACACTAATATGACGATTTTGGGTATTAGCAGTACCCAGTTTTCCCAACGGACCACCCAAGTTAGTACTAGCTGAGATTTAATTACTTAACTTCAGTGATGAGTTGAGGACTTGTGTGTTTAACACAATGAGCCACTCCCAACCAGCAATGCAGAACAATATGTTGGCAGGAATATTGTTCAGCTCATTGAATTGGCCAGTCTTATTTGGGATAGGCTGTGTATGAAACTCAGGCACTGTTTCAATCCCAAATTCTTGTGTTTTCATAGTATTTGATAAGTGTTCCAAAATAAGACAAAATCTTCCAGCATCAAACTTGCAATTAGCAGACAGTGACATGCTTAATAGAAAGTTTGACAATTGTGCTCTAAAACTTCCCATGAATTGAGAGGGATTTGAGGCGGATTAAGGGGGGCTCTTCATAAAAAGTAGACCCCAACATTTTTAAATATTAAGAATCCTTTGGTGTAATCTAGCTTTACTACTCTTTAGGCAATGTCCTATTTTCAGTGATGTCCAATGTTCTATAGTGGTTTAACCAACTATAGATTGGACTACAACTGTTAGAATGTTATTATAGAAATGGGGATAGCAATGCAAAAATGCCTCATCAGTTTTGTCCTCTGGATCTGCCCCTGCTGCAGCCTCCACACTGCCTCATGACTGCAGAAAAGCACATAATATTTCCCATTCCTTTGCTCACGATTATTTCTGTTTATATCACACCTGACACTTGAAAATTACATTACATTCTTCCAATTATTCTATTTAAAGTCATAAATAACCCATATATCTCATGATCACAAGTTTCTACATCCTTGTACTAGGTGGTGCTCTTTGGGTATGAGGATTCAAAAAGGGCAGAGCTGTCACTCCTTGTATTAAAGCCCCCATAGAGAAGCAGTTTGGTGTTCACATCGATGTGTTCAGTTTGGTGTGAAGGCAGGTGTAGCATATTCGTAGTTGTAGTAAACCAAGAAAAACTGCCTGGTTCCTCACATTCATAAAACCAACCCGATTTAATTAATAAACGATTAAGTAATAATCAATTCAATAAACTTGAATAAGTGCAGTCAAATTGCTGGACTAATGATAAACACTGACTGTACGGACCATAGTTAGAAAAACCTTCAATCGAATTGTCTTTTTACTCATTCCAGAATTTGAAATTAAAAGTTGAGTTCAAATAGAAATCGAACCTTTTCAAATTCTGGAATCTAGAAAAGAAAGATGACATGATGCTGGTGATGCAGGAAATTCAAAGAGACTCACCAGATGATGACGTTGCTAAAAAAAATGGAAGGCCAGGATGACCTGCTACATCACTCCCCCTGTTAGAAGTTACACAGTAGTGGAACTAGAGGGATAAATGAAACCGTCTTGCTGCTGCATGTGACTGTGTGAGAACCATAGGTGAGGTAACCATGGGTGGTGGTTGCACTGGAAAGGCATGTGGAACAGTAATGGGCATTGATTGTGGTCCATCTATCTGTTGAGTTAGTGTCTGAGCTGATTCATAGTGTGGACCGTCAATGACAAGTGATGAGCAAAAAGCAGGCTTCAACCTGTCGAGAGTGACATTGTCTCTCCGACCATTGAAGTCAATGGTAAAGTACCTATCATATCGCTTAAGTATCTGAAAAGGACCCTCGTATGGTGGCTGCAGAGGATGTCTGTGTGCTTGAAAACATGAGTAGCTTCATTCATTGATGGAAATCATGCACATGGTATCCAAGGTGGTAGAAAGAAATTGCTCAGGAGATGTAAGTTTGTGCAGTACAACACCTCTCACCTTACTGGGGTAGTGTTAATACCCTCTTTGATATAGCAGCATAAGCCAAGGAGGATCATTGGCATATGATCCCTCCAGTGGGTTGAATCTTCCACTGCTCACAGAGAAGTCTTAACCACTGAAACTGCTCCACCAGGCCATTGAAGGAAGGGTGGTATGATGTTGTATGGTTGTGAAGAAATCCAAGTAGGCAACAAAGTTGTGTGAACAGCACAGAGTTGAATTGTCTACCTCAATCAGTAGTGATGGTAGATGGGGCCCCAAAACGAGATATCCAATGCGTTACAAGGTGTTTGATACTGATGGAACTGTGACATTGACCACAGCAGTTGCCTCAAGCCACAAGAGAAAACCTATCCACACATGTCAAAAGATAGTGATGGTTGTTTGATAGGACAAAGGACCCACAAGGTCGTGTGCAAATGGTTGAAACGTGTTGCTGGCAGTGTACTGAACCTTGCCCCTCTGGCATTGAATGCAAGATCGGGTCCAATATGCAATGTTGGCATTCATGTTAGGCCACACAAAATGCCCTGCAACAAGATGACATGTAGCTCTAACTTCTAGATGAGCAAGATCATGGACAGCATGAAAAACTGGAAGACATAGGGACTCTGGAACAAGTGGTCATGATCATGCTGTTGAAATATCACATATGACACTGATATCCAAACCAGGAATTGGCTTATACTAAATTGGCTTCCTGAGCAGCTCGAAGTTGCTCAGCTGAAATGAATCCTGAAGAAGTTTCCAGAGTTAGGATGGGCTTGAGAAAGTGCATCAGCAACAATGTTTGCTTATCTGGATGCCAGAGTAACACCACATTTGAGAGGGCATCCTTCACTAGTTGAAACACCTCCTCTTCCAAATTAGTTCAGAGCAGTAAGGCATTCTTAGGTGCCTTCCAAATGAGTAAATCATTTAACAGTTGCAAGAGTGTAGTACAGCCAGGGACAAAATGGTGGAAGAAATTAATAAGCCCCAAGAATTGCCTAAGGGCTTGGTGAGATTCTGGTTTTGGAAACTCTTGGATGGCCAGCACATTCACTGGAAGAGGTGAGATTTCCTGGGACATGATGCAATGCCCCAGAAAATCTAAAGAATCCTTGCCAAAGATGCATTTGGCAAGATTTATAGTCAGTCCATACCACCATAGATTGTTCACCCCTTGTTGAAGGTGTTCGTTGTCATCTCTGCTTGCAACCAGGGTATCGCCAATATAGGTGAAGAGGAAAGGCAGATCCCCAAGAACTGAGTTGATAATCCACTGGAAAGTTTGTACAACATTGCAAAGCCTGAAGGGCATATGCATATAATCAACCAATCCAAACAGTGATATTACTGCAGTCTTAGGAATATCCTCTTCAGCGACTGGGGTGTGGTGATATCAGATCCAACTTGGAATACACATGGTATAAAAATGCTGAAGGTACCAGCAAAGCTCCTTACATGGCTGGCCAGATGGTGACTGCTGTCTGAGTTGCTGCTGTGGACAGGAACTTGAACACCATCAAAAGGGTTGCTGAGACTGCTGCCAATGCATATGTAACAGCAGTGAGCTCACCTTACTGTGCAGTTCATCCACCTGAGATCACAACTGTGACAAATCAGTCTCTATACTTGGGGAAGTGAGTACTGGTGTTGATGGCAGTGATAGATGGCATTTAAGTTGGCATGTGAGAGATCTGTCACTTCTATCATCTTATCTGCCATTTCTGTGAAATTTTCTAAGGTCATGGTATCGTCTGCAGCAGTCAAGACTATTTGCTCCTCCTGGGGGAGATGGGACAGCAACAGCTTTTTTATAATGGTGACATCCCTGGATGTGGCATAACTGTCCCCAGCCAACTGCTGCATCTGGTGCCATAGTTGTGATGGTTTTTTAAACTCCCAAATGTTGGTCCACCAAAAGCTTCTGGCATTGAAAAAGTGAACTTCACTGTCATATAGCCTCTTTCACAGTGTTGTATGAGTTGAAGATGGGCAGGTACAAAACCAGATCCTTGATAACAGATATGGTTTCGTGGGGCAGAGCATCTATGATGTAGTTGAATTTCTGTGAATCCAATCTGATGTTGTATACATGGAAATGATGCTCAACAGCAGCAAACCACATCTTTATGTCATGACCCCAGAAAGGTGGCAGCTTGAATAGTTTACTGTCCTGCTCATGGGCATTTACAAATGCTTTGCTATTAACCTCATCAGCACTGAGATCAGGAGGCAGTAGCTCTCTCTCCATTCCAACTTTGCAGAATAAAATATTAATAAATTGAACTGTACTAAAAACACCACTTCCCTGCAATGCATGTCCTAAGGTTTCACAAAGCCTTTGGATAATGTCCAATTGGGATCACGTAGCCTCTGGATCACATCCAAGTCACCAATTTGTAGCATATTTGAAGTTGTAGAAATCCAGAAAACCTACCTGGTTCCTAACATTCATAAAACCAACCCAATTTAATTAATAAACAATTAATTAAATCAATTCAATAAACTCAAATAAATGCAGTCATATTCATGGACTAATGCTAAAAACCGATTGTACCAACCATAGTTAGAAAAACCTTAATCGAATTCTCCTTTTACTTGTTCCAGAATTTGAAATTAAAAGTTGAGTTCGAATATAACTCGAACCTTTTTAAATTCTGGAATTGAAAGAGACTCACGAGACGATGACGTTACTAACAACATGGCAGGCTGGAATGACCTGCTACAAAGGTATTTCTTTCCCACACGCGATCAGTCATGTACCCTTTCGTTAAACGTTATGTAATGTCATTTGATTGTCCACATCAACCACAGGCGCGGATCCAAGGGGGGGGGGGGTTGGGGTTCCCCCCCCCCCCCCCTAAATTTTGGGTCGACATTGACACTGACAAATGAAAATTGTGTTTCCAATCGCTGCCTATGGCACAACCCCCCTGACAAAAATCCTGGATCCGCCCCTGAACCAGTAATTCTACCATTGCCTTTGTGTATTTTTTAAAGCTGACGTTCTATCCATGTTTGGGCATGACCAGAACCTCTAATGTGAAGAACTAATGTGAGAAAACCAAACTCGCTCACTTCTAAAGACCCCCAAACACCAAACTGATGTGTGTAAAAACGCACGTGCTCACACCAAAAATTTTAACTGACAGTGCGAAGAGATTTTGTCACATTGGACTGACGTGTGTGTGTGAGGTTTGCTCACATCAGTTTTCACATTAGACGTTCTGTGCATGCAAAACATGGATAGAACGTCATCTTTAAAAAAATACACAAAGGCAACGGCAGAATTACTGGTTGATGTGGGCAATCCAATGACGTTTAACGAAAAGGAACATAAGAAAGTGACAAACCAAACTGATGGTGTGTGGGCAATTCATACTGTACCTTCACACCAAACTGAACAAATCGATGTGAACACGCCAAACTGATCGTGGATGGGGGCCTTAACTGACGTCAGTCCGATGTGGCGCACCGATGTTATAGAATCTCTTCACACCGTGAGTTGAAATTTTTGGTGTGAACTTGCGCTTCATTTGACACACACGCACGTCAGTTTGGTGTGTCACACCAATGTTAACACACCAAACTGATCGGGTCTTTAGACTCTTTGAGAAAGCTTCGATGCCGCTGTCTTCACCTGTGACCGCAAACATAGCGCCTTCCGTCGTATATAGGGACTTTGTCGTTGATTGTCACTTTATCGCTGCAACTTGATATATATCCCTATAGGGAACTTTTGTACTTAGTAGTGGGTAGCAAGAGCATGTGACACGTGATGTCGTGAAGGTATACCAAAAATGGCGAACGCTTTGACGCTGAAGACGTTTAAGAGGTTATTAAAGGATCCTTATAATTGTTTAGTGTCTGTTCAAGAAACAAGGCAACTAAAAGTTTCGAGTCGCCATATCGGTAATATTGATGAGGGCATCAGGTGTTTGCTAAATGTCGACTTGAAACAATATTCTCGAAAGTAAGTGGCAATTATGGAGTTCCATAGCATCTAGCGGTTTGTTATTATTGTTCTGATATACAAATGTCTGTTGATGATAAGTATTTATATGTTGGTATTTTTTAGACAACAAGGAACTGTTTTAGCGTATCATAATGTGAAGATATTGCACGACACGGCTGACGTAGTCATGGATCTTCCATTCATCTTGTTAGATATCTCTGTGAATTTAATTGTGTTTCGCCCGCGAATTGGAGACACACTAAGAGGCAAGGAGTTTTATTTGTTTCGTATTTCAAACATATGAAAGGCGATCCTTCCAGACAACATTGGTTTTATTGCTTCTCATTTTGAAAAGTAACTGTGGCACTTGTGTACTTGAGCGGGTACACGGTACTACCGTCGTCTTTCAGTACTATGATCTTTCGGTCCCCCAGCCTTCTGCTCCTTCCCGCGAATAATAGGCAGAGAAAAATGTCCAACAACTGTGTACCCGCTAAATTACACAAGTGCCAGCCCCTTTACCTGGTTATATGTAATATTTAATTGAAGAACGGTCACAATTACTTTCCTTTTTTCAACACTTTGTCCACACACTCCCAAATTCATTTACACTTGCCAGAGACCTTAAGGGGGGGGGGCGTGTGAACCGCTTTGCGAAACTACCCTAGAGCAGTAGTCGGCAAATTCGTCAGTCAAAAGAGCCATATATCAACGATTACAAAATTTCTATTGAGAGGCAAATTTCTTAAACTTAAACTATCTAGGTAGTGCACGTAACATCATGTATTAACTTAATGATCGTATATATTGATAAAAATGAAAGTTTTAGAAATGGCTGGTTAGAAAAATACAGGTAACTTTGTGCTTCAAGAAGGTACTTTTGTCGCCCACTCACCCACGTGTGATTTGTGGACGCGACAAGCAATGTTCCCTCTAAGCTGTGTGCATGCGCGGCCGTGCACACGGGCCAGATGCCCCGCGCACAGGGAAAAGTTCCCCGTGCACGGCAGAGTTAAGACTTTGCTCACTTAAAATGAAATTTGCACATGAGACTTGGTTTCTTAGAGGGAACATTGGCGACAAGCACCCACCACTTTACACAGTGAGACTGCTGACTGAATGACTCACTGAATGCCGCATGCAACTGGACTGAAAAATAATCGAATTTTAATTCATTTTTGGTTGCATGCTAGTCTGACTCATGTTATTGATATGGACTTCTCCCACCAATGAAACTGCAACGCAACTGAGCATATCAGTTTCATTGCAACTGTCAAACAGTTCACACCATTTGCAGAATGCTCCCTTCATCTGAACTACTCCGCATCATAAGTGCAGCTATTGTCAGAGTTGCATCTGTGGACGAAAGTGACATTGCTATTAACTTTAGTTGCATTGCATTTCAGTTGAGCTACAGTTGCCTTGTGGTAGTGAACGAAGGGCCTTAGTCAACTGTGCCTCCCCACCGCCACATACTGCCTGTACTACGTCTTTTATCATCCGAACTAGTGATGCTCCGATATATCGGCCTGTCTTTATGACATCGGTATCGGCCAGTATCAGCCAGCTTTTAGCCGATAATTTAAAAATTTCATAAGTATACTGTATTTGACATGGATTGTCAAAAGGACCAATGCATATATCGAGGAAAACTACTAGATAACTTATTTCACAATATTTTCACTTACAGCACTGACAGCAGTCTGTGTGATATGTAGTTGTCAATCACTTTTGTCTTTGACTCCTTGTTTCAAGTTTGCAGACACCCAATGCTTTTTATTACCGAAGCTGAGCACATAGACTGTCTTCAGTCATTTCCAAAACATGAAATCACTAGGCATTGACTATATATCGGCGGAAATATTGACTGATATTATCGGCCTTGATTTGTCAATATATATCGGCTAGCCGATATCGGTGCATCTCTAATCCAAACGACACTGCTGTGCATGCCTGCACACCAACACAGTCATTTGTGGAAGTGCCACATTCAAGGGGCCCCAGAGCTGCAGTTTGCTGACCACTGCACTAGAGTATTGTGGCACTACATCTCCATTTGTGGTTACATGTTAAGAAATTTAATACCACTTTTGGTTAAATGACAACACGTTTGTAGTAGAATTCCAGGTTACAGCTTTAAGGCCTGGTGCACACATCCAGTTTTTACTCCTGTGGGTGCCACAGCAATCCAATGCATTCAAATGGTGAAATGTTGCCAGCTTGCATTTGGCAACTGTTACAGAAAGCGTGTCCTTGTTGCCTACAAAATCACAAAACTAATGCCTAGTTCTGTATCACCACACTAAAGCAGTAATCGTGTCGACACTGATGACATTTTGATGACGTCTTGTGCTACCGCCTTATGAAGAAGTGCCAGCCCAATTCCTTAAATATAGCGCTTTTTTGGAGTGTCGTCATGCCGCCGTCATGCCTCAGTTTATCCTCTGCCATTTTCCAAGAAGACAGCCCAACCGTCAGCCAATCAGAAAGTAGCGGGACTTACTTGACGCTATTTGCGTTGACTGGTAGTCAACTCAACTTTTCCGTGGTGTAGCTACTCTGCGGCAGTTGAAGAAACGTCGTGATGTCATCCCCCCTTTTTGTGCTGTGTCGTATGATTTTACGCTAATAGCGTTAGCACATGATTGTGTGGAACCAGGCATTACTATATCGATGGATGTGTGCAGCACTCTATAGACCAAGAGGTACTACGTGATTGGATGTGTTGGTGTGGCGCCATTGTGGTTCGGTAGGGATCTGCAGGCATTTTCAGACGCAACACCGATATGTGGAGCTGGAGGTATGTGTTCACTCCCCCATTGCGACTAATGTATACCATGCCGTAAGGCCTGGTGCATACATCCGAATTTTACTTGTGCAGCATCGTAATTACGACATGGGATACATTAGTTGCAATGGGGGAGTGCATACATACCTTTGGCACTGCTGCGGCTCTGCAAATTGGAGTTGCGTCTGATAATCCTTGCAGAGCCCTACTGAACCGTTATGGTGCCACACCCGCACATCCGATAGCGTAGTACCTATTGGTCTACTGAGTGCCGCACACATCCGTCCATATCGTAAGCGTGGTTTCTTTGATTTGCTATTTCGTAGGCAAAAAGTGCACTCCTTCTGTAGGAGTTGCCAAAAAATTGTACTGGTGGCATTGCGCCGCATGTGCGCATTGGACTGTTGCGGCGTCGCTGTGGCATCCGCACGAGTAAAATTCGGATGTGTGCACCGTTCCTAATTTCAATGACGCGACGGCGCCGCATGAGTAAAAGTCGATGCGACTAACGTAATTATGCATAATACTCTTAGGAAATGTGAACAAGGTTAGTCGTGATCACATTGGCTGTATTGTGATCGACAATTACAACGCCTCAATCTTAAAGCCTCATGATGAAGAATGGGATTCGCAAAAAGTCAGAATTGGCGATATTGTGCTGTTCGAAGTCACCCATCTTTATCCTCAGGGCAAAGTGACGTTCATCAAAGGGAAACTTTTGGAAGTTGAGTGAGTAGTTTCCTGTTTGCTAATATCTGGATTCTTGCTATTTCTCACCTACTCTGAAATACAGTACAGTTTTCTAGAGTTTTGTGACAACGTGACCATTTTCGAGTTGTGTCTGAAGAAAATTTGCGTTTTTTCATTAATGCTTGACAGCAGCGAATATCATATTGTTTTGCATTGAATAATGTTGATTCTAAGATTTGCGAAGATATGTGTTATTTAGCGTGATCACTTGCCAATTATTGGCAAGGTTAAGATTTTTTTTGATGCAGTGTTTGCAGACCTTGTTATCCTCTCGTTTCGTTCCTCGGGTTCTCTTCCTTAGAAACCCTTCCCAAAACCTCCCAAAGGTTAATTTATTTCTCACTGATCTCCTAACATTTTAACTCTCACCAGCCACTTTCGCACGTAACGTAAACGTTCGTATTTCATAATTACAGTCTGCTCTCGTTATAACGAACACTAAGGGGATGGACAATTTGTTCGTTATATTGAGTGTTCGTTTTACCAAGAGAGTGGAGCCGGCCTAAAGCGTATTCGGCGAACCCGCTGGTTTGTTTTAGGGCCCCTCAACTACAAGGTCAATAGAGTTCCATCCACCTTGTAGTTCTATTGGGGAGGCTGCGCAAACACCACACCAATGCCACGATTTTTAGGTATTAGCAGTACCCTGTCTTCCCAAGCGCCCACCCATGTCAGTACTAACTGGAGTTTTGGGGTTGCGTTGCTTAACTTCAGTGATCAGACGAGAACTGGTGTGTCCAACGTAATAAGCCGCTCTCCTTTGGCCCAGGCTTGTGCCAGGGTGCAAGCCTGGTTCACCACTTTCGCCAGAACCGGGCCTCGCGCTTACTAAGGCCATGGCCTCTATATTACAAAATGTTAAAATGTATTTTCTTACAAAAGTCCCCGAAAATATTTTCGAGCTCGTTCCTGCAGAAGCTCGCGCCAGCTCTGCCAAGAGGCTTTGTTTTACACATTGTTTTCTGTCCCAGGGAGTTTTCATGGGTTTCTATGACGTCTAGTGGTTTTTACCTAAAGCTGCTTGCGAAAGTTTTTCCCAATGGCACAGTAGGATATTCTTTGTCGTAGACCTACGACATCAATCTTTATTCGTTATAAAGAGAGTAATTTAGGACTGTAGGATAATGAAGAGGCCAGCCAAACCATTCGTTATATCGAGTGGTTCGTCATATCAAATAGCTAATACAAGGGAGGTATAGGCATTTTAGCCGGCACCGGCTACCCTTTTCGTTATATCGAGCGGTTCATTGCATAGAGATTCGATATATCGAGAGCCGACTGTATACAGTATGTAGAACTTCGACCCCTTTTTTTTTATGTGCAGGTGCTGTTTAATACTGCAGCGGGCCGAAATAATTTGTCAGAGATTTTTCTGAGTAACATGCTCAGGGATACACAAAATTGTTCTCCCTCCTGCTAGAATCTTGGGCACTTGGGCATTTCATAACTTAATACGAGTCGTTATGTAATACATGTTCAAATTCTCATTGTATTTTTATCAAATAGGGAAAGAAAGAGTGACATCCTGGTAAATGCCGATGATGATGGTTATGCAAGTGCACTGCCATCTGCAGGTTCATTGTCTCCGATGGAAAATGTTATCACAACCAAGGCGTTCAAGAAACTTGAAGCATCAGGACATGGCTTAGGGAGAAAGGTTTATTTTGGTGACGATGAAACTAATGAGGGAACAATAGCACATACTTCTCAGACTGAAAATGCCGGCAACATCTCTGCTACTGAAATGACCCCTAGACATTCGGAACTTGGTGGCATTGATAAGAAGCACAGTAGAAAGAAGAAGAAAACGAGTAAATCTAAGACTGAGGAACCACTACGTACTTCTGTTAATGTAGTGTATTTCGATGTAACAGATAGAGAGTCTCATAAGAGTGAATACGTTAATGAAGACGATGTTCAAAGTTTTACAAAACAGGAGCATAAACACAGAGGAAATTCTAAGAAGAAATCAGAACCATTATCACGGACGGACATTTTAAACGCATCTGATGTGGTACATCCTGATAAAACCTTAAAGTTCAGATTAGGGAGAAAAGACAAGTGTGGTGATCATTCCGAGACCCATGAAGATAAAACAGCGGGTACTTCTCAGATGACCTTTCGCTATTCAGAAGATGACGCAGGAAAGAAGTGTAGTAAAAAGGTTAAAAAGGAGCATAAAAAGGCGAAAAAGGAGAGCAAAAGGGAGAAATTACTAAGTACTTCTGTTGGCTTACTGGATTCTGAGGCTACAGAAAGAGAGAGTCATGAGAATGAAGGTGAGGTTGAATTATTCAAAACGGATACTAGTCACGCCTGCTACGAACATTCGGGGAACCATCATGCCCAGAAACGTAAAAGAAAATCTAAGAATAATTCTGAAAAGCTATCACTTATTTCAAATTTGAACGAATGTGATGTAGATAACGCCGATAGGAAGCACAGTATAAAGATGAAAAAGAAACGTAAGACTGCTGAATCGCCAAGTACTCCTTTTGATTTAGTGAACCTTAACACGACAGAAACCGGGGTATCCCATGACACTGGGAAAATGAAAGACGCTCATAGAAAAAAGGTTAAAGTTATCCTAATGGAATCTACTAGTCCTGTAGAGGGTGACATCAATGACTCTGTGAACCATAAATTGAAGCATAGTGTGAAATCTGAAATGTCTGCTAAAAATAGGGTGAGCAAAGGAATTCATCCGAAGTTATGTGATTAATGATAAAATCAGGACAATGATGCTGTTTTGACAAATTGTTTATCTGTATTTCAGGGTGAGATGTCCAGTATCAGCAATAAAGATGTTAGAAAGTCTGACTCATTAACTAGACCTGATGATGAAACAAGTGAATCTAAGAAAGAACACTCACGGGGTATTAAATCAAAAAGCGTTAAAACTGAAGTCAACAAAAAACAAAAGCAACCTTCGCATTCTAAGAAAAGGATGATTAGTGACGTGGAGGTATTGCTACAGACCAAAAGTGTAGTCACTACTAATGAACATCAAATGCGAATTTTAAATGAGAACGGAAAGGTGTTTGAGGGAGTTAGTTGCGAAATACTAGATGAGTTTGAGGTGGACAGTAACGAATGTAAGAAAACTTGTAGTAAGACTAGCAAACATTTGCGAAGTATTAAACGAAAAGGTACTGAAAGTGAATTCATGGACAAACCAACTGCATCTTTGAAATTTAAGAAAAGGAAAATTGGTGACAATGTGCTGCAGACCGAAAATACAGAATCTAATGTAAGTAAAAGTAATACACTTCAGACAGATAACGGTAAGCTCAATGACAGTTCAGAAATAAGTAACGATTTACTCTCCCTATTGGATGGAAATTCAGAATTGTTCGAGAAAATGATTTCTGATTTAGTGAGCGAGTACACGATCAATAGTGGGGACTTTAAGAACGACAAGAAAGCCGATATTAACGATAAGAAAATCTTATGGGGTATGAAGCGAAAAGGTGCTGAATGTGAATTTATGGACCAACCAACTTCATCTTTGAGTTCTAAGCAAAGAAAGATTGAGAATGTGCTTCAGACTAAAGGCACAGATGCTAGTGTGAGTAAAGGTAACGAATTTTGGACGCCTAGAGGTGAACCCAGTAGTAGTACAGTAGAAAGTGAAGATTTAACGTCAATTTTGGATCTGAATTCCGAACTGCTTGAGAGCATGGTTTATAAAGTGCTAAATGAGTCCGAGATCAAAACCCATGACTTAAATGGGTACAGTAATACTTATAGAAAGCCTAAGAAAAAACTCAGAAAGGAAAAGGTGGAATATAACGGTATAGAAATGAATAAGAAGGAGAGACATAGTAAAAGCAAAAAGATGAAGCATGAAAATCATAACAGGCTCAATTCTGTACTTTACTCAAAAGAAAAACATGTCAATGAAAGAAGGGAGGACAATGGACTGAGAAAGCAGAAGGGAAAAGGGAATGATGAACTGGAAAAGCAGAAGACAAAGGATGATCAACATAAAAAGTGGAAGAGAAAGAATGATAAACTAGAAAAGCGGAAAAGAAAGGACGATAAACGGGAAAAGCAGAAGACAAAGGATGATCACCTGGAAAAACGGAAGAGAAGGGATGATAAACTGCAAAAGCAGAATGCGAGGGATGATCACCTGGAAAAACAGAAGACAATGGGTGATCAACAGGAAAAGCGGAAGAGAAAGGATGATCGCCTGGAAAAGCAGAAAACGTGTGGTAAACTGAATAAGCAGAAGAGAACAGTCGTTGAACAGGAAAAGCAAATGAAGGATGATAACCTGGAAAAACGGAAGACGAAGGTTGATAACCTGGAGAAACAGATGATGAAGAATAACCAGGAAAAGCAGGAGATAAATGATAAGCTGGAAAAGTGGAAGAGAAAGGATGATCACCTGGAAAAACAGACAATAAAGGCTGATCAACAGGAAAAGCGGAAGAGAAAGGATGATCAATTGGAAAGGCTGAAGACGAAGTGTGGTAAAGTTAATAAGCAGAAACGAATGGACGATGAACAAGAAAAGCGAATAAAGGATGATAACCTGGAGAAAAAGAAGATGAAGGATAACAACCAGGAAAAGCAGGATACAAATGATAAACTGGAAAAGTGGAAGAGAAAGCATGATTCACTGGATAAGCAGACGAAAGCGGATGGTGAAAAGAAAAAACAGAGGAAAATTGATGGTGGACGAAGAAAGGAGAAGAAAGTTAATGGTGAGCTGAGAAAGGAGAAGAAAGTTGTTGGTGAACGGAGAAAGGAGAAGAAAGTTAATGGTGAGCTGAGAAAGGAGAAGAAAGTTGTTGGTGAACGGAGAAAGAAAAAGAAAGTTAATGGTGAGCTGAGAAAGGAGAAGAAAGTTGATGGTGAACGGAGAAAAGAGAAGAAAGTTGATGGTGAACGGAGAAAAGAAAATAAAGTTGGTGAACGGAAAAGGCAGAAGAAAGTTGATGGCGAAAGAAAACAGCAGAAAAAGGTTGATGGTGGACGGAGAAAGGAGAAGAAAGTTGATGATGAACGGAAAAAGCAGAAGAAAGTTGAAGATGAACGGAAAAAGCAGAAAAAAATTGAAGGTGAACGGAAAAAACAGAAGATTAAGGATGATGAACTGAAACGGAAGAAGAGAAAGAAGAAGGAAAGGGACAGTGAAAAGAAAAAGAAGAAGAGCAGTTGAAAGAAAGGAACTGAAATTGAAAACAGTGCAATAAGTACAGAGTACAAAATGGGAGAGGAGGAGGTTTTCCAGTAGGAACTATGCTGGTATCATTGATACGTTGTTATTTTTGAAATGTGTTTTTCATAGTAGATTTACCTGCATGGGTGATATTTTGTGGTAAATTGGTTATCGAACTCAATTCTGCTGATTTAAACCTGTATAGCGCTACTTCAAACAAATTCTGCATAAGAAGTAGTGTAAATAAAATACCCTATAAACGGGAATTTCGCGTCTTTATGTTTACGGAGGAGAGTTGACGTTGGTGAGGAATTGGGAGGGTCCTCTCCCTTTACAACATCAGGTTACGTACCCTGGGGATTTTTCAACTCTTCTTGATATTCGTTGGGTGCCTGTCTAAGAAGCTAACCAACTGACACCCTCTCGATTCACATGGTTAACAATTTGCTTGGTTAGAAACCGGTGATTTTTCTGAATTTAAGTTTGCTAAAGAATTGAGGTGTTCGATAACTGAGGTTCAACTGCATTTTAAAGTATGTCACAATTTGTAATAAAAGTGAGATCATAGTAGATTGGTATGACCATACACTGTGTGGTCACGTCTTACTATTCTCCTAATTTTTTCCAGTTGTTATCCCCTAATATAATAATACCTGTAAGATAATATATCATCGTTATTTGTGAATCAAAAATTTACTGTTTTGTTTAGTTTTATATCTCTAAAAATGACGTTTAGAGAAATATCGGTTTTTCTTATTTTTGTGTGTTAAACTGAACGCCATTCCACTTTGTTTTACTTGTTTGCAGTTTTTTTAAATGGTAGAATTTTTAAAGGAGGAGTTTAAATTGAAAGAAAATTATAACCAGGCAATGGGTTCTGTTTCGTTTGATACTTAATCTGCAGAATTTCTTTTTTGTAGTTCTTGTTTAAGCATTTTAAGACGTTTGAAGAACTTTTTATTATGGCATGGTTTTCGTAGTACCCTGGCAACAATTTATCAGTCTTATGATGACCTTTAAGAATTTCATTGTGAATCCTAGGTGTTTGACAGGGACTTTTGAAATTACATTGCATTGTATTTTTGATAAAGCATTAGTTTTTAGTTCCTGTCTGGTGTGCATGATTATTGAGTTAATGACATTGGCAGCAACTAGGTCGTCATAGTTCTATAAGTTGTGTCAGACGACATCGACATGATAAGTCATCAGTAAGCATGAGTGATGTGCAACAGCTGAACAGCACTCAAACACAGTTGTACATATTGATTACATACGGTGTTACTCAACACAGCATGGCTGTATTCAGTGGCGGATGATGTAGTCATGGGGGGTTGAGCTAAAGCTCACATATTATGCTAATATAAGTTTATATGTGCGTGGGGGGGTTGCAACCCCCAAAACCCCACCCTGGATCTGCGCGTGGCTGTATTTTAGCCAGACATACAGTGCTTTGAAAAAGATTGAATATAACTACAGTTTGTCTATGAAATTAGCTATGACTTCAAAATTATTACGTTTTTTTGAAAACATATCAATCGATACACTTATTGTGTTATTCCACTTACAACACAATAGTAATTTTCATTGCCAATTTTGATTTTATAATTGAAATTTTCATAATCAATAGACAATCAGTATTGAAACAGTCCAAATGCATGGGGAATTGTTTGTATCTGAAATTATATGCTTTTGCTGAATTTCTCATCTTTTGTGACTTGGAAGTATATTTGGGTAAAAAATTACCTCCATCAACAACTTCCAAAGTGCTCCACAGGGCCCACTTTTTCCAGTTCTTTTTGCTGATGAACAGCTTCTGCACAGTTGCACTGTTTTGTATGATTTGTACTTGGGCCCTGTAGAGTGCTTTGCAAATTGTTGATGGATGTATTTTTTTACCCAAATATATTTCCAGGGCAGCTATCAATTTTGAAAGTGTTCCAGAGGGAGTTTTCTAAATTTTTCTTATAATAAATTTAATGGCAGACTTATCAACTTTCTTGGAACGTCCACTTCGTCCAAGTTTTTACTTCTACTCTAATTTTTAATGGCCTAACAACATTCTTTAGAGGTATTTTTTTCTGATTTTCTATCATTTTTAAGGTCTAAAATAGTTTTTCTCCCTGCAGGCTCAATTTCCAACCTTTTGAATTTTTATAGAAAAACTAGGTGTATTCAGACTTTTTCAAAGCACTGTAGGAGCGGAAAATACTTAAAAATTTCAGCAGGCAAAACCCTGGGAATGGATATCATAAGGAAGAGCATTCCACTAATGATAGCAAGTCACTGGAAAAACTGACGATGAGCATCATGTACTGGAAGAGGCAACACAAACTGAAACCAACAAGTAGCCCTGACTTCAACTGAAGAATGGAAATCCACTGATGCAAAGTGGCAGGGATGCTTCAAGTTATGCAAGGCGCCAGACATTGAAAGCAAATTACATAACATTATAAAATTCTTAAACTAAGAGCATGTGCATTAGTGCACACACATGAGAAATATGAGACAGACATGGACATCACAAGACAGACGTGGACACGTGGACATCACAAGACAGACGTGGACACGTGGACATCACAAGACAGACGTGGACATCACAAGACAGATGTGGACATCATTAGACAGACGTGCCACATCAGATGCTGATATCATAATTGCCACTGAATCCTGGTTGAGGGGAGACATCAAATCAGCAGAGATCTTCTCAGATACGTTTGTAGTTCACAGAAAGGATAGGGAAGCAGGCAGAGGGGGTGGAGTCTTTATAGCAATAGGTAAATCCCTGGAGAGCTCTAGGGAATTGCGATATGAGGAAGATTGTGAAATGGTAAGTTGTCATGTTGCAGACTCTTGTGGTGGGGGATTTATGTAGTCGGCTTCTATCATCCACCAGGTGATGATCCATTCCCTCTTATAAGACTGTCACAATCATTGGAGCATCTATATCAAAGGAAGAAGGTACCACTACTAATTCTTGGAGTGGACTTCAATTTACCAGGGTTGGATTGGGGCAGTGTGCAGCCTAATTTAAATTCCAGGTTATCAGGTGCTCTAAACCTCTTTTTGGAGCAATTGTACTGTAATGGATTGGAACAGATTGTGACAATGCCTACACATGATAAAGGAGGAATTTTAGATTTAGTATTTACAAATGAACCCAGCTCTATCAATAGTATAGAATATATTGAGGGAATTAGTGACCATGCAGGGTTAGGGTGGAGATAGTGAAAAGGTTACCATTTTTCCATTGCAAATACTGTGGTGTTGAGGGATCTTGGCAAAGATTCCTAGCCCTGTTAGAGGAGGCTAGCTGTCCCCATTAAGAATATAAGGAATAACATTTTCCTGAATGGTATACTAAAGAGGTGAAGGCAGCTTTGCATAACCAGCAAAGGGCTAGGAATACACTTAGGAGAGGGAGGGATGTCAATTGTGAGGTGGTCTATAAGGGGGCCCACAAAATGGTTAACGGGTTTATGAAGGGAGATAGGCTTAGGAAAGATCCAAAGGCATTCTGTGTGTATCTAAAGAGGTGTAGGAAGGTGGGTAATGTGGATACAGTGGTTAAGGATGGGTCAGGAAATTTAGTCAAGGATAGTCTTATGGTTGCCAATGGTTTTAATGACGCATTTGCAATTAGGCATAAGTGAGTTAGATTATAAGAGGGTCTACAAAATGGTTAAAGTGTATATGAAGAAGGCTTACAAGAATTTTCAGGAAAACATTTTGTGAGATAGGCTTAAGAAAAATCCAAAGGTGTTTTGGGGGTATCTGAAGAGGTGTAGGAAAAAAGGTTATTGGGATACATTGGTAATGGATGGGTCAAGAAATGTAGTTAAGGATGGTCTTATGATTGCCAATGTTTTCAATGATGCATTTGCAAAAAGCTTTGCAACTAGTAGAAGAAACTTCCAGCTGGCACTTGATAGTGATTCACTAGGGGGAATGGACGAGGTTACTATCACTAGGGTGGGAATTGAGCAACTACTGAGTAAATCAGGGGTTAATCAGGCTGCAGGTCCTGACAGCATTTCTCCATATATTATGCAGCAGCTTTCAGGGATACTTAGCTATTACCTAGTGGAAATATTTAGACAGTCATTAGACACAGACATTGTTCCATCATCGTGGAACCTGGCTAATGTGGTACCAGTTTTCAAGTCAGGAGACACAGCAGAACCTAAGTGCTATAGACCAGTTTCATTAACAAGTGCTGTATCCGAGGTTTTTGAACATATCCTATTCTCCTCTATAATGGGGAATCTGGAAAAGAATGGCATCCTTAGCAATAACCAGCATGGGTTTAGGAAAGGGAGGTCATGTGACAACCAAATGGCTTGCTTGATGGATTATATTCAAGGGCTTTAGACAACAGAAAGCAGGTTGATGTTGTATTCTTGTACTTTGAACAGGTTTTTGTCATGGTACCCCATGATAACCTGGTTTCAAAAATGGGATACATAGTAAGGTTACTCAGTGGGTAAGGTCCTATCTGTTTGATAGACAGGAGAGGGTACTATACAAGGGTAGTGCATCTGAATGGGAACCAGCCACATCAGGGGTCCCTAAGGGAAGTTTATTGGGTCCTTTGTTGTACAGTCTATATCTGAATGACATAGGACTTGACATTAGTTCCTTTCTTGAACAATTTGCAGATGACACATCTGCTTCTCAGGTATTAGATGATGGGTAATCATCCTATGTGCAATTACAACAGGATCTAGACAGGATATACAATTGGTGTGTAAAATGGGAATTGCCATTAAACCTGCAGAAGTGTAGGAGTGCAGGCTGGTCAATTCCTCCATCTGATTAGTAGGGTTCTTGAGGACAGCACAACAGAGGTAAAAGATACAGCATATATTTCAACGGTATGCCCAATTTTGGAGTATGACAATCGAATTTGGTTCCCCTTTAGGCAGGACCTATCTTGGGAGGTTGAAAAGATCCAAAGGAGAGCAGCACAAATTGTACTCAATAGGTTTTCCCACAGGGAGAGCGTGTGGTGAATATCTCACAGCATTAGTCATTTTATCAGACTGATGCTGCTGGGATGTAATAAACCTCTGGCTGGAAGTGTGTCCCTAGCTGAGTATAACGGGAGAAAAAGGATCATCCATATAAATTTAAAAAGAGATTAGGGCACAGCCAGACAGACTTATACTACTGGTCATTTTTGCCAAGGGTAATTCAGCAATGGAATGGCTTTGGAGAGGATAGGGTGGGGGGCTTCATCAAAGGAAAGCCTGCAATTGCTAGTATTGTAAATGGGGAGGCACCTGAATTATAGTTAAGGGTTTTAGGAGTATTATGGTATCATAAGAAGGATTGAGAGTTAGTCTCTCCACTGCCATATTGGCCAAAGAAAAGGCTGCTTGCAGTGTAGTAAATTAGAATTACAATTAATATACAACGAAATTATAAATTTTGGCAGTGAAATTAATGCTTTGTCGGTCATAATATAGCATGGCCTCTGACCCATTGCACAATAACTATAATGCAATAGGAGTAAGGATCATGCCAATTCAAAATACCCTTACCGTCATTCATAATATCATAGGCTTTTCCCATACCGATTCAATGGACGTCTTTAGCATGATTCTGATTCTGTGAAATCAGCGAAATCCTTTGAAAACTCGGCTGAAGCACACGACGCTTGTTTGCTGAGCAGAACACCCACAGCCAGTGCTGGACTTACCAATAGGCTAATTAGGTTGAAGCCTAGGGCCTCAACATTTAGAGGGCTTCAAAACTTATGAAAAGGGGTTGAAAAGGGCCTCAAAATTAAAATAGCCTAGGGCCAACAACATGACATCAAGTTCATTAACAATCGCAGGGAGTGTGCCAAACACATCTTCTCCTGGTGGTGGCATACTGTGTTTCGATATGCAGAGCACTCAACGATTTAAGAATAGAACTAAAATGTGCAGAAGTGGACGTCCCAAGAAAGATGATAAGTCTGCCATGACATTTATTTTGAAGAAAAATAGGAAAAATCCCTGTAACACTTTTAAAATTGATATCTGACCTTGGAATTATATTGTGGCAACAAATTACACCCATCAACCACTCCACAGGGCTGAGTACAAATCACATAGTCATGCAAAAGCCATTCATCAACAAAATTGTGTTGAGAATTCCTTGTGAAAAATTTAAGCCAAAACACTTTAATGGCACTGTGAAACATGAAGTGGGGGTGTGTGCATGTGTGCAATCAGCTGGTACTGGAAATCTTGTATTTATTGAATAAATCATGAACAAAAATGTTTATCTTGATATTTTAAAGACAAATTTGCTTGTAAGTGTGAAAAAATAGGAAAGAACGTTGATGATTTCCATTTCCAGCAAGCCAATTTCCCATAACATGCTTCAAATACTGTTCACCAGTGGATGGTATTAGGTTGTTTGGAAGGTAATTTCGTATTTCTTAACCTTCAAGCGCTTGCATGGGCGGCAAATTGGCCGCCAAATTAAACAAAATTTTGTCCCACTGTAGCAGGACTGATTAAATGATTGGGACCACCTAATATTTGGTCACAACTTGCAATTAAAATTTTTTTTCCAACTCATGTCAATTTGGAGCAATTCGTTGTCAAAGTAGCTGGGGTTGTGGAGGGTTACACAAACGGCCATTCTGCTGCCTCACAAGTGCATAGGAAAGTGGTTCCCCATAGCAGGACTTTTGGGGCTCCATGGCAGAAAGCACTGCAGATCCATGGTCCGACTATCAGGGTCCCAGAATCAGGGTCCAACTAGCAGGGGCCCACTGTCAGAGTCCCAGTATCAAAATCCAAGTACAGTGGGACCCTGCTTAACGAACGCCTCGTATAACGAATGTTCCCTATAACGAACACCGTCAAAAAAGCGCGGGAGTATCGCATAACGAACTTGTTTCGCATAACGAACGCTTGTTCACTATACAAAGTGAACTAGGAACTGTATAGGACAGTGGTGGCGAACCTGCGATCCACCATGCAATTTTAAGTGGCCCAAGTGTTAATGAGATGATGTTAAAGGTGTAATAAAAGTTGGATGATGTTCTCTATTCCCTCCTTTAATAAACTTTATTCACTATTAATAATAACTTATTTTTATTCATAAAATTGAATAGTGCTTGCATCTGACCCGTGGACAAATTCTTGGTTTTCTTTTGTGTTATTGTGACCTGTGGACAAATTCTTGGATTTCTTTTGTGTTATTGTGACCCATCTTCAAAAATGGTTCGCCACCACTGGTATAGGATGTCCAAGATTGCAGTAACTATAGATGTATTAATCCAATGAGTTATACCAATGTAATGTAATAGAATGTCGCCTCCAGGATAGAACTAGTGTCCGTGGAAATCAGTTTGTGCTCATGCTAGGCAGGTCCACAATGGAACGAATCTTCATTCTGAGGCAGATGATAGAAAAGTATAGAGCAGCTAAGAAGGTACGTTTAGGATATGTACTCGTATGATGGTTCCATTCCACAGCCAGGGTAAGGACACCTTGGGGAAAATACTGGGGGCTCCCCAGTGAAGTTTGGGGTTCACCAAGGTTCAGCACTCAAATCCATACCTTTTTATTCAGGTTATGGACGATCTACTGACGGGAGTAGGAGAATGGACCCTGCAATGCATGGCATTTGCTGACGAGCACCATTCAACTGCACACTGCAAGTAATTGACTGCCTTCTCATTGCAGGGCAATTCCTAGTTTTTGTGAAGTATGAACCCCCAAAAATGGGTTCTAGAGTGTTTTTGCTCATTAACAATCAGCACTGCACTTTGTTTTTAACTTCTTAACAATTTTCACAATTTTTCGTGGCAACCCGGAACGAATTACACAATATAACAGAGAGATCTATGGTAAATTGTGTTCCGCACAATGAACACCCATCATAACAAACGTATCGCTGGAGCGAATTACGTTCGTTAAGCGGGGTACCACTTTATCAGGGTCCCAGTATCAGGGTCTGACTATCATGGTCCCAGTATCATTTTCTCAGTATCAGAGTCAAGGTATCAATGTCCCAGTATCAAGATCCGAGTATCAGAGTCAAGGTATCAATGTCCCAGTATCAAGATCCCAGTATCAGGGTCCCAGAATCAGGGCCCCACTATAAGGGTCCTACTATCATTGTCCCACTATCATAGTCCTAGGGTCAGAGTCCAAGTATCAGGGTCTTGGTGTCAGGGCTCGAGTATTAGGGTCTGAGTATCGGGGTTAAGGTATCATAGTTCCAGTATCAGGGTACCAGTTTAATTTCTCATTTAATTTAGTTTATATCTGTTTAATTAACTAGATTTCTCATTATGATTTCTATAAACATCTAGTAAACTGCCAAATGCAAAGAAAAATGAGAGGCGGCCAGTTTGCCGCCTTGCGAGCTTGAATGTCTTTTGAAGTAAAGCGAGCGCTTGAAGGTTAATGAAACAAAAAGTCAATTAGTGCTATATGCATATTTTGTTGAAGTACATACTGAAAAACTGATCCAGGTGATTTTTGACATCCTCATTTAAAGTGTTTTGCCATCGAAAACGTTTTGTAAAGGCCAAAGCAAAGCAATGGTGGGTGTAGCATCACATCCCTTACAAGCTGTAACAGCCTCCGATGAGTGTCCAAACTTTTGTGAGATCTGGCATTATCATGTTGCAACACACCTTTTCTGTTAATCAATTCTGACCCTTTCTGCTTGGTGACGTCATTCGGTTTGTCCAGTTGATTGCAGTACACTTTGAATCAATTGTACCCCACCAAACGGTGAGCATCACTTTTTTATGAACAGTGGCTTTGAAAGTGCTTTGAGCTTATTTGAGTTTATTTGACTAGTCACATCATCATCATCATTATACCCTTATCCCGCCTGTGGCGGGGTCGGGTCTGCGGGTACTAGCCCTCCACTCCCTCCTGTCTCCCACCAAGTCCCCGTCCACCCCACACACCGCCATGTCCCCTGGACAACCTGCTCCCACGCCAGCTTTGGTCTCCCCCTACCCAGGGTGCTGCTGACCACCTGTATTCCTGGAATGCACCTAACGAGCTACTCTTCCCCTCTTCTCATAACGTGTCCATACCACCCCAGCCTATTCTCCCTCATCTTTTTGGCGATGTCCACCACCCCCAAGCTACCTCTAATATACGCATTCCTAATTCTATCTGCCCTAGAGACGCTGCACATGTACTGAAGCATTTGCATCTCAGCAACTAGCATTCTTTTACATTGCTTTTCTTTGCCGCCCAGCACTCTGATCCTTGTTGCTGCCTTCTCTGTTATGAAAGTCTGTTTACTACCACCATCTAAGAGTATCCTTATTTCCTGACTAGTACCAACTCTTTGAGCTAATACTTATGCTGTCTGTAATAGGTTTATGGGTGCAATAGGCTGGTTTTTAAGAGCTGTATGGAGTTCTGCTACTTCTAATTCAGGCTGCTGGGGCTGATTTTTTTGGAGAACAGTCAGGTGATGATGTCCACAAATCTTGCACTCAATATTAGTGTTATGACAATCCTTGTCCATATGATTTCTCCTTAGACACTTTAAGCATCTACCAGTTTGCCTTAGTTTCTTTATTTTTAATTCTAGGGGCCTCTCTTCCTTGTATGCTTCTGTGGAGTGGTCTCCATTCTCACAGAAGGTACAATAGATGCTTGATTTGTTCTTTGTATTACAAGAAAATGCTGTTGTAATCCTCTTTATCTAATTCCTTGGAACCCCATTTTGATTTTGAACTCTTGTATTACAAACTGCTGTTACATGATGGGAACTCTTTACAACATGCTGTGACTTCTCTCTTGAGGCCAACTCTCCTTTCAGAAACTTCAATAACTCATTAGTCATGCATACTTGCTAATGGGCATTGCCTTATAAAGGAAAGACTCATATCCTCAGGTAATGCCTTCCATATTATTGGGCATAGCAGAACTCCATATGTTGTATTCTCCACACCTAAATATTGAAGGCTGTGGGAGGTTGTCTCCACTAATTCCACCATTCATTGGAACCCATCAAGATTTTGTGCATTCTTAAGTGGTTTGAGGTTCAGGAGTTTCCCAATGTGCTTGTTATTTTGAAATTCCCTTTTTCCAAACCATTCCTTTAACTGCTTGACTGCTGTAGAATAGTTAGCCCCTGTTAATGACAATCCTCCCACTGATGCTCAGGGTCTTGCTGTTAAGTGCATTCTTAAATAGCTAAACTTCTCAGTATCATATAATCTTCTATTTTTATCTACTGCACTTGAAAAGTGGTCCCAAAATCTCAACCATTTGGTTATGTCTCCACTAAATTTTGGCAACTCAAGCTTAGGTAATTTTAATGAAGTTGAGGATGAGACCACTTGTGGGATTCTTCTTGTACAGTCAAATCCTCATAATGTTGCATTCCATCCATTTCATCCACAAGTTCTCATTTAAATGAAGGCGCCAATACCTTTGTTGAGTTCATCAAGAAGCACTTCTCTGTTTTTTAGTTTTTCCACCAGTTCCTCAATGACTTCAGCTTGATCACCATTATGTAATCTTTCTTTTATTTCTGATGTTAATTTGGTCACTGAGGTTCTAATGAATCCCCGTTTTTGTTTTAAGCCTGTAGTATGCAAGCTGCTGGTTGGTGGTATGTGAAAAATTTTTCCTCTGATTCATAAAAATTATTTTAATTAATAATATTATATAGTAAAGTTGTTAATATGTTTAGTTAATGATTGGCAGTTTCCTTAACAATATTAATATTTGAGGGGAAATTGGGGGGAGGGTATTTTTTGTGGAGCATCCCATTTTGAATTCTGGAAAATTCAGTCACCCTATAAAATTTATAATGCAAATAGAATTAGACTATTTTTCACTGCAATGGCTAATAGTGGAGTACTTGACCTGGAGAAGGCATAGGATAGTGTTCCCAGACAGGTACCATTTAGCGTTTTAAGGGAGAAAAGGGTTGATGAAGGCCATATTAGGATAGTGCAGGATATGTATCAGGGTTCCATTCCTAAGGTAAAGACAGCATGCAGAAACACTGCATGCTTCAAGGTGCAGTTTGGTGTGCATCAAAGCTCAGCACTTAGCCCATATCTATTCACTCTAGTAATGAATGAGCTGCTGATGGGAAAAGGGTAATGAAAAGCTTGAGGGGTCCAAAGACAATGCACAAAAGGCCCTACAAGACATTAAGACAGCTAAGGAAAGAGGAGTTCTTAAAGTAAACATGAAGAAGATGGAGCGCCTAGCTTTCAATTTTAGCGGCCAGGGAGCAAAAGGGTGAGATCCATTGTGGTGGTGAGGGTATACCAGTGGTCTAATAGTTTTGCTATTTAGGATCAGTTTTCCAGAGCAATGGGGAGATAGATTCTGACGTCACCCTGACGTCACCCCATTTAAGTGGCTGAGATGAGATTGCTGCACTACATGACTGGGGTGTCATGAGCTGACAGAGTCTCTAATTATTATGTTGGAGGTAGCTTGGCGGTGGGAGACATCGTGGAAAAGATGAGGGAGAAGCGGTTTAGGTGTTCGGGCCTTTCGAAGAGGAGGAGTTTATTAGGTTCATTATTGGTATGCATGTGTTTGTTTGTTTTTGTTTTAGGGCCCATCACCTACAAAGGTCATTAGGGCCCAGAAAGACAATCACTATGGTGGGGGTGTAAATGGCCATCCCACCATGATGGCAATAAATATGGGCAAAAACCTACTAAAACTAATAATAATAAGGCAATAGCCAAATAAATATTAAAGAATAATTTCAGGCAAAAGCCAAAACAAACATAACAATAAAAGCAGCAGAAGCCAAAAGGCAAAGCTGCCTGAAAGGAAAATGTGTATAAATCAAATTTTGTGAAAGAGGCCAGCCTTTTTTACAAATACAAGCGAGCTCTCAACCCGCTGATGGTTATCCCCAAATGAGACTAACTCCCAGTCAGCAGCTAAGTTCACGGTATCTCTCACAGTGATTAAAACGGTGTGCAACTGTGACAGGCTCCCAATGGCAGTCACACAATGGTTGATCCTCACCCCATAGAATGTAGGAGTGGGTGAAAAACGTGTGACCCATTCAAAGCCAAACAAGCACCTCCTCCTCCTTCCATGACTGGCAGCACGAGGACAAGCAGTGCACTGGAGTGTCCTTCAGTGTACAGAGTTCGTGGGTTGTCTCTGCAAACCACCAAGACTGCCATTGCTTATGGACAGCCCACTGCACCATTGGGAGATCGCGAGAGAAGGGGGGGCCACCTGTTGGGTACATCTGGCAAGTGGGCCACCTGACGGGCATTGGCATTCACCCTCTCGTTGCCCATGATGCTAACATGTCACAGGACCCACATAAACAACACTGCCTTGCCCTGCTTATGAATCATGAGTAGCAATCTGTGCTCACCCTGGACAATGGCATGTCTTTCATTAAGGGTGTGCAATAGCTGAAGGGAGGATAGGGAATCAGTTGCAACAACAAAGTGTCTGTCATTCAATAATTGGATGAGCTCCAGTGAATTGGGCACAGCTGTATGCTCTGCAGGTAAGACACTGGTGATGCCTGGAATGCAGCCCCCAATTGAATGACCAGTTGTAAAGTCTGACCAACCCACTGAGGTGCCATCCTTTGACCCATCCATGTAAATAAAAACATGGCCCCGATAGATCACAGAGAGAGGCGTCCAAACTCTTGTTGGTACACTGGCCTATTGGTACTGGCTTTGGGGAGGGCTGCGAGCTCAAAATCAAAACTGTCCAAGGCGGCAGAGAGGCTAGCAGCACAGGCTGCACCCTAAGCAGAGTTACACCCAGGCCAGTAAGACTACCTATCCACGGCACACCAATTGGAATGGGAACCCCTGGGTGGCGGTTGAATGGCTGTCTCAGAGTGTGACTAAAAACGGCTGGGTGTGTAGGGTGCTGTGGGGACCTTTCAGCCACAAAATGTATGCAGTCAGTGAAGGCTCACCAGTCTCAGCATAAAGGCTGAGCGCTGGACTGGTGTGGAAGGCCCTAATGGACAACCAGATGCTGGACAGTGTACATCATGCTGGCATCTGGAGCAGCCAGGCCATACACGCCTCAGCTATAATTGAGATGTGATCAAAGGAGTGATCTGTAGAGCCAAAGCATCACCATTCGATCTGCCCCAAAACCAGTTCCCTTCAGGCGCTGCAGAATATTCAGAGAGCGAAGGCACTTAGCCTTCAGCTCCTTCTACTACAGGACCCATGTCAGATGGCTGTAGAAGTGGAGACCAAGAAACTGGGCTGCCTCTACAACTGGGAGGAGGCGGCCATTCAGGGTAAGCTGAGGCTCAGGGTGAAGCCCTTGCTTATGACAGAGGTGCATGACTGTTGTTTTGTCAGGGGAGAACTTAAAGCCAGAAGTAGTGGCGAACTCATTGGCACTATTGAGTGCCATTTGCAGCTGACGCTCAATGCTGTGTGTCGTGGCAGCCCAGGACCTAATAGAAAAGTCGTCCACAAATAGGGACGACTGTACGAGGGTGTGAATGGAGGATGGTAAGCCATTCATGGCAACAGCAAAGAGCTTTACACTCTAGAGGCTCCCTTGTGGGACACCATTCTCCTGCATTAAGGCCAAGGAGTAGGTGTTACCCACTCACACTCTGAACGTCTGGTCGGGCAAAAAGCTACAGAGGACGAGGGGCAAATTACCCCTGAGCCCCCACCGCTGCAAGGTCTCCAATATACTATGGCGCCATGTGGTATCATATGCCTTCTCCATATCAAAGAAGACAGCAGTCTCCAGTGAGATCAAAAGATCCACCAGAGGCCTGCCAGCATGGAAGCCACATTGGGCATTGCTGAGACGGTGGTGCCATTCTAGATACCACACAAGGCTCCAATTAACCATGCATTACATAGATTTGCAAAGACAGCTCATCAATGAAATGGGTTTATAATTTTTTGGAAGGCTACTATCCTTCCCAGGTTTTTGGAGTGGGATTATAGTAGCCTCTCACCAGTCTGCAAGAACTTCATGCTGCCGCCAAATGTATTTAAAAATTTCAAGGAGATAACAAATGCCCTTCTCTGGAAGATACCATAGCCTTTGATAGTGGATGCTATCTAGACGAGGGGCCATGTCCCTGGCCTTTGCTAGAGCTGCCCACAGCTCCCAAGGGGTAAATGGGTTGTTATACCCCCCAGCAAAGTTTATTGGATGGCGTTCTGCAGCCCATTTCTGTTGGAGAATTGTTGCTGTGTAGTGCTGGGAAATGGAGACAGCTGCAAACGTCCTCACCAGCTCCTCAGCCACCTCACATGACAGAAGTATATGTCTCCCCTGCATTAGGAGACTGGTGCCACATGACGTTAAATACCTTCCCTGGATCTTCCTCAGCTTCTCCCAGACATTCTTGCAGGGCGTGTAACGCATAAGTGGGAAGACATACTGACTTTATTTTGAGCGTTTAGCTTCCTTGATTACCCACCGTGCATATGCCCTGGCTCAGAGATAGTCGACATGTTTGGCGTTGGTAGGATGAGACTGGAAGATACGTATGGCTTCCCCATGAGCCCAAATCACACCTCGACAGTCCTCCGCTCCCATGGCTCCCGTGCTCGTGGTGGGTTGCATGAGCTCTGGGGGACGGATGACAATGCCGCCCTGACCACCACCTCTGTGAAGTGACTCACTAGATCACTGACCCCATCAAAATCATGCAGTGGGCTGAAATAGATATGATGGGCAAACTACTCCCAGTCTGCCTGATGCAGACACCACCTCAGTGGTTGTTGGGGCAGCACCTCATCTCCACTGGTAATCTTGATAGGGAAGTGGTCTCTTCCACAAGGGTCCAACAGAACCTCCCACTGCAAACCTGGTGCCAACCCGGGAGAGGAGATGGAGAGGTCTGTACATGAAAGACCACCAATGGCAGTCATCACATGCATGGGGGCACCTGCGGTTAGAACAACAAGGCCATTGTGTGACACCCATTGTTCCAGATGGAGCCGTCGGGGGTTGCAACTTTCTGAGCCCCATTGGGGATTATGGGCATTAAAGTCACCCATAAGCAGGAAGGGTCTTGGAAGCTGGGCTGTGAGGGAGTCAAGGTCTGCCCATGGGATATGAATCCCAGGAGGCATGTAGAGGGAACATAGAGTGATGGGCACAGCCAGCTGCAGTGAGACAGCCACTGCCTGCAGAGGCATCTGCAAACTACTGGCACGTGCATGCCACCCCTCCCACAGGGTGGCTTCCTTGCTGCAGGGTGTCTGTATATATAGTTTTCCCCCATAACGAAATGGGGGTATCACTACAACACAAGATCTCCTGGAGGGAAATGCAGATGGGGTAGTGCATTGAGATCAGCATTGTGATCTCGTCCCTCTTGTGGTGAAACCCTCTACAGTTCCATTGTAAGAGATTTACCACCATGTGGGTTTAGTAGCCTTATTTCTATTCCAACCTTTTCTCTGTCCCATTGCAGAAAAGGGAGAGGTGCCTACAATTGGGTCTTCCTCCTCCATCTCAAAGGAGAAATCCCCATCGTGCCCCAGTTGGGGCATGCTACCACCCCATGCTTCCTGCCTTTTGCCAGAGAGCCTGGGTGGACGAACCAAGGACATGCGCCCTACTGTGGGATTGGGAGGTGTCCCTGGTTTCTTTCCTCCTTTCTCACCCACCACCCCCTCCATGTTGGGGGCTGGCTGCACTGAGACAGGGAGAGAGGCCATCAAGGGAGATGCCTCACTGTGATGCTAGCACAATGCTAGCACAACCGACAACACCACATGGCTCCCACAGGCTCAAATGGGCAACAAACGGATGAGAGGGGAAGTTGCAGTAGCATGCCCATCTGGGTGCAGACAGATGATACAGCAGCTGTTTTTGCAGCACCTGCATAGGACACCCAACGACTAGAGATCTCTGGCAAGGCTAGCAGCTGTCGTGCATCCTGAAAGCTGATACTCTTCTGGACTTACCTGCAACCAAGTGGTGCAATCCTGAGAAGAGGCGGGGTGGTTGCCTTACAGTTGATGCAAAAAAGGTGCAGTATTACATGACTCAGGGTAGTTGTCTCCCTGCCCACAAGTGCCACACATGGCCTTGGCAGAAAGAGAATTGGAAGTGGGTTTGACTGCACCTAAGGCCTCCTTAGATGCAGGAACACGCTTTGCATCAGTGGTGGATCCCTGCAGCTAAGAGGCCATTGTCTCTGGTTCAGGGCAGGAGCCGATGTTATTGCCACAACAGATGCATTCCCTGACCCAGTTGCCTTACTGGGGGAACGTGGCCTCTTGGCTGAAGCAGTGTCTGTCTCCATCGGCTCAGCTACAGTTGGCCCACTAAGTTGAGTGGGATGAAGCCCACTATCTTCTGGCTGAACACTAGTCATGGAAAGAGAAGAAGGTAAAGTGGTGGGGTTATTTGACGAGCCCCCCAGCGTCTGATTTGCTGCCATACTTTATGGTATTTAAAATTCACTGCCCACAGGCCTCACATACCATGCACCCCAACACAGGAAAGCCCATTCAGGTCGCTGAAGTTGCTCGGGCAGGATACTGCAAGGGTGGCATAATCCCCGAGTACCAGACCAATGGTATTGGGGTATGACTGCTGGTCCGCTCACTGTAACCCTAGGAGGCATAAACTTTATGCGCCCCTTGCTGGTTGACCAAGACCAGGTATCCGCCTTGGCCACCCGTTTTCCCTGGAAACTGTGGCCAAAGTGATGTTTTGGAGACTTTAGGTCACAACCTTAGTCCTCGATGTCTGTCAGCCATCTCACCAGTGTGAGGAGGCCCAGAGACATCGCAGGGCATATGCCTCCTAAATCACCAGGATCCACTTTTCCCAGGGGTACAGGTCTCCATGCATGGCTAGCATGCATGTAGGCGTTTATTTACAGTCACCTCAGTGAGGTGACTACATCGACCAAGAACATATCCACATATAATAGAAGTGTCATCCAGTAAAGGACACCAGAAGGACACCAACAACCACAATGATGGTAAAGTCCAGTCCAGGACACAAGTCATGGGCAATGACGATAGTGGTGTTGTCCAATCAGGGGCATGAGAAAGTCGCCCTTTTTAGTCGCCTCTTACAACATGCAGGTATGCAGTGTGCCTATTCTACCCCGGGCACACAGGGGGCACTGGAACGTGCATATACAGTGTACCCCCATAACGAAATGGGGGTATCACCATGGCACAGGAAATCTTGGAGAGAGGTACAGATAGGGATTTGTTGTGAGATGAGAATTGTGATCTCATTCCTCTTGTGGGTTCCATGACAGTTTCATTGAAAGCGATTTGCCATCAGGTGGGCTTAGGAGGCTTGTCTATTCCTCCCTTTTTCATCATCCCACTGCAGAAAAATGAGGGGTGCCTACAATGGGGTCATCCAAAGGAGGAGTTCCCATCATGCCCTAGTTGGTTCATGCTGCTACTCAGTAATTTCCACCACTGGCCAGAGAGCCTGTGTGGATGAACAAGAACATCACGCCTGCTGCAGGAATGGGGGGCATCCCAAGTTTCTTTCCTCTTCCTCCTGTCTCACCCACCACCCACTTCAAGGAGGGGACTGGGTGGGCTGACCCAGGGAGAGAGGCCTTCAAGTGAGATGCATTTGTTTGATGAGAGGTATCTGTGGCACAGACTGGCACCCGATGGACCTTGTGGGCCCAAGTGAGCAACAAATGGAGGAGAGGAGTGAGTTGTGGTAATGTGTCTGTCTGGGTGCAATCAGAAAACACAGAAGCTTCTTTTGCAGCATCTGCATAGGACAAGCCACAACTGGACTCCCCTGGTGTGGCTAGCAGCTGCTGTGGCTTCTTCTGGCTCTACCACCGCCTCTGGCCCATACATGGGCCCCCCAATAATGGCGGTGCCAGCCTCTTTGGAGGCCACAGATGCCTCTCATCACCCCCTCCACGGGGGGTGGTGAGTGGGACAGGAGGAAAGAAACAAGGGACACCTACCACTTCCTTAGTGGGGCACGTGTCCTTGGTTCATCCACCCAGGCTCTCTGGCCAATGGCATAGAGCATGCGGTGGTTTCATGCCCCAACTGGGGTAATAAGGGGATTCCTCCTTCGAGATGGAGGAGGACAGCCCAATTCAAGGCGTCCCTCCGTTTTCTGCAGTGGGCCGGAGAAAAGGGAGGAATAGAAATAAGCCACCTAAGTCCACGTGATGGTAAATTTCCTACAATGGAACTGTCGAGGGGTTTCCCACAAGAGGGACGAAATCACACTGCTGATCTCCAGGCACAACCCAGTCTGCATCTTCCTCCAGGAGATCCTGCGTTGTAATGATACCCCCACTTCAAAATGGGGGTACACTACATATGCAGACACCCGGCAGCAAGGAAGCCACCCTGTGGGAGGGGTGGCTATCCTTATCCGGAATGGGTGCATGCACGTGCCAGTGGCTTTGCAGACGCCTCTGCAGGCGGTGGTGGTCTCATTGCAACTGAATGTGCCCACCACTCTATGTTCCCTCTACATGCCTCCTGGGATTGATATCCCATGGGCAGACCTTAACTCCCTCAGTGCCCAGCTTCCAAGACACTTTTCTGATTATGGGTGATTTTAATGCCCATAATCCTCAATGGGGCTCGACAGTCACAACCCCGAGGGCGACTTGTCTAACAATGGGTGTCACACAATAACCTCATTGTTCTCAACACAGGTACCCCCACTCATTTGGTATCTGGTATACTGGATTCCTCATGATACCAGACATCTCATGTGGTATCTGGAATGGTACAACCTTCTCGCCAATGCCCAATGTGACTTCCGTGTGGGCAGGTCTCCAGTGGATCATTCGATCTCATCAGAGACCTCAGTGTCTTCTTTAATGGCTGTCTTCTTTGATGTGGAGAAGGCATATGATACCACATGGCGCCATGGTATACTGGAGACCTTGCACCAGTGGGGGCTCAGGGGTCATCTGCCTCTCTTTCTCCATAGCTTTTTGTCTGACTGGACCCTCAGAGTGTGTGTGGGTAACACCTACTCCTTGGCCTTCCTGCAGGAGAATGATGGCCCACAGGGGAGCGTCTTGAGTGTGACACTCTTTGCTGTTGCAGTGAATGGTTTCCCATCCTCACTTCACACCCCATTACAGTCGTCCCTATTTGTGGACGACGTTTCTATCAGGTGCTGGGCTGCCACGATGCGCAGCATTGAGCATCAGCTGCAATCAATAGTGCCAATGAGTCCGCCACCTCACGTGGATATACATTCTCCCCTTACAAAACAATGGTCATGCACTTCTGTCATAAGCAAAGGCTCCACCCTGAGCCTCAGCTTACCCTGAATGGCCGCCTCCTCCCAGTTGTAGAGGCGGCCTGGTTTCTTGGTCTCTGTTTCGACAGCCGTCTGACATGGGTCCTGCACTTGAATGGGCGGAAGGCCCATGAATAGGCTCCCATGAAGGCTCCCTGAATATTCTGTGGTGCATGCAGGGAACTGGTTTTGGGGCAGATCGAACGGTGATGCTTTGGCTCTACAGATCACTCGTTCAATCACGTGTTGATTATGGCTGCAGCATTTATGGCCTGGCCACTCCCTCTACTCTCCCGATGCTGGACAGTGTTCATCATCTGCCATCCAGCTGTCCATTGGGGCGTTCTGCACAAGTCCAGTACTCAGGCTTTATGCTGAGACTAGTGAACCACCACTGACTCTTCAGTGGCACTACTTGGCAGCTGCATACATTTTGTGGCTGAAAGGACAGCTGCAGCACCCTACACACCCAGCCGTCTTTAGTCGCACTCTGAGACGGCCATTCGACCACCGCCCAGGGGTTCCCCCTCCATTTGGTGTGTGTTGGATGGACGGTCTTACTGGCCTGGGTGTGACTCTGCCTAGGGTGCAATGGTGCCACCATGAACAATGGTGGTCCCAGTGGTTTGTGGAGACCACCAAAAAACTCTGCACACTGACAGACACTCCAGTGCACTGGGTGTCCTTGTGCCGCCAGTTGCACAGGGAGGAGGTTGTGCTTGCTCAGCTGTGAATTGGTCACACGTTCCTCACCCACTCCTACATTCTAAGGGGTGAGGATCAACCATCGTGTGATTGCTGTTGGGAGCCTCTCACAGTGGCACACATTTTTAGTCACTGTGAGAGATACCATGAACTTGGGGATAACCCTGAGGGGTTTGAGAGCTCACTTGTATTTGTGAAATAGGCTGGCCTCTTTCACAAAATTTGATTCTATACATGTATTTTTAGGCAGCTTTGCATTTATTCTTGTATTGTTTTGGCTTTTGCCATGTTTATTGTTATATCTGTTTCGGCTTTTCCCCTTTTATGGTTATATCTGTTTTGGCTTTTGCCACTTTTAGTGTTATATCTGTTCTAGCTTTTGCTACTTTTATTGGCCATATTTATTTGGCTGTTGCCTTTGATTGTTATCACTTTTAGTGGCCATTTGCCCTTTTTATTGCTATCATGGTGGGATGGCCATTTACACCCCCACCATGGTGATTTGTCATTCTGGGCCCTAATGACCTTTGTAGTCGATGGGCTCTAAAACACAAACAAACAAATGGAAAGGAGTGGGATTCTTTGTAATAACTAGAATGGGATCAGGAACGGGAGGTCATGTGTCACCCAAATGGCTTGCCTGATTGTTTAGGTAATGGACCGAGAGGGTTAGCTTTTCAGGTGAGGGAGTAACCCTGAGTTCACTTTCTTTCAGATGAGAAGTAAAATCGAGGTCCCGTGCGGTGTATGACGGAATCTGCATGTGAAAGAACCCTCTCTATTATGGAACGGGTAGAGGAACCAAAATTCCCATGTGTTGCAGCTTGCCGCCTGGCTTTGGTGGAATGTCCCAACGAACAGTAAAACGACAATACATAGCATAGGAGTTGCAGCTTTGGTTGGCAATTGTGAGAAATCACTGTACAATATATCGCCCGTGTGTCCACCCAGAGGGACAAGATGGGTACAGGACCCTGACATATGGGGGATGAGGGTTAGAAGTTACTTGTAACCTAGCCCTATGCAGACATCAAGCAGGTTACTAGTATACTAAATACTACATTATAGCTTTCTTAGCCAGTAGTCAGACCAGTGCCGGATTTACCATTAGCCTAATTCGGCAGAAGCCTAGGGCCTTAACATTTAGCTGACATCAAAAGTTAAGAAAAGGGCCTAAATGGGCTTGAAAAGGGCCTATCAATATCTAAATCTGGCACTGAGTCAGACCTGTAATATATATTCCTATTCAGTGGCGGATCCAGGATTTTCGCTAGGGGGAGGTTGAGCCATTACATGGGGGGGTTTATATGTGCATAGAGGGGGTTGCAAGCCCAAAACCCCCATCCTGGATCCGCACGTGTTCCCATTGGTTCAGCCATTCCCTCCTAGGAAGGCAGAACCGATAGAAATACTTGTCTGACGTCACTCACGTATGGGTAGTCGCAGTGCCGGCACATTTCATGAATCCTGCAGCACAGTGGTTGAGAATCGCTGGTTTAGAGGGTGGGAGTGGCTCATTGCATTGGACACACCAGTTCTTGCATAACTACTGAAGTTAAACAGTGCAACCCCAGAGAGTACTGACATGGGTGGTCTCTTGGGAAAACTTGGTACTTCTAATACCCAAAAACGTGTTGTAGTGTCTGTGCAATCTCTGCATAAGCACTACATTGCGGACGTGGCTCTAATGACCTTGTAGTTGAAGGCCCCTAAAACTCAAACAAACAAGTGGAGAAGGTGGTGACCCATAAACATCTTGGAATTATTTTAAATAGTCACGGTAACTGAAAGGATCATATTGGTAAATTAATTGGGAGGGCTTCTCAATTCCTCAGTCTGATTAATAGAGTCCTAGGGGACAACACAAAGTAGGCAAAAGAAAAGGCTTATATTTCAATGGTGTGACCAATTTTAGAGTATTGCAGTCCAATTTGGTTTCCCTGTAGATAGGACTTTTCTTGGGAAATTGAAAGAATTCAAAGCAGGGCAGCACGAATTGCTCTCCACAGGTTTTCTCACAGGGAAAGTGTGCCTAACATGATTAGGGAATTTGGATGGGAGACCTTAAACCAAAGGCGCGTTTCTCACAGCATTCGTCTTTTCCTGAGACTGCTGCTGGTGGGGTGAAATGGACCTCTGGTTGGAAGTATATCCCTGCTGTGTGTGAGGGGATTAAGGATCATTCATTTAAATTGAAGCAGTCTGTAAATAGACTCATAAAATCAATGGGGGACAGTTGAAGTGGAATGCTGCAGTATATGAGCAGGGTGTTAATAGCTGATAGAATAAGGAATGAGTGTATGGACGAAGCTCATAAGAGGATAAGGGTGTGATGATGATGACCTAAGGTTATCATCATCATCATCTCACCCTTCTCCCGCCCGACGCAGAGTCGGGTCTGCGGGTTCTAATCCTCCACTCCCGTCTATCCCCCACCAAGTCCCCCTCCACCCCACACGCCTCCATTTCCCTTTGCACCACCTGTTCCGACGTCCTTTTGGTCATCCTCTACCCCTACTGCCCCCAACTACCTGCAGTCCCACAATGGACCTAATAAGTTCCTCCTCTCCCCTCCTCATCACATGCCCATACCACCTCAAACGCTTTTCTCTCATCTTCTCTGCAATGTCCCCCACCCCCAAGCTACCTCTTACATAATTGTTTCGGATTCTGTTGGATCGTGACACCCCACACATGTAGTGCAGCATTCGCATCTCTGCCACTTGCATTTGCCTTTCATGGTTCTTCCTAACTGCCCAACACTCTGAGCCATGCAGCATAGCGGGCCTAACGACAGTTCTGTAAACTTTGCCCTTCAACTTTATTGGGACCCTGCGGTCACACAGGACCCCACTCGCCTGTCTCCACTTCAACCATCCTGCATTAATCCGACGGGTCACATCAGAATCAATCTCCCCATTACTCTGGAGAACTGATCCTAGATAGCGAAATTCCTGCACCACCGGGATCCCCTCTCCCCCACAATGTAACTCATCCTCTTGCCCCTGGCCACTAAAATTGAAAGCCAGGTACTCAGTCTTCCTGATGTTAACCTTAAGGCCCTATCCTGCCATTGCTGTTTTAATGCCTTGTAGGCCCTTTTGTGCATCCTCCTTGGACTCCTCGAGCCTTCCTACATCATCTGCAAATACCAGGCACTGGGGGGCCCATTCCCCTATTCCCGTCAGCAGCTCATCCATTACCAGAGTGAATAGGTATGGGCTAAGTGCTGACCCTTGATGCACACCAACCTGCACGTTGAAGATTGCAGTGTTACCCCATGCTGTCCTCACCCTAGTGATGGAACCATCATACATATCCTGCACTATCCTAATGTGGCCTTCATCATGATGACCTAAGGTTAAACATCTCTAAATAGTTATTGTCCTTGATATGATTGATCAGTAGAGCATCAGTTTGAGCTTTCCTTGACCTTGCCCTTTTGGCCCTTGACATCACTGCAGGACCACTGCTTCCAGCATTTGTTGCTACTACTTATTCTGGGTGGTTCTCTAGTGACCTGTGGGGATCTTTGTCACTTTCGTCCACCCTGTGTCCTGGAGTGTTTTGGAGATTTCTTCATTCTCCCTGGACTACCTTCCATCTGGACATTTTAGTTTATCAAATGCAAATGTTCAACACTTCAGAATGTAAATCATGTTTATTTCATAAGTGGATTATTCTAGAAGGAATGTTACAGAAACTGAAACAGGAAGGTTACAAAAACTGAAACAGGAAATTGGAAGGTTACAGAAACACTTGCATAAGATTGACGTGTGGAATATGAAAACATCAGAATTGGAGGTAGGCCAAAATAATAAGAGTCATCTTAGTAGAAACGATATATTAAAAGTCACCATTGGCAATAATTGTCTATTCATGTATAAATACTAATTGTCAATCAGCTTGCAGAACAATGTCTAATACTTGAATTAAAATATCAGCACAAAACATACAAAGAAATTTGTATTCTTATCAAATGGCCTACATGTATGGTTGCAAAAGTCTTGAAAGAATGCAGGATGCCATGCAAAAAATAAACCAGAGGACATCCAAGAAAAACTAGTGCTAAACTAGACAGGTGAGTCAAACGTCAAGCTTCAGCAAGATTTGTTAAGCTCCATATTGCCAGAATAGTGCCATTATTAAGTTTGAAGAATGTTAAAGGGAGATTGCAATTTGCAAGAAGCAATGCCAATTGCCCTAATTGGAAGAAAGTACTAATTACTCATGAAACTAAAATAAATCTCTTTGGAAGTGATGGCAGATTGTATGTTAAAAGACCCAAAAAAACCTGACTCCTAGATACACAATTAAGACAATAAAATATGATGGAGGTAACATGCAAATTTGGGGATGCTTCTCATGCCATGGTGTTGGTCCAATATTTTGGATAAAACAAACCATGAACAAGGAAATCTATCTCAATATTATGGATAACATAATGCTTCCTAATGTGGAGGAAAACATGCCATTAATTTGGGTGTATCAACAAGATAACAATCCAAAACATACTGCCACGTTAGTAACAAATTGGTTCACTAGCAAAAATATATTGAAATTACCATGGCCATTTCAATCACTGGATTTGAATCCAATTGAGAATCTGTGGTAAGAGTTGAGAAGTCGAGTTTCCATTACAAAATCTTCAAACAAAGAATTGCTTTGGGAGGAAATCAAAGAAATATGGTATTCTAATCCTGTTCAAGATTTTCAAAACCTTATCAACTCCATTCCAAGAAGAAGTGCAGATGCTAAAAGACAGGCAACATAATATTAATTGCTGGACTTAATTCTTTTTAAATCATTCAGCATTATGTGCAAGTGGTTTTGTGTCAACACTCTTATTTTTTTACTATCTTTAATTTTCAATCTGTTTTCTTACAATTATTTATTCTTTACATTTGTCACTGATTGCCTTTATTTGTGTGTAAGAATAACTTCTTCTTCACAATAAACCTATTTGGCCTGCTACACTGATTGATGTTTTCCATTATTGAGCATAACTCCACAATTTTCACTCCAATATAATCATTGTAGCTGGGAGAATGTGGAACGTATTCCCAATATGGAACTGCATGTGCAGGATTCTCCTCTTAACTACTGAGGTAATGTTTGGTTGATATATATTTACTGCTGCCATGTTTTTAATTCAAGGGTTCTGCTGTCTTTCTCTACCCCCAATTCAATGCTTTGAGGAATGGTCACAGTCCTTTTTGTTCGTTCCTTGGTGTTTTAGGGCCCTTCAACTACAAGGTCATTAGAGCGCCATCCACTGTGTAGTTCTGATGCAGAAACTGCACAGACACTACACTAATGTAACGATTTTTGGATACTAGCAGTACCCAGTTTTTTCAAGCAGCCACCCATGTCAGTACTAGATGGAGTTTCGCTGCTTAACTTCAGTGATCAGACGAGAACTGGTGTTTCCAATGCAATTCGCCACTCCATCACAGTCCTCTTCACTCCCCTATCCCTGTGAACAGTGATACAGTACACCCACCATACAGTGATCCTATGACTCGAATCTGCCCGTCCAGATCCAGATCCTAGGCACCTAAACGTCAGCACCTTTTTCACTACCTTGCCCCCCACACAGTATGCCATCATGATATCACTAAATGCCATGAAATTTCTTAGATAGGTACTGGTTAAGAATGGTCATTCAAGGGGCGTCCACATGCTTATTCGCCCTTGGAAGCTCGCTTTACTTCCTCAATGCTAATCATTTGATGAGGGGCTAAAACTATTACATGGAAATTTCACAAATTCCCTTATGTGTGAATTTCCCTACTCCTGATTCCCCTTTTATGGATGACCCATTAGATATTAGCCTAAAAACAGAATTGAATAAATAAATATATCTGAATAAATAAATATATAAATAAATATATGAATAAATATATATATATATATATCTGAATGAATAAATAAATATATCTAAATATTTCCTTTTGCTGAGCTTTATTTCTAATCAACCATTTTAATTTCAAAAACAAGTAAATACAATAAAACCCAAACCCATTTCCTTCAATGCATCTGCAAGATACTACAAGCTCAGATCTCGTTTCCGTTCATTACTTCATTACATTAATAATACTTTTCCTGAATGGTATACCAAAGAGGTGAAGGTAGCTTTGCAGAACCTTAGAAGGGCTAGGAATGCACTTAGGAGAGGGAGGGATGCCAATAGTGAGTTAGCTTATAAAGAGGGTCTGCAAATGGTTAAAGTGTATATGAAGAAGGCTTACCAGAAGGCTTAAGAAAAACCCAAAGGCGTTCTGGGGGTATCTGACGAGGTATAGGAAAGAGGGTTATATGGATACAGTGGTTAAGGATGGGTCAGGAACTGTAGTTAAGGATGGTCTTATGATTGCCAATGTTTTCAATGATTCATTTTCAAAAAGCTTTGCAACCATTAGAAGAAACTTCCAGCTGGTACTTGATAGTGATTCCCCAGGGGGAATGGATGAGGTTACTATCACTAGGGTGGGAATTGAGCAACTACTGAGTAAATCAGTGGTTCATAAGGCTGCAGGTCCTGATGGCATTTCTCCATATATTATGCAGCAGCTTTCATGGATACTTAGCTATTACCTGGTGGTAATATTTAGAAAGTCATTAGCCACAGGCATTGTTCCATCATCATGGAAACAGGCTAATGTGGTACCAGTTTTCAAGTCAGGAAACACAGCATGCCCTAAGTGCTATAGACCAGTTTCATTAACAAGTGCTGTATCCAAGGTTTTTGAACATATCCTATTCTCCTTTATAATGGGGTATCTGGAAAAGAATAGCATCCTTAGTGATAACCAGCATGGGTTTAGGAAAGGGAGGTCATGTAACACCCAAATGGCTTGCTTGATGGATTATATTCCAAGGGCTTTATACAATAGAAAGCAGGTTGACATTGTATTCTTGGACTTTGAACAGGCTTTTGTCATGGTACCCCATGATAAGCTGATTTCAAAGTTTAGGGATAAATAGTAAGGTTACTCAGTGGGTAAGGTCCTATCTCCTTGATAGACAACAGAGAGTAAAGTACAAGGGAAGTGCATCTGATTGGAAACCAGCCACATCACGGAAGTGTATTGGGTCCTTTGCTGTACATTCTATATGTGAATGACATAGGACTTGAAATTAGTTCCTTCCTTGAACTATTTGCAGATGACACATGTACTGCTTGGGTATTAGATGATGGGTTATCATCCTGTGCCCAATTACAACAGGATCTCGATAAGATTTAAAATTGGCATTTAAAATGGGAATTGCCATTAAATCTGAAAAAGTGTAGGATTCTTACAATATCTAGATCTAGAAAGCTACTTGATTTTGATTACTATATAGGTGGAGTGAGGGTTGGGAGAGTTGTGACCCATAAGCACCTTGGAATAATTTTAAACAGCCAAGGTACCTGGAGGGATCATATTAGTAAATTGGTTGGGAGGGCTGGTCAATTCCTCCATCTGATTAGTAGGGTCCTTGGGGACAGCACAAAGGAGGTGAAAGAAACAGCATATTAGAAACAGCAATGGTGTGACCAATTTTGGAGTATGCTAGTTCAATTTGGTTTCCCTTCTGGCAGGAATTATCTTGGGAGATTGAAAGGATACAGAGGAAGGCAGGAAGAATTGTACTCCACAGGGTTTCTCATAGGGAGAGCGTGTCTGATAGGATTAGGGAATTAGGGTGGGAAGGGAGCAGCAATTTTGTTGGACACACCAGTTCTCGTCTGATCACTGAAGTTAAGCAATGCAAGCCCAGTTAGTACTGACATGGGTGGTTGCTCGGGAAAGCTGGGTGCTGCTAATACCCAATAATCGTTGCATTTGTGTAGTGTCTGTGCAGTCTATGCATTAGAACTATGCTGTGGACGGGTCTCTAATGACCTTGTAGTTGACGGGACCTTAAACACCAACAAACAACAACAACTAGGGTGGGAAACACTTAGCCAGCGATGCATATCTCACATCATCAGTCTTTTTATCAGACTGCTGCTGGGATGTGATGGACCTCTGGTTGGATTTGTTTCCCATGCTGAGTATAAAGGGAGAAAGGATCATTCATATAAATTGAAGGAGATTAGGGCACAGACAGACCAATATTACTGGTCTTTCTTACCAAGGACCATTTGGCAATGGAATAGCCTTGGAGAGGATAAAGTGGAGGGCTTCCTGAAAAGAAACCCTACCATGACTGGTGTTTTAGGGGGATCACAAGGATTTTAGCCTAGGGTTTTGGGAGCTTTATGGTTATGTAGGAATGAGAGTTCATCTCTCCACTGCCATATTGGCCAAATAAGGCTACTGGCAGTGTAGTGAATTAGAATTACCCTACTTTAATTAACCAATGAGGAATTAGAGAAAATTGCATGTGTACATCTAAAATAGTATATATAAGCATGAAAAACTCTCAGCAGTCAGTCATCTGCCAGAAGGGGCGGTAGGGAGAGTCAGCTAGATCCCAGAAAGAGAGACTTACAGAAAAAATCAGACTTTTGAGTAGTAAAAGAACTACTTAAGAACAGTGTGGTCCAGATTTGAGTGGTTAAGTTGGCCAAATCTGGAACATTTACAACGTGTGAGAAATTCTGAACTTGTAAATGTAGCCCGAAATTCTGTGGAAGTGTTACATATTTCAAAAAATACCAAATATTTGTAAAGATTTGTGAAATCAACCAAATTTTAATATATGATGAACTATGAACTGATTCAAAGTAAAAACTTAAATTTGTGAAAATGCATTGTGTGTAAATAGAACATTTAAAACGGGCTCAAATTTGATGAATGAAAATCGCTAGCAACTAACATCAAAATCGTTAGCCATGAAGCTTCTCATCATGAGGACTTCCATAGAGACCACATCTCCAAATTGGCAAATTCAAGACCAGCAGTCACAAAAGTAAGAAAGCAAAGAATATTTCCTAAAATGTACTTAGCTTATCCCTTTTAGTAACTAGTAAATAGCAACATACGTGCATGTAACCAAAAGTCCTTATTAGGGAAATAAAAAGTAACGGAAGGGTTAGCATCTATAGCATCCAAGAAATGAAGCCCACATTGGCATCGAACCAGGAGAACACTGTCACAAGGGATGACTGCTTTTTCCACTCCATAGCACCATTCAACTGGAAGGAATCATGTTATGGCCTAACAACAGTATTCCTTACAGGCAGTTCTGATCCTTTTAGAAACTGGCGTTGATCATCTGGGGTTGGTGCTTACAGGGTGAATGAGCGCTTGTCATAGGTGGGAAAAGAGTTATTAAAAGTAATTTGCATGGAGATGCTTTATGAATTTCATTTGTTTTTACTTTGAACTTTTTATACTGTTTATTTGTAAAATGATGCTATGTTTAAGTTGGTAATCAGCTATCAAAGCACAATGGCCATATGGAATTTTAATGCTCATATATCAAAAATGACACTTTGTTGGCAAGGTAACTATTTCAAGGATTACGTGTCTTAATTTAATCTTTGGTCGTTTAATTATTTGGGAAAGAAAGTAATCCTGATAATCCTTAAAGATTAGTGACGTTCTTGACCCTTTTTCTTCAAGAATTAGGTGTTACCCATCTGTGCTCCAAATGGGTATTATGATCCTGGCTTGTGTTTTGAAATGTGGTCTTTAAGGTCAGGACATTGCAAACAATAATGCCAGTTAAAAAAATTTTCAATCTTTCACTGTTATTTACATTAATCATGTTTCATATTTTTGCTTTAATGATTGATGTGGTTGTTCTCTAGGAATCTAGATGAAAGTATACCTAATGTAGGTTGTCAAATGAGTAATAATAATAATGATTTTGGGCATTTTATAATCATGTTCATTAATCATGCAGCCATAATATCATTTGGAGTAAATTACTTTGAGACATGCATACTGTATATCAGCATTTGTTGTATGTTTGTTGGCGTTTTAGGGCCCTTCAACAACAAGGTCATTAGAGCCCCATCCACAACATAGGTCTTATGCAGAGACTGCACAGACACTTCACTAATGTGACGATTTTTGGGTATTAGCGGTACCCAGTTTTCCCAATTCGCCCACCCATGTCAGTACTATATGGAGTTGCGCTGCTTAACTTCAGTTATCGGTCAGGAACTGATGCGTCCAATGCAATAAGCTGCTCCCTGCATATCAGCAGAAACTTGCTTTAACAATTGACATCGTTTCAGGCCTTTTCCTATTCTTTTATGTTGAGTTGCATTCCCTAATGAATATATCACTAACTCAATAACCCAAATTTGTACTGCCACCAATGCAAGTGAATAATGGCAGGCCATGCACTGTATGAACCAGATGGAAATTGAATTCCCGCCATTATTGCAACCCTTATACCTACCTGTTGTAGTGTCGACAGTCCATTTGAAAATCAGATGGCTAAAGGACGAAGTGCTAGTGATAGTATTTAACGGAATCCAGAACGTCCGCCCCCGACATTTCGCTCCTGGCATTGACTCAAGGGTCAGTGAGCACTGACCCTTGATTTTTACCTGATTTTGGCCGTTTTTTGTTATTCTGTTTTTACCTAGAAAAACAGCATTGTTCGTTTGGACCATTTTCTGAGTGTTTCGAAGAATAGTTAAGGCAAAAATTCAGCAATTTTGGCAAGAATTCTGTGCGACAATCTTGCTTAATTGTTTTGTTTTATTAAAATTAAACAAAACAATTAAGCACGATTGTCAAGCAAATTAAGCAAATTTAACATAGCTTGGCTGCAGGCCTAATGGCACTTCACTATTTCTTTTAGCTGGGGTACCATATTTTCTTCCACTGGTGCCAAGGTGGGAAGTGGCAAACTTCTATGCCAGACAATTTTCTACCGTAGTTTCTTGTACCGTGACTTTTCCTCCCTTCGATAACCCAATTAAGCAATCTGTCTTTGTCAGAATAGAATTTTAAACCATGGACTAAAGAAATACTAAAGAAATTGTAGGCCTGTTTTACATGGCGACTTACCTGGTCCATTGTGGCCATGTTGTTTCAAAACAAAGCGCTTTAGAGGTGCCCAACCAGTTTTGTCAGTTACTGTGGTCGATTTTGTTCAGACCAAAAGGGTGACCAGCATGACCAAAATAAAAATGTGGTCCATGCGTTTAGTAAGACACAAATGAAAAATGGCGGCATGCTCCAACCAGTTTTAGAAAGATGATGGAATGCACTTCATTTCTGAAGGTACTGGTAATTAGTTTAAATTGATACAAAAGCAAATTTTTATAATTTGGTGGTAGGTTTAATGATTTCGTTTCTTTATTTTAATTTAGTGAACTTTTTTATTTTAGTGGATTCTTTTAGTTAAGTGAATTAATTTTTTTTAAGTTCTCTGAATTAGTTATCATGGGTCCCCAACTATCTAACCAAAGCGTTTTAGTGATCCATTTTGGTCAGACCAATTATTACATCGCGGTCAAACCACAACGTGCCTTATCCCAACACTGGTAAATAGTGAATTTATTGCCAATGATATTTGAGTGATGATGCGGATTAAGAATATGTCATTGGTTTTGGTGAGTTGGCTCCAGTTTTTGGAATAGTTAATAATTAACTAATTAATGTTTGCACCATGGTGAAGTGCCCAGAATAATCAGAAATATATATCATATACTTAAACTGTTTAAAGTCATACATTAAGTTATAGCACAGTAACCAATGCCTTTATTTGAAAAACTACCCCATATAGGAAATAATCGTGAGGGAAAACTTAGATTTGATGGAGGGGACTTTCCTTTCCTAAAACAGTTTGGAAATTTTCACAGCCGATTTTTCAGACTAATGCAAAGTTACATTTTGTTCAATAGATGTGGGTATTTTTAACTATCGCATAAGAAGGCTCTAAAAAATGAAAAGTTTTGATATAGCATATTCCTATATTCAAATTAAAAATAAGCCTTCAAAACTGCATTAATGAGGATATGTGAATTACCTGTGGCTGCAGGATTTTGTCTCAGGTATGCAGCTCAGCAAATTGTCACTGTTATGCGCCCCAACTAGCTAACTTTGGGAGCACAGAATTGAGGTGCAGACTTTGCTATCTTGGAGCTCAAACCAAGTCTGCACTCCAAGTTACCTAGTTGGAGTGGCTAAGTGCAACAATCTGTTGAGTTGCATACCTGAGACAAAATCCTGTAGCCACTGGCCATTAACAAATCCCCATAAATGCAGATTGGAAGGTTTAGTTTTAATTTTAGGTTTAGGAACATGCTATATCAAAATTTCTCATTTTTCAAGAGCTCGGTGATGCAATAGTTAAAAACCCATATCTATTGAAAAAGAATGCAACTTTGCATTATCCTGAAAAAACTACTGCTAAAATTTCCAAACTGTTTTAGGAAATGAATGTCCCCCTCCATCAACTATAACTTTTTCCAAAACAGTTGATCCAATATTTTATGGTTTTTGAAATTAAGCCTTTGGTTACTTTAAAAGTGCACCCTGTAAAAGAAAACGTTAATTTCGATTCAATATAAGACGTTTAGTATTAAGTATCGTATTTTAAACGTTGTCCAATATCTCAAAAAGTAGAGCCAATTTCACAAAAGTGGTGGCATTTATGAAATCAGCTGCCTCAAAATAATCTAAATTCATTCTCATGTTCTTGGCAACTGAGAAAAAAAATTTTTGTAGACGTGTGTAATCAGTGTTGTGCAAGAATGTGAAACCAAGCATTATTATAAATAGTATTTTGGATAGTTAATTGGTATTAATTTACTGTATTATCTCGTGTATAATACGCACTTTTTTTCCCAAAAAATTGGATGCAAAGTCTGTGTGCGTATTATACGTAGGTGTAAAAATTTCAGCCATTATCAGAGAACACTAAACACGCATAAAGAATACTGGATCATCCATTGAAATCAAGTTGACATGTTTGCTTATTGACCTCATTTAACTTCTATTAGATGCTGTTTTGAGTTCCTTTTATAAATATAATATTTAGCTACCTACACTTTATTTACCTTCAAACCATAGATACAAGGGCTTGTATATTAATACAAGTGTAACCATAGATATAATAATACTAGTGTACTACTATGAAAAATTAGCAAGTCCTGTAATAAAAATGAATATTCTAAGTCCAGTTTTGTCCAACAATACCGATATTAAATGCCTAAAAATTCTTCACAATCGTCATCTGAAATAATTGGGAACTGGCAAACTTAACCTGCGTATTATACATGGGCATTAATATGTTTCTTTAACTAAGTCTTAAATCTTACACAGGTGCGTATTATACATGAGATAATATGGGGTGTTACGTGCGTTTGTCTTGTAAAATGTGATAGGGCCTACATTAAGGAGTTTTATTTGAATGTTTCTTGCATCTGTATGCTTCCCAAAGTAGACGAATTGTCAACTGCACAAAAGCAAACACTATGTGTGTCAAACTGAGTGTACAGTTCTTTATATATTTTGCTAGGAGTATGACCACATGAACGTTTGATCCACTGCAATCATTTTGCCTATTGAAAGAAGTCTTCCTAGCAAGCAACTCAAGCAACTCCTAACCCTTTTCCCGCCTATGACAGGGTCAGGCACCCATTATTCCACCATGGCAGATTGAAAGAAGTCTTCCAAGAAAACGCAATATTTGAAAGCAATTTTTAGGATTCAGTAGGGAAGAGATTGTCTGAAATTTGACAGTATCCCATAACATCTCAGAAAGTGAAAGATAGGACACTACATTTATTGAAGATGTATAAAATGGACGTCAGGATTAACCTTTCAAAGTAGAAATTCTTCAAATAAAGAGCATTTATTTATTGATAAAATAAATGCGAACAATAGGTATTCATTAAGTCTGCTACGAAAATTGCTGGATTCAACAAGGCTGCTAAATGATTTTATGAGCACATTGCTAGGGTATATCATCATCATCATCATCATCATCTCACCCTTCTCCCGCCTGCGGCAGGGTCGGGTCTGAGGGTTGTAATCCTCCACTTCCGCCTATCCCCCACCAAGTCCCCCTCCACCCCACACGCCTCGATATCCCTTTCCACCACCTGCTCCCACTTCCGTTTTGGTAGTCCTCTACCCCTACTGCCCCCAATTACCTACAGTCCCACAATGCACCTAATAAGTTCCTCCTCTCCCCTCATCACATGCCCATACCACCTCAAACTCTTTTCTCTCATCTTCTCTGCACTATCTCCCACCTCAGGCTACCTCTAACGTAATTGTTCTGGATTCTGTCAGATCATGACACCCCACACATGTAGTGCAGCATTTGCATCACTACCACTGGCATTTGCCTTTCATGGTTCTTCCTAACTGCCCAACACTCTGAGCCATACAGCATAGCGGGCCTAACGACAGTTCTGTAAACTTTGCCCTTCAACTTTATTGGGACCCTGCGGTCACACAGGACCCCGTTTGCCTGTCTCCACTTCAGCCACCCTGCATTAATCCTATGGGTCACGTCAGAATCAATCTCCCCTTTACTCTGGAAAACTGATCCTAGATAGCGATATTCCTGCACCACTGGGATCCCCTCTTCCCCACAACGTAACTCCTCCTCTTGCCCCTGGCCACTAAAATTGAAAGCTAGGTACTCAGTCTTCCTCATGTTCACATTAAGGCCCCCTCCTGCCATTGCCGTTTTAATGTCTTGTAGGCCGTTTTGTGCATTCTCCTTGGACTCCTCAAGCCTTCCCACATCATCTGCAAACACCAGGCACTGGAGGGCCCATTCCCCTACTCCCATTATCAGCTCATCAATTACTAGATTGAATAGGTATGGGCTAAGTGCTGATCCTTGATGCACACCGATCTGCACGTTGAAGCCTGCAGTGTTACCCCATGCTATCCTCACCCTAGTGATGGAACCATCATACATATCCTGCACTATCCTAATGTGGCCTTCATCAACCCCTTTCTTTCTTAGAACGTTCCATACTATCTGTCTATGGACACTATCATATGCCTTCTCCAGGTCAATGAATGCTTCATAGAGGTCCTTTTTTGCTGCTCTATGCTTCTCTAACATCTGTCATAGAATAAAGATTGGTGCCATGGTAGACCTACCAGGCATAAACCCCAAATGATTTCCCCGGACACTACTTTGGTCTCTGAGGCAACATTCTATGACTCGCTGCAACAGCTTCATAGAATGGCTAATCAGCTTTAAGCCCCTATAGTTTCCACAGTCCTGGGGATCACCTTTGCCCTTGAACAGTGGTACTATCCAGCTTTCTCACCATGCAGTTGGCATCCCTGTCACCAGTTGCTATCTTATTGAAAAGCTTCCCTAGGCATGTAATGCCAGTTGTTCACAAGGTGCACCAAACATCAAATGGGATCTTATCTGGGCCTACTGCTTTTAAACCTTTCATCTTTTGAAGGGCTCTGAGTATTTCATCATCACTCACCCTGTCCACTGCCTGTGGGGTGTATGGATTGCTGTTTTCAACTCCTGCACATGTGGCTGCATTTAAGAGGCTGTGGTAGTACTCCTCCCACCTTTTGATTACCTCTGCTGGTTGGAACAGCACCCTACCATTGGAATCCTTTACCGTTAGGGCCCTGCTCCCCCTCCCTTGTCCCCAGCGTTTCATATAGACCTCATACTTCTGGTACTTAGCTAGGGCAGTGGTCCTCCTGGCGTTTTTCTTTGCCTGAATGTAGTCTGTCTTGAAAACCGATCCCCTATTTCCCTCCATCTATGGAAAGTTGCCTTCTTTAGTTTGATGGCAGCTTCCACCTCTGCATTCCACCACAATGTCTGCCTCCTACTCTACCCATGCCAAACAGTGCCTCCCCACATCTCCTATTTTTCCTAGCCACCCTGCCCCACATGGCGCTGGCTGACCCATCCCAGTCCCAGTCGACCTGCCTTAGAGCCTCCTGCCTGAATTCCTCTGCCTTGGTGGGCAACTTCCACCACCTAATAACGGGTTCTCTTTTCCAGGTATGTTTCCTAACTACCTCTGTCATTAGGACTTCTGTCATGAGCAGCTTATGACCACTCTCCTTCTGAAAATCCTCACTGGGTAGTGCCCAGCAATCTTGTATCTCTGCCCTGTGCTGCTCCCTCTGGGGGGACCTCCCCTGTGGGAACTGGAATGAGATTAGATGCTTTTCCCTCTTATTGATACCCATGTGTGCCCGGGGTAGAATAGGCACACTGCATACCTGCATGTCGTAAGAGGCGACAAAAAAGGGTGACCTTTTCTTGCCCCTGACTGGACAAAACCACTATCGTCTTTGCCCATGACTTGTGTTCTGGACGGGACGATACCATCATTGTGGTTGTTCGTGTCCTATCTGTGTCAGTAACTTGATAACTGTCTGACTTGTTCGTGGCCGATGTAGGTTCCTTACTGAGGTGACCGTAAACAAACGCCTACCTGCATGTTTGCCATGCGTGGAGACCCGCAACCCTGGGAAAACTGGATCCTGGTGATTGAGAAGGCACATGTCCTGTGATGTCTAAGAGCCACGCCACACTTGTGGCTTGGCAGACAGACATCGAGGATTAAGGCTGCGGCCTACAGCCCCAACACATCACTTTGGCCACAGCTTCCAGGGAAAACGGCATCGCACCTTAAACACCAGCAGAGGTGTGGTGCGGTGCCCTGACCTACGTGGGGAGTCAGAGGAGCAAATAGCGGAGGAGCTTAGGGACCAGGGTGTGGTGGCTGTCTGCCGCACCTCGGTCCAACGGGATGGAGAGTTCTATGCTGGTGCTGTGAAGGCAGCTGCTTTGTCCTCTGTCTGTACCCAGACAGACACCCTACCTTAGCTCCCCCTGCTCTCATCCGTTTAACGCCCTCTCCGGCCTGCAGGGTCCATGGGGTGCTGGTCTGTGCAAGCATTGGCTGCCAGACGGACCCCGACCCCATTTCCATGGCTTCTTCCGGCTCCACCACCGCCTCTAGCCCATGCATGGGCCCCCCAATAATGGCGGTGCCAGCTTCTTTGGAGGCCCGTGATGCCTCTCATCACAGAGAGGCATCTCCCTTGAAGGCCTCCCTCTCTGTCTCAGCCCAGCCAGCCTCCTCCACGGAAGGGGTGGTGGGTGAGACAGCTGAAAAGAAACTAGGGACACCTCCCACTACTGCCATGGGACGTGTGTCCTTGGTTCGTCCACCAAAGCTCTCCGGACAACGGCAGAGAGCATGGGGTGGTTTCATGCCTAAACTGGGGCACGATGGGGATTCCTCCTTCGAGATGGAGGAGGACGTACCAATAGAAGGCGTCCCTCCCTCTTCTGCAGTGGGACGGAGAAAAGGGAGGAATAGAAACAAGACACCTAAGTCCACGTGATGGTGAATTTCCTACAATGGAACTGTCAAGGGTTTTCCCACAAGAGGGACGAGATGAAACTTCTGATCTCTAGACACCACCCCATGTGCATCTCCCTCCAGGAGATCCTGTGTCAGAGTGATACCCCAATTTCAATACGGGGGTACACTACATATTCAAACACCCGGCAGCAAGGAAGCCAACCTGTGGGAGGGGTGGCTATCCTTATCCGGAATGGGTGCATGCATGTGCCAGTGGCTTTGCAGCCGCCTTTGAAAGCAGTGGCGGTCTCATTGCAACTGGATGTGCCTACCACTCTATGTTCCCTGTACATGTTCCTGGGATTGATATCCCATGGGCAGACCTGGACTACCTCAGTGCCCAGCTTCCAAGACCTTTCTTGATTATGGGTGATTATAATGCCCATTAGCCACAATGGGACTCCGACAGTCACAACCCCCGAGGGCGACTTGTGGAACAATTGGTGTCACACAATGGCCTCATTGTTCTTAACACTGGTGCCCCCACGCATATGATGACTGCCACTGGTGGTCTCTTGTGCATTGAGCTATCCATCTGCTCTCCTGGGTTGGCACCAGGTTTGCAGTGGGAGGTCCTGTCAGACCCTTGTGGAAGTGATCACTTCCCCATCAAGATTAGCAGTGGAGATGGGGCATTGCCCCAACAATCATCATGATGGTGTCTGCATTGGGCGGACTGGGAGGAGTTTTCCCGCCATATCTACTTTCGCGCAATGTGTGAATTTGATGGGGTCAGTGACCTAGTGAGTCACTTCACAGAGGTGGTGGTCAGAGCGTCATTGGCATCCATCCCCCCAGAGCTCGTGTAACCCACCACGAGCATGGGTGCCATGGTGGACGGAGGATTGCTGGAGTGCGATTTGGGCTCACCGACGAGCCCTTCATTGTTTCCAATCTCGTCCTACCGAGGCCAATCGTATCGACTATCTCCGAGTTCAGGCATATGCACGATGGGTGATCATGGAGGATCCTGTCTTACCCGCCACACGCCCTCCAAGAATGTCTGGGAAAAGCTGAGGAAGATCCAAGGCAGATATTTCCCATCATGTGGCTCAGTTCTCCTTGTACAAGGGAGCAAAGTTCTCCTTGTAGAGGGCTGAGGAACTGGGAAGGACGTTTGCAGCTGTCTCCAGTTCCCAGCACTACACGGCCGCATTTATGCAGTGTAAGCAGGCTGCAGAACGCCATCCACTGAACTTCACTGGTGGTGTTGCCAAGGGGTATAACAATGCATTTATCCCTTCGGAGCTGCAGGAAGCTCTAGCACAAGCCAGGGCCACTGCCCCTGGACCAGATAGCATCCAATATCAAATGCTACAACACCTACCAGAGACAGGCGTTAGTTACATCACTGAGGTAGTAAATTACATATGGCAGCAGCATGAAGTCCCTGCAGGTTGGCGAGAAGCTACTATAATCCCACTGCTAAAACCTGGGAAGCATAGGAGCCTTCCAACAAATTATAGACCCATTTCATTGACGAGCTGTCTTTGCAAAACCATGGAACGAATGGTTACTTGGCGCCTGGTTCGATATCTGGAACGGCACCACCTTCTTGCCAAAGCCCAATGTGGCTTCTGTGCTGGTAGGTCTTCGGTGGATCATCTGATCTCACTGGAGACTGCAGTACGTGAGGCCTTTCTCCACAGAAGGCACTTAGTGGCTGTCTTCTTTGATGTGGAGAAGGCATATGATACCACATGGGGCCATGGTATACTGGAGACCTTGCATTAGTGGGGGCTCAGGGATAATCTGCCAGTCTTGTCCGAACGGACCTTCAGAGTGCGTGTGGGTAACACCTACTCCTCAGCCTTCCTGAAGGAAAATGGTGTCCCACAGGGGAGCGTCTTGAGTGGTACGCTCTTTGCTGTTGAAGTGAATGGCCTACCATCCTCCGTTCACCCCCTGGTAAAGTCGTCCCTATTTGTGGACGACTTCTCTATAGTGCCAACGAGTTTGCCACCTCTCGTGGCTGTAAGTTCTCTCCTGACAAAACAAATGTCATGCACTTCTGTCGTAAGCGAGGGCTTCACCCTGAGCCTCAGCTTACCCTTGAAGGCCGCCTCCTCCCCTTGTAGAGGCAGCCTGGTTTCTTTGTCTCAGTTTTGACAGCCGTCTGACATGGGTCCTTCACTTGAAGGAGCTGAAGGCTAAGTGCCTTCGCTCCCTGAATATTCTGCGGTGCCTGCAGGGAACTGGTTTTGGGGCAGATCGAATGGTGATGCTTCGGCTGTACAGATCACTCATTTGATCACGTCTGGATTATGGCTGCGGTGTGTATGGCCTGGCTGCTCTCCAGATTCTGGACAGTGTTCATCACGCTGGCATCTGGTTGTCTATTCGGGCGTTTAACACAAGTCCAGTACTCAGCCTTTATGCTGAGGCTGGTGAACCACCACTGGCTGTGCGGTGGCAGTGCTTGGCAGTGGCATACATTTTGCGTCTGAAAGGTCAGCCGCAGCACCCTACACACCCAGCCATCTTTAGTAACACTATGAGACAGCCATTCGACCGCTGCCTGGGGGTCCCCCCTCCATTCCGTGTGCGGTGGATGGACGGTCTTACCAGCCTGGGTGTGACTCTGCTTAGAGTGCAGCCTGTACTGCCGGCATCTGTGCCACCCTAGCAGTGCCAGAGCCAAGTTTAGATTTAATGCTTGCAGCCTTACCCAAAACCTGTACCGATAGGTCAGTGTACCAACAAGAGTTTGGATGCCTCTCTTGGACCTATCGAGGCCATGTTTTTATTTACATGGATGCATCGAAGGATGGCTCCTCGGTGGGTTGGTTGGTCTTTACAACTGGTCATCTCATAGGGGGCCGTCTTCCAGGCATCACCAGTGTCTTAACTGCAGAACTCACAGCTCTGCATAGGGCACTGGAACTCATCCAAGTATTGAATGACAGACACGTTGTTGTTGCGACTGACTCCCTATGCTCCCGTCAGCTGTTGCACACCCTATATGGCAGACATGCCATTGTCCAGGGTGTGCACAGATGCCTTCATAAGCCTTGCCCTTCGTAAGCAGGGCAAGACAATGTTGTTTATGTGGGTCCTGGGGCATGTTGGCATCATTGGCAATGAGAAGGCGGATGCCCATGCCCGTCAGGTGGCCCACTTGCCAGATATACTGAACACTGGTGTCCCCCCCTCTGATGCTCTCCCGATGGTGTGGTGGGCCGTCCATGACCAATTGCGGTCCCAGTGGTTTGTGGAGACCAGCAACAAACTCTGCACATTGACGGACTCTCCAGAGCACTGGGTGTCCTCATGCCGCCAGTTTTGGAGGGAGGAGGTTGTGTTTGCTCGGCTTTGGATCGGTCACACCTTCCTCACTTTTTTTTTGTTGTTTCTCGGCCCCGTGGGCCCGAGAGGGCGTCAAACGGATGAGAGGGGGGTGCTGAGGTAGTGTGTCCGTCTGGGTGCAGAAATATGAAACAGCAGCTGCCTTGGTTGCACCTGCATAGGACACTGCACGACTGGGGGTCCCTGGCAAGGCTAGCAGCCACTGTGCATCCTGAAAGCTGATAGTCTACCCTTCTGGGCATGCTACTCCTGGATTGTGCATTCCTGCAACCAAGTAGGGTTGTCCCAAGAAGATGCAGGGTAGTTGCCCTTGCAGTTGATGCAAAAATGTGCAGTCTTACAGGATTCTTGGGAGTTGTCTCCCTGCCCACAAGTTCCACACATGGCCTTGGCAGAGCAGGAATTCTGACCATGGCCATTGTGCTGACATTTGAAGCACCAAAGCGGGCTAGGTATGAAGGCATGTACAGGTAAGTTGAGGTAGGCAGTCATGATGTACTCTGGCACCTTGGGCCTACCAAAGGTCAGCACCAAGGTGTCAGACGGGCGGGATTCAGTGGACAGCCACCACACCCTGGTCCCTGATCTCTGCTATTTGCTCTTCTGATTCCCCACGTAGGTCAGGGCACCGCACCACACCTCTTCTGGTGTTTAAGGTGTGATGGGGATGTCACCGAGCATCAGCATTATTAGTAATGCTTCGGTCTGTTGGGGGGCAGATGCCTCCACCAACAAGGTGCCATTGCACAGTTTCTTGACCGAGGTCACATCACCATGCCCTTTATGGCTTTGGCGATAAGGAATGGTGACGCCTTCCCCAAGGCTGCACCATCCTCCCCAGAGAGACAGAAACCCGAGGAGGATAGGAAGAAGGTATTGAAGTGCTTTTGACTGCACCTAAGGCCTCCTTAGATGCAGGAACACGCTTTGCATCGGCAGTGGAGCCCTGCACCTCAAGGCTAATAGGTCGTTGCCTCTTGTTAAGGGCAGGTGCTGATGCATTAGACGCCGTAGGTGCATTCCCTGATCCAGTTGGGTGACTGGGGGAACGCGGCCTCTTAGTTGGAGACGTGTTTGTCTCCATCAGATCAATGGCAGCTGGCCCACTCAGTTGGGTGGGACTGAGCCCACCATCTTCTGGCTCAACACAAGTCAATAAAAGTAAAGAAGGGGGAGGGGTGGGGTTATTTGTAAAGGCCCCAAGCCTCTGTTTTGTTGTTGCCATAATTTTAAATAATTTTGAATTTGCTGCCTGCAGGTCTTACCCATCACGGGGCCCTACACAGGGACACCCATTCGGGTCGTCGAGACTTCTTGGACAGGATACTGTTAGGGTGGCATAATCCCCAAGTACCGGACCATTAGCATCAGGGTTGACTGCCGGTCCACTCACAGCAACCCTAGGGGGCATAACAACTTATGCGCCCCTGGCCGATTGACCAAGACCAGGTACCCGCCTTGGCCGCCCGTTTTCCCTGGAAGCTGTGGCCAAAGTGATGTGTTGGGGCGTTAGGTCGCAACCTTAATCCTTAATGTCTGTCAGCCACCTCACCAGTGTGGGGTGGACCAGTGACATCTCCCGACATGCACCACCTCAATCACCAGGATCCACTTTTCCCAGGGGTGCGGGTCTCCTCTCATGGTTAACACATCTGTAGGCGGTTATTTACAGTCACCTCTGTGAGGAGCCTACGTCGACCGAGATCAAGTCAGTCATCCAGTAAATGACACAATGACAACCACCATGACGGTATCATCCTGTCCAGAACACGTCATAGACAGAGACGACAGTGGTGCTGTCCAATCTGGGGCAAGAAAGTCACCCCTTTTTGTCACCTCTTATGACATGCAGGTATGCAGTGCACCTATTCTACCCCTGTCACACACTGGTCTACAGAGCACATGAAGCCAGTCAATCACACCTCGAATGTTCCCATGCATGCTGTGCAGCAGCTGGAGGGATGAGAGGGAGTCAGTTGGAACAACATAATCTCTGAGATTTTATCTACAGATAAGTTCCAGTGCCTTAATGTGGGGCAGTTGTTGGAGTGACAGTAATAGCCTTAATAATCTGCAGATGTCTCAGCATGAATGCATTATGTCCTAGTGTCCTGCTCTGCTTTCTGGGTTCACTGTATTATCCAAAGCTCTTTCTTGGATGGCCCTGCTTATTTATAGTCCAATTAGATACTTGAATAAGGTCATTTATCTGATTGCCATTCTTTATTAAAAAGTGCTGTTGGCAGCTGCCCACTAAGTTCTCAATACTCATTTGAAAAATTTTGGGGCATGCCATGCTGTACCATGTTTATTCACATAACACTTGGTAAGCTCAATAAGCTTCTTTTTCATATACACAAACTTCATATTTATATTCTGATGTGGACAGTCTATAATTAGTTCATAAAGTGATTTTCTTGCCATATCTTTCAAAAATCAAGCATTTGAAAATGTGTGAATGTTGAAAGCATTATTTTGAAGTGATACTTCAAAAAGCATTCATCACAAATTTGTGTTGGTAGCTCCACAAAAATGGGTAACGTTACCCCATGAAAGGGTTCCTTTGTCCACGGAAGGGGCTCTTTGAGTAGTACACTGAAATACGAAAGCATACCAAATCATTGAAAAAGATGCAATTCAAGCAATTTTAAACAAGTTATTATGTAATATATGTTTTACCAACATGGTACTTATATTCCAGCTCCAAAAATATGCCATCAAAATACAAGAGAAAACCTGGAAGCAGAAGGTACTGTGATTATGCTTGGAAGCTATTAGGTCACAAAAAAGGACTCAAAGATAAGCTGGGGCACATTTTTAGATCTGTCAAAGAACTAAAGAAAGGAATATTTCACGTGGTACAAAGTAACCGCTTTGCATGGTCTACTTTAGCCCAAAATAAAAAAAATAAAATTTCACAACTATAATAGAAAAAAGTGGATTTTATATATAGCCATATACTGTATTATATACAGTATTTTAGATAAAGGTTTGACCAATCTAAAAATTACCTTAAAAGTGCAATAGCATTATTTGTCTTTACCCAGCATAATATTAAACAAAAAGTGTTATAAAAGTGGGTCAAAGTAACCCATTTCAATGGTAATGTATTGGTAAGCAATCAACTTCATAAATTTTGGCAATAGGGCCACTCTATCACCCACTGTCGTGGGCCCTGCAAACTTTAGAGCTGGCCATGAATACCAGAAATGTTATCCCAAACTACAATCTGTTTCATACACGTAATATTTGCAATAATTACACTGAAGAACAAATTTTTACTTCAGAAAAAATACATTTCTCTCTTAGTGCTAGATTTATTGGATAAGTTATGCTGATTATTTATCTGTTCTCCTATTTGCCCTAGGACGTCAGGTTCTCTGGTAAATCATAGGGCCCCAGTTACATTAAAACATTAATTGTGAATGGACATCATACATCAGATATCATACTCTATATAATTTATATTAATAATATAGGATTTGACATGATATAGGGCAGGGGTGGCTAACTTTTGTGTACATAAGATCGACTTTTTACCCCAAAAACGTGTCGCGATCGACTTTTTACCCCCAAAACGTGTCGTGATCGACTTTTTACCTTAAAAAACGTGTCATGATCGACTTTTTACCCTGAAAACGTGTTGCGAATGACTTTTTATCCTAAAACGTGTCGCGATCACAGTCAAATTGGGGAAAGGGGTTTAATACTGGACCCACCTTGGTCCAGTATCGAACCTAGAACCACTGATGCAGACCTAGAAACACTGAGCCACTACATCACCGAGGCGTGTTTGAAGTCAACACATCGTGAGTGATCAACCAAAATTGGCTTCGCGATCGACTGGTTGGCCACCTCTGATATAGGGCATTTATGTTAATGGCATAGGGCTATCTGCAGATGGCACTTGCATTGCAAGGGTGGTGGATGAAGAGTTATCTTCCAGGGCACAGAATTGCAACAGGACCAAAACAAGATGTAAACCTGGAGCATAAAGTGAGAGTCATTGCCATTAAACCAACACAAATGTAGCTTTCTTATGATAAGCATGTCCTGAAGGTGATTTGATCTTGCTGATTGCATAGGTGGTGAGAGGGTTATGAGGGTTGAGATCCAGAAGTTCCTTGGAAATATTCTAAATACTATGGTCACCTGGAGGGAGCATGCTTACAAATTGATTGGGAATACTGGACATGCCCTCCGTTTGGTTAATAGATATATTCCTAGGGGACAGCACAAAGGAAAGTTTTTCACTGGTATGGCCAATTGTAGAGTATTGTAGTCCAATTTGGTATCCCTTTTAGGCAGGGTTTATCTTGGGAATTTGAAATGATTCAAAGGAGGGCAGCAAGAATTGTGTTACATCACTTCTCTTGAAGATTGAGTGTCACACATGATCACAAAGTCTTTGGCAGCTTATTCCTTGCAGAGTATAGAGGAAGAAATGATCATCCATTTAAATTGAAGGGGATCAGGACACAAACAGACTTGTATTACTCATCTTTTTCCAAGGATCATTTGGCAATGGAATGCCCTCAGTGAGTATAATGTGGCAAACTTTCTGCAAGAAAGTGCCATTACAGCAGGTAGGCAATGCATGACAATAGATGCTATGCTTCAGGTGGGTTACAAATTAGGAATGAGAGTCATTCTCTCCACTGTCAATTTGACCTATAAGGGCTGCTTGCAGTGTATTCAATTAAATTAGAATGCAATCATGTTCCAAGTGGCTCACTAATCTGTCAGGGAACATTACTATCAACTATCAACTTATCAACCTCTACTATCAACTGGTCACTAGCTGTATCCTAGTAGGCCTACCTAGGACTAATAGCTGGCCAGTGACAATAGGTAGGCTAAAGTACAGTCAGATTTCTTTCATACTGTATGTCATTTACTGCTTTATTGACAACTGTCACTAAAAGTTTAAAAAGGGGAATTACAAAAAATTTGAGGGTCGCACAGTAAAACGAAAGGCCTTTTCGTGAACAGCATACAAAAATACATAAAATAGCTCTATTGGTGTTTCCGTATTTTTTTTTGGCTGTTCTACAGTGTTATTGAAAGACAGGAAGTAATAAGTATCACGAAAGCTTCAAAGCCTCAAACACAATACCATTTCTGTTAACGGATTATTTCAGAGACGGCGGAAGTTTTTACGTTGCAGAGCCCAAAAATATTTTGCGGAGCATTATATAAGAAAATACATTTTACATTTTGTAATATAGAGGCCCGCGAATGGGGACTTAGCAAGACCGGGGTCAGCGAACGCGTTCAGGTAAACTAAATGCTCCTAAAGTATAAGTTGCAAGACACTAGGCAGGCATTATATGATTTAATGAGCTAACAGTTAGAGGGATTTAAATCGAATTAGTTTAAAAAGAAACGGAAGTTGCTATGTAAATAAGAGGAAATCAGATTCTCTACTTTGTCCACAAAATGTAGCTCCTCCTGGTGCAGAGTTTCTGAAACTCGTTGTACAGTACGTGCTGTGTGGGGGTGGCTGAGTGAGGCATACTGGGGTGCATCTTAACCTATCATAATGATGAATAGTGGTGAAATCATTAATAAAATATGAAAGCAAATTAATGTGTGAGAGAGACTGAAATTTTAATCATTAGTCTACCTTTTGATTAATGACCATGAGAAGACAAATTTCTCGCGGAGTCGAGAAGAGATGGCATAAACTGGCAAATTCACAGTGTGCGTATGCTAGACTCGAGTACAGTGGTGGTGTGGCATTTTCATTATTATGATTAGCAGAAGTAGGGGAGAGAAGGGAGGGAGTAAGCATCACCAACAACAAAATAAATACTCCATATGATAGCAGAAATAACTCTTCCCCCACACCCTTCGTCTACCTCCTTTCCGAAAAGAAAAAATAAGGCAAAATTATCGATCAACCTAACAATTTTAACGCACAAAAATTTTTCTTCTAAATAAGGCGGTGTTGATAACGTTGACGTCATGAAGCCTGCAAAACTCAACTCTCAGCTTTACAGCTTTCTACCAACACCAAAAGGCCAACGAATAAAAATCAAAAAACCCTGAAGGATTAAGAGTACACTATTTCTGCTCCCTTTACCTCCTCTGCTGATTTTCTATGCCCCCTCTTTCTCCCCGGCCCGCCTTATCGCACTCATAATTATCTCCGAGTACAAGCTTTCCACGTCATAATTTAATAATCATAATAATCAATCTTCAGACCATAAGAAGAAAGATGATATGTGCACATTCGTGGCCCATGTCAACTTTGGACCCTTTTGAAGTGAAGTACAGAAACAAGAGGGAAAAAACAATAATTATAATCCGAAAATGTTGCTTGGACAACACAGGAGGTTTAATATTTTAAAAAGTAATCGCTAAATAAGTTTGTTATATTTGACATGCCTTTTCCGCTTTTTAATACAACTTTTAGCTTCTTTAACTGTTGACTACCATATAATCATCATTTAACATCCTTTCGGCCAATATTTGTTCATCTTGGCCAGACTAGTACTTTATTACCTCGCCTTCCCATAGCAGATGGCTTCTGTCGGGAGAGAGGGCCCTTACTGCGAACAAGAATTAATGCCGTAACTTTATGCTCTGTGTACGATGTCGGCACTGCACGTACAACAACACAATTGTAAAAAACCCTTTCTAAATGGAATGAAATATATGCAGGGCGGTTCCAGGGCCGGACCAGGGAGCTAGCACTTTAAAAAAGTGCGCCCCAAATAATTTTAAATATTCAAAATCCCTTAGTATAAATCTGGCTAGCAAGTACAGTAGGTCCTTTTCTGCCCCTTAAACAATGTCTTATCTTCAGTGGTTTAGCCAGCTGCATAGTGGACTTCCAGTATAGAAATGAGAATTGCAAATGAAAAAATGCCTCATCAGGCTTTGAAGGTGTTTTACGACCCTTCAACTACAATGTCATTAGTGCCCGTACACTGCATAGTTCTAATGGGGAGACTACACAGACACTGCGCTAACGCGACGGTTTTGGGGTATTAGCGGTACCCAGCTTTCCCAAGCGGCACAACATTTTAGCACAATTTGAGGTTGTGTTGCTTAACCTCATTGATCAGATCCCTGCCTCATCAGTTGCAAATTTGAATCGTCCATCGGTGGAAATATGCACCCAAGTGAGTCACTGAGGGGGATGAATTACTGCGTTGCTCTTCGTGGATCCGCCCCTGAATATACCGTATTTCCCCGAAAATAAGCCCCAGTCTAATTTTTTCAACGCCAAAAAAAGCACTAGGGCTTATTTTCGGGGACTGTCTTATTTTTTTTTTCATGGATAAAGATTTACATTTATTTATTGATGAATACAACAATGTTCCACATTTCTAATTTTATGATAAATGACCATTACGATTTATTGTCTGATTGGCTATTTGACAAAAAAATGGCGTGTGTATTATGAGGCCCACAGACGTCCCATTTCGTTGACAACCAGTTCTGCATGATGCGTTTAGAACCGGTAAAAACCTTGGGCCCAGGCAGGTTGTGTCTTTTATATCCACCCCTGAATTACACATAACATACACTACAACAGAGTTTCTCAAACTTTTTAGACTTTGTACAAGATAAATAAGCACCCCCTCATCGTTTGCACAGTGGGTAGCATGCTTGGTAACTACATCGGTGGTTTTAGGTTCGATACTGGACTTAAATTGGTGGGGTTCTTTCGGTCGACAGAGAGGCCCCAAGTGCGCCTTCCTTCGGATGAGGCGTAAATCTGAGGTCCCGTGCGGTGTACGATGGCATTTGCGCATAAAAGAACCCTCTCTACTATGCAATTGGTAGGTGAGGCAAAATTCCAAAGTTTAGGAGCTCGGCCCCCACCCCTGGCATCGCGCGTCGGTGGAATTATCCAAAGTACAGCAGACCTATGATAAATAAGAATAGGGGATTGCAACTTTGGTCGGCAATCGGCTGCAGAATAACACTGTCCAATATATCTCCCTTGTGTCCATTCAGAGGGACACAATGGGTACCCAACCTTGCAGTAAGTGGGAAAGGAGTTAGGAGTTGCTTTGTACCAGATAAAACAGAATTAAAACATTTACTGTAATTATTCTAATAAACGGCGCCCTTCAATAACCGGCGCACCTTTCAGCTGAAAAAAATAATAAACGGCGCCCTCTAATAAGCGGCGCGCCGTTTATTTCAAAACTGTCTGGAAGTGATCGTGCAAGTTAACTTGAATTTTTTTAATGATTAACCCTTTAATGCTACGAAGGGTCCGTGGGTCCATTGAACATGCTATGACTGGGAACACCCCAACCAGGCGTCTGCAACCCGCAGGGATATTGACAGGTTGTCTGTGTGGGGATGCCGGCCTACCACACTGTTCCAACGCCACATTTTACAACCAAAATATAAATTTTGGCAGGTAAATTAATGCTTTGTCAGTTTTAATATTGCATGGTGTCTGACCTATTGCACAACAACTATACTGCAATAAGGAATCAGGCTCATGCCTGAACAGAGGTACTGGTGCACACCAGGGTTTTTCTTCCTCCTCTCTGTTCTGTGGGTGACCCTGGTGGAATGCGAGTCACAGTATTTTCACATGATAGGCAGAACTTCCTAAAAACACAGTCGTATAAACTAATCTTTAGTGCAGATATTGTTGAAAGAAAAGTTTCAAAGGGAAAATATTCTTAAGCATTTAAATTGTTGGCAATTTCTGCAGTTGTGAATGATAGTAATCGTCCTGTGGCTAAACCTCTACAGTTGTCTGAATCTAGGGTAAGGATTTAAATTTTAAATGAACCATTGATTATTTTTCTCAATTTAATTTTGCCAATAAATTCAGATGCGAGAGTGGCATCAGCAAAACTCAAAATTAATGAAATCAACTTGTTCGGCTAAAAAGTTTCCATTTATAAATTGAAAAAATAATAAACGGCGCCCTCTAATAAACGGCGCCCTCCAATAAACGGCGCAACAAAAAAGGTCTTTGAAAAAATAAACGGCGCGCTGTTTATTAGAATAATTACGGTACTTAAATATTTTGTGTAAAGGGTGACAAGCCGAGCTTTTCTTTTTGTTATTAGGTCTTAATTTCGGGAAGGGCTTATATTAACGTACATCTTGGAGAATCATGGTAGGGCTTATTTTTGGGGTAGGTCCTATTTTAGGGGAAACACAGTAAGTGTAGTTCAGTAAAATATCCATCGTCCCCCTGACGTAGGTTCATGAAAGGAGTCTCTAATTAAGAAAAATAGGTCAGCGATAAAGAAGTATAGGGTTTGCAGGATTAGCTCGCAGTCCCATTCCCAGCAGCCTGCTGTAGCAGTAAAGGAAAATAGCAAGGATGATGTTCCAGAGACCTGAGAGTATGTTCAGTGGACCCACAGACCCGACCCTGGCCCACGTGGGGTAAGGGTATGATGATGATGATGAGCCCTGTTTAAATCAGTACTTCATGGCATAGCAGTCCTTTTCTTTATAATGATAAAATGATTTTCATTGTTTGAAAGTTTCATCTAAACCAATTTGAATAATAGTTATTTGCTGAGCTAGTAAGCATTAGCAGTAGGTTAATGTTAGTTACTGTATTTGGAAAGGTATTGGGCTCCACCTCATCAGTGCATATGCCCCCTAAGCAGGCCTGGGTGACACAATAAAAGCAGATTTTTGGAAGGATTTTGATGAGGTGGTTCAGTCAGTTGACAGCACAATTAGGCAGGGCAGGGGAAATGAGCAGATCATTATTGTAGGAGACTTTAATGCTCATGTGAGAAACGATGGTCAGGGATATGCAGAGGTACATGGGGGATGTGGGCATGGGAAGATCAACCTTGAAGGGCAAAAGGTCCTTGATACAGCAAGAGCACATGGCTTTGCATTAGCCATGGTTTAAGAAGAGGGAAAAGCACCTAATCGCTTTCCAGTCACCACAGGGGAGGTCCCAAATAGACTTTTTCATGGTTAGGAAGCAGCACAGGGCAGAGATCCGAGATTGCTGGGCACTATCCAGTGAGGACTTTCAGAAGGAAAATGGCCATAAGCTCCTTATGATAGAATTACTAGTGAAGAGGGCAGTTAGAAGACATACCTGGAAAGGATGATCAGTTATTAGGTGGTGGACGTAGCTCAACAAGGCAGAATTCCAGCAGGAGTTTCTCAGCAAGGTCGACTGGGACTGGGATGGGTAGAGTAGGAGGAACTTATCAGGGTAGGCAGACATGGTGGTGGAATGAGGAGGTGAAAGCTGCCATCAAACTAAAGAAGGTAGCTTTTGATAGGTGGAGGGAATTAAGGGATCAGGTTTCCAAAACAGACCATGTCCAGGCAAAGAAAACTGCCAGGAGGACCATTGCCCTGGCCAAGTACGAGAAGTATGAGGCCTTATATGAAAAGTTGAGGACAAGGGAAGGAGATAATGCAGTTTTTAGAATGGCCAAGGCCAAGGGATAGAACTAGTAAGGATGTTACCAGGGCTATAACAATGAAGAACAGAAATGGTAGAGTCCTGTTCCAACCAGCAGAGGTAATCAGAAGGTGGGAGGAATACTACTGTGGCCTCTTGAATACCACCACCTGTGCTGCAGTCACACACAGTAATCCAATCACTACGCAGGCAGTGGACAGGGTTAGTGCAGAGGAAATAGTCACAGCCCTTCAAAGAATGAAAGGTCACAAAGCTGTAGGCCCAGATAAGATCCCCATTGATGTTTGGCACACCTGGGGACTACAGAAATTACATGGCTAGGGAACCTTTTTAATACGTTAGCAAATAGTGACAGGATGCCATCTGATTGGCGAGAGAGTTTGGATAGTTCCACTGTTGAAGGGCAAGGGTGATGCCCAGGACTGTGGAAACTATAGAGGCATAAAGCTAATGAGGCATTCTATGAAGCTGCAGGAGCAAGTGATAGAACGTCACCTCAGAGATGAAACTTGTGTATGGGGAAACCAATTTGGGTTTATGACTGGTTAGTCCACCATGCAACCAATCTTTACTCTATGACAGATGATAGAGAAGCCTAGATCAGCAAAGAAGGACCTCCATGCAGTAATCATTGACCTGGAGAAGACATATGATAGCGTCCCTAGACGGGTACTATGGAGTGTTTTAAGGAAGAAAGGAGTTGATGAAGGGCATATCAGGATAGTGCAGCATATGTATGAGATTTCCATCGCTAGGGTGAGGACAGCATGGGGAAACACTGCAGGCTTCAACGTGTGGGTTGGTGTGCATCAAGGGTCAGCGCTTAGCCCATATCTATTCACTCTGGTAATGGATGAACTGCTGACGGAACTAGGGGAATGGGCCCCTCAGTGCCTGGTATTTGCTGATGATGTGGGAAAGCCTGAGGGGTCCAAAGAATATGCACAAAAGGGTCTACAAGACATCAAGACAGCAATA